>AP028442.1:13988740-14211881 GCA_036509395.1 Antheraea yamamai
ATGGATTAATATTTATTATGAAGTCATTCACGTACTATCAACCTACAAGGTGATATCAGACGTCCGAAGACAAGGAACCTCATGTTGGTGTGCTCCGATTAACGTCTGCCAAGCAGCGACATAGTCCTCCACATACGGCATTCCTCTCGGTTTACTTCTGATCATTAGAGGAGACACAATATGGAACAAGGGTGAGCACGGCCTGCAAATATATGGGAAAAAGCATTTTCATATACTTGATACATTGTTATTATTTATATCACCTTCTTTATATACCAATCACTATTTTCTTGTCGCTCTATTTTATTGTGCAATGGAAAAAATTACATTTATATCTACTATAGATGCGATATAAAATGACTGAGATATGGCGTAATCGTCGCTGCTTACGCTGTTTAACACTAGGGTTCACCAAAGAGAAACATACTAAGGACTGTCTAGAAAAGGTGAGGAAAATAGTATAAAATATATTTTTTTTTTATTATTTGAGTTTTCGGGGCTTTTATTATATGTATATACGTATACACTGGCAAATTTTGGAGTATATAAAAGAAGATATGAAAATGTTTATATACTACAGATTGATTTGATAAATCTTCAAATTTATTAAATTTCAAATATATTTGATTATATATTATACTCAATTTATTAAAAAAAAACAGCTTCCTAAATTTAAATGACGTTATATAGATTTTGGGAGTAAAATTATTTGTGTATAAAAATGTATACCCCTCATTTCAAAAGTACTTGCCCAAGGAAAGTTGACAAAGTTAATATAAAAAGATAGCACAATACATACAATCTTGTGGGTTTTTCTATATGTGTTGTTACTAAAGGTAGGTGCTTAGATTAATTATTCTCCATGCTGATTGTCTATGCTATTCCTTAATTACCAGATTACTCTTTCGTTAGCGTCATATGAAAAAAGAAACAAATTTGTTTCGAAAGCTGAATTTATTTAATACTTCTTAGTCCATTTCATGGTGTATATCGTTCAACATTAGCATGTGTTATTAACCAACAGATTCTTTCACTAATATCTTAATACATTAGTTGAGGATTTCAGGGAGAACGACAGCAGGAGAAGGGATGATTGGAGTGCCGACGATAACAGGCTCTACAGGAATGACATCGATGACTTGTACAGGCTCAACTTCGGGCTGCTCAACGACGATGACGGGCTCAGGAACAACTTCTGGTTGCTCAACAATGATCACGTGCTCGGGGGAAATCTCGGGCTGTTCGACAACGATGACTGGGTGGTAGGCCGGGATTTCCTCGGTGGGTATGACAACGGGAGCAGGGGAGATAGGGTTGAATGCAGCTTGGTTGACGTTCACTATGAGCTGAACAAGAGGTGCAGGCTGGTCAGGAGATATAGGTCCAAAGACGACAGGAGACGGAGCAACAGAAAAGTCATCAGCGCCCGGGGTCGGGCGCTTTGTAGGCTGGGCAACCGCCACGGCGACCAAGGCAACGAAAGTCAGCAGGAATTTCATTTTTACTATGAACAAAAAAAGAAATAGTACATAAGATATTCAATAGTCATAAAATTAAAAATCACATTTGTAAATGTTTTAAATCTCAATTACTAAAATAAAGATATACCATTAACGGGACATTTTTCAATATAATTTAAGACACTCGTTATTTTTATAGTACTTTTAAATATACTTACTTGGTGGTTGCGTTTCGTAAGGCAAACTATGCCCATACCGAAATAGAAACCAGTTTATATACATAGCCGTTATCAGTGGTGCATGAAACTTATTTTGGACAATATTGCGTTTATCGGCGACAAAGCTTTATTTTTATTGGGAACTAATTTGATTTGAATCTTTTAACAAGGTAACATAAATTACAATTGACAAATTTATAGCATAAACTTAATAACTAATAAATTGTGACCGTGAATGCAGAAAATTTGCTGTATATTACCATTAATTTATGCAATAACTATCCCTCGGGAACAGTTTAATTTTCTGGATAAAAAGTATTCTATGTCTTTTCCTACATGAACCCTAACAGCGAATATACAAAATGTCATGTCATGTCATTTCACTTTATACTAAACACATTTCATTCCTTGAGAACAACACACATTCCTTATTAAATTAAGTTACTTAAGATATTTACTCTCGGAAATTGCATTGAAATACCACATGATATAATTAAAAGCTATTTAATTAAGATACAATATACATGAAGTTAATAATGAACCGACTTAGACTATATTTGTAACATTCTATAGAAGTTTACTAAAGAAAGATGTGCTGTTGTTCATTTTTAAAGTTACAAAATTAAAAAGAAACTGTGCCTTTTACAATTATCCATCAAAATTCATGTTAAGAAGCCAAAAGATATTATAGAAACTCTTTTAGTGACAATCTTTACCATTTTTTTTTGGAAAGTTCACCTATCTAATTTTCCTAATTAGTTAAAAAATGTAATCTTAAACTAAATTTTCAAAAATCTGTTGGCTGTAATATTACGTGATGTCATCCGATTGTTTTGTATAATTGTGTAAGTTGTTCGAGGATAGTACAACACTGTTTAGAATAGTATTTGGTTCTTAAATGCAACCGGAACATATCACCATATGCTTAGCAACTGATTTAGAAATATAGATAGTAAGATGACTAAACAAGCGAGCACTTGGAAAAAGTTCTACAACAGTACACTAGATGCATTACGATTTTTTAAAGATAATCAAGCAACAGGTAAGTCTACGTCTTTCAACGCAACAGTATGAGAGAGCCGTACTGCGGAACTTCTTTGGATAGGAAATATTGCAAATACTGTTACCATCTAATTCACCTCTTTCTTGTATCTGCTTTTCGGAGTTGTATATGTATTGCCCGGTAGACGTTGTCCCCCCTATTATATAATAAATAATTGCAATTATATACCATACTGAGCAATCTTTAAAAGTGGTGAAAACGGTTTTTTTTTAGCTAGACGCTGTGGGGGACTTTGTTTTATTTTGTTGTAATGATATAATATGAGCAATCTTTAAAAGTGGTAACGGAGCTAAACTTATGAGCGATCGTTGACCTACGTTAATGATGTGATTGAGGCCTTACTTCTGTCATTAAAATGAACTCATTAGTTTTATTAAAAAACAAATTTTTACAACTGTGTAAGGGTTGTTTGTTGTTTGAGGTGTAAGGGGTGTCGAATAACATTATAAGACTTTAGATGCCCAAGCCAACTTCACCTGCGCGTGGTGCACCCTGCTGAATAACCAACGAAGCAATGCCAAAAGCGGGGTGGTAGGGTTTTACAGCCTGACTGGGTCACAACCACTATGTATATGGCGAAAAAGTCCGTCGTAGTGATTCGCTTCTGCGGGTCGCGTTTCGGGATCAGCCTGTGCATATCCAACTTTTCGCAGGTTGGCATGACAGCGGCGACCGGCGATGGATAGTATGTCACTCGGTGGTCGCCATTGTTTTTGGATTGTACTGTGTTTACCATCAGGCATAGTGCAGTCATTTTGCCGAGCTACAATAAAAAAATAATAAAAAAACTGTAATCCCGCCGAGTCCGTCATCATCGTCGGTACTCCTGCTAACATTAAAGAGTCATCATCCTTACTCTCATTAACGCCGATGGGTCTATTATCATTGGTACTCCCACAAATTCCAATAAGTCTGTCAGTATTAGCACTCGAATTACACCTGCACTTTTTGTAACTCTCCCATACCCTTAACTAAAATTACCACTCTAAAATTAACTGTTCGTGGCTACAATAAATACAATAAACAAGATTCAAGGCGAAGATATTTAGTATTTCATAAACTAATTCTTTACGTTTTATTTTTGAATATAGTCTGTTTTATAGTTAAGAAAACAATATAGTATCCGGTTTTTGATTTAGCGCATCGAGTAGAAGAGCCAGATTGTGTTCGGTTTCGTATACAGTCTAAGCCAAGCGGTTTCATTCTTGTTCCCGACGTACTAAAGCAAATACCAGATACTGCAACTGAGTAATCCGTTGTAATTGTTTTAAAATGTGTTTTTTTTTATATTAACTTGCTCAGTAAATATAAGTCAATGTATCCTAAGTAATACTATACATGGAAATGTGGGTTAGTTTGTTACGTTTTCACGTCTACTCTACCGATCATCATAAAATTTTGCGTAAACGTTGTCAGGGCTACAAAAAAGTACTTACTATATTCAGAAAATATGCTATTCTTGAGGGAAATGTTACACTACATTAATGCGAGTGCGACCGCCAGCAAAAGCTAGTAGTCTATAATTTGACACGTGTAAATAAAATTAACTAGAGAATAATTAATGAAACTGCTGTGACAAATAGGGATCACACAGTATTATGCTACTCACACTTATGTTCCAGATTTTATTAACTATTATAATTAAAACGACATACGTAAGCCAAGTACCGAAAAGTAGTAGTTAGTGAGCGAGGGAAAAGAAGAATTGTGTAAAGTGATAAATAGGCATGCAGTTCACCTAATATTAAGTGGTAACTGCAGTTTATTACTACATATTATTATAACTAATCTTAAAATGATTACAATTCTGATATCGACGTATCTTGAATAAAGATCGTTTTTAGTTCCAGCACAATTAATTTTCTTTGGTGTCCAATGAAACGCGACCACCATCTAGAGTAACAATAATGAGAGTTGTGTCGGGGTTACTGGGAGTGACAACAATGAGAGGTGCATCGAGGTTATTAGTAATAACAACGATGAGGAACTCGTGGGAGAAATTGGTCGTGAATACTGGGACTGTCAATGATGAGGGACTCTTCGGAATTACTGGGAGGGACGACGATGAGGGACTAGTAGGGATTTCGGACTCGACAGGGATGATATCAACCACCTCAGGTAGTTCAGGCACAATCTCGGGTTGCTCAACATCGCTGACAAGCTTGGGAACAACGGAAGGTCGATCAACAACTCGGTACTGTTCTGATCATCACAAGGGACATGGGACGGAACAAAGATACCCAGAACGTTCCTCCAAGTACCCAGCTGGTTATAAAAGAGGACATAGGATGTGACAAGGGTGAATTTGGCTTGCAAGTATTAAAAGAAAACATGTACGTGTCCTTGACATACTGCTATTATTATTGACATATATCGAATTATATACCAGTCACTATTTTCTTGTAACGTTTTTATTTCGTAACAGAAAAACTACAATTGTATAGGCTACTGGTGGGATATAAAATGACCTCTGAGTGGATGAGCTGTAAGTCGTAGTATGTATGAGAAGTAGGATGTAAAGTGAGGAGAATTATAGCGAAAATGAATGGAAAAATGTAAGAATAATAGTAGAAGATATAAAAACTACAATGTATTTTATTTTTTTATATCATAGGAAGCAAAAAAACAGGTGGTTCACCTGATGCTAAATGATCACCGCCGTCCATAGACACGAGCAACACTAGCGGTGTCGCAAGTACGATGCCAGCCAGGGAAGGAGCGGGAGGGGGGAGAGGAGACGGAAGAGGAGGGGAGGTGGGCCTCCGGCGCTGTCACTGACCGAACGAAACGCAATAATGCAAGCACTGTTACTTCACGTCGGTTTTCTATGAGAGGGTGGTACTACCCCGAGCAAGCCGACCCATTCATACTGAAAACAGTAATAGCTTCAACGTGGCTCTACCACCTAAAAAATAATTTAATTAATTTAATAAAGACCAGGTGTCTAAGAATTCACTACAGCAGATCTACGTCGTGTTGTTTATGTAGAGACATATCTACATACCATCAAATTTAGGGGTATATAAAAAGTATTTAAAAGTGGTTCAAAAATTTGATATCCGTAATGTTATCAAAACACTATGTATTACATTATGTATAAAACGAGGTCCCCTACCGCGTCTGTCTGTCTGTCTGTTCGCGATAAACTCAAAAACTACCGAACGAATTTTCATGCGGTTTTCACCGGCGGATAGAGTGACTGATGAGGACGTTTTAGTATATAATTTGCCATCAGGATTTTTTTATAATCAGGGCGGGGCAACGTCTGCCGGGCCCGTTAGTATATAATAAATAAAACTGCTTTCAAAATTAAAACGACGTCAAATACATTATGTAAATAAAATTAATTTTGAACAAAATGTATATTCCTGATTTTTTAAGTACTTACTCAAGAAAGTTACAAGTTGTCCTCTTACTAAAAGTTCTACCTACCAAGACTTGCTGAAATCAATATTAGCTATTCTCTACGTTGATAGTCTCTGCTATTCTTTATTTAATAAATTATCCTTGCATGAAATTGATATGAAATAAAAAACATATATTTGTTTCGAAAAATCCATTTATTTAGTCGAGTTCATTATGACTATAGTTTACTGTTCGCGTGCGTTATTAACAGATTCTTTTCACTAATCGTTTAGTTGAGGGTGTCGGGGAGAACGACAGCGGGGGAGGGGATGATTGGAGTGCCAACGATAACAGGCTCGACAGCAATGACATCAACGACTTGTACAGGCTCAACTTCGGGCTGCTCAACAACGATGACGGGCGCGGGAACAACTTCTGGCTGCTCAACAATGATCACAGGTTCAGGAACAACTTCTGGCTGCTCAACAACGATCACGGGCTCGGGGGCAATCTCGGGCTGTTCGACGACAATGACTGGGTGGTAGGCCGGGATTTCCTCGGTGGGGACGACAACGGGAGCAGGGGAGATAGGGTTGAATGCAGCTTGGTTGACGTTCACTATGAGCTGAACAAGAGGTGCAGGCTGGTTAGGAGATATAGGTCCAAAGACGACAGGAGACGGAGCAACAGAGAAGTCATCAACGCCCGGGGTCGGGCGCTTTGTAGGCTGGGCAACGGCCACAGCAACCAAAGCAACGAAAGCCAACAGGAATTTCATGTTTACTATAAACAAAAAAAAAATAGTATATATTTCAACATACAACAAAGATCAGTATTTTTATAAAATCTACTTACTTAGTAGTCGTGTTTCTTAAGACAAACAATGTCCATACCGGAATAGAAACCAGTTTATATACATTACCGTTATCAATGGTGCATGATACTATTTTGGATAATATTGTGTTTATCGGCGACAAACTTTTATTTTTATTGGCATTTAAATTGATCTGAGACTTTATAACAAGGTAAAATAAATTTCAATTGACAAATTTATAACATAAGCCTAATAAATACATAAACTGTGGCCGTGAATGCGGGGAATCAACTTTACTGCTTCTCTACAAACAAGTCGTTTGAATAAATAATTTCACCTTGAGAAGTAAACAGATCGTCCTTATAGGTTTGTAGTCTGAAGACATTAATATATAGTCGGAAATTCACTGGTAAATATCACAGCATTTATATAAATGAGATTATAAAATTAAAAGCACCTTAATCAAGATGGAACCGAAATTATTTCTTACTAATATTATAAATACGAATTCGAATTTGTTTGTTAAGCTTTTGAACCTTAAATACTCAACAGATTACCATTAAGTTATGCATACACGTTTTCCAAGTTCAGAGAACGACTTAGAGTACCTTTTATCCAGTAATAAATGTGCTGTCCCTGAAGAGAAGATTACATCTACAAGAACGCGAGGGAAGCCGTTAAAATATTTCTAATATAAAATACAATGAATTCTCCTTATTTGCGGTTTACGTGTTCGTGGATAAATAGTTGTGACCATTTTCCTCATTCGCAACTGAAAATTTCATTATTAACAGATCCACAACTAACAGTACAATGTATCTAATGAATTTTTATAATAGGTAACATTTTTATAGGTATATTTATAGGTAATATTTTTAAGGTGGTAGAGCCACGCTGAAGCTATTACTGGTTTCGGCATGAATAGGTCGGCTCGCCCGGGGTAGTACCACCCTCTCATAGAAAACCGACGTGAAGTAACAGTGCTTGCATTGTTGCGTTTCGTTCGGCCAGTGAGAGCGCCGGAGGCTAACCTTCCCTCCCCTTTCCTCTCCCCCTTCCTCCCTTTCCCCCGAACACAGGCCGGCAACGCACTTTCGACTTCCCTAGTATTGTTACTGCCTATGGACGGTGGTGATGACTTAACATCAGGTGACCCACCTGTTCGTTTGCCTGCTATGACATTTTTTTTTATGTTTCATGGGTGCCTTTACTGACCCCTCCAAAAAATCTAGCTTGTATATATATATATAGTTTTCAAATATTTCATAATTATTTAAATATATAAATTAGTTAAATTAATCATATTTATTTACAATACAATTGAAAATGTATTCCTGCTTTAATTAAATATAAAAAAAACATAATTTATACACAAAACGATGTCATTGTAACTTATATGTCAGTGTGAGTAGTTACTGAAAAAAAAATAAAAGAATATAAATAACATTCTTCTATAAGTAACCCCAATAAAAAGTAGAAAATATTTTTTAAATATGGATTGTTCATATTACAGGGATGTAAAGTTCACTGGTCTATAATATATTAAAAAATTCGAATAGTTTTAAAACAAGAATTTCCTTATCAACAAAATAATTTCATAGTAAAAAAGTGAGGGGAAATGACACCCCTCTCTAAAAACGATTGTAAAAACAATTACTCGTATAGTTTTAATAAAGCAGATTGAGTTTCTTGTTAGCTCTTCGCCATGACTGGGTTTTATTCTAATCCAGTAGTAGTCTTTTGACGTTTATAGCCGACATTTAAAGATTTAATAATGTATTTTTAGTTATGACTGAATGTTAATAATAAAAAAAATTATTAATGAGACCGGTAACCTTTTTTTATTTATTATATTACTTAAATTCAAATACTGGTCAGTTATCTCTCTAGATCTGGAAATGAAAACTGAATATTAATTTGCAGTAACGGATTATTGTCGGTTATAATCATTAATTATCGATTATTTATCTACTAGCTGATACCCGCGACTCCGTCTGCGACGTTTATTATCTTAATTGTTTTGTTTTATTTCAAAGACATTAGGCAAGGTTTTCGACGAATGCCCCCAGGCGGCTCGAATTTTCCGATAATTCCGACTTCCAACAATTATCGTTACATTTCAACCAATTTACACAAAATGTTGACAAATTATATGCTTATATACCGTCCTCGTGGATCTATAATCTATTAATGAAAACTGCATGAGAATCTGTTTAGTAGTTCTTGAATTTATCGCGAACAGACGGGCGAACGAACGAACGACGCGGTGGAGGAATTTGTTTTATAATATGTAGGTAGTGACTGCTTTCTTTCTTTCCTTACAAAATGATATAATAGTTTGGGAATTTCTTAACATTAACCTCGTGTTAAAAACCTGGTCGCGAATGTCTATCGCATACAAAACGATACAACACTATGTGCAAAAAAATAAGGCGAAATGTGTTTTGCACGTTTAAATTCTATGAATTAATACGGTATGCCGGCTTTTACGATAAAGGGTTGATTATTATAGCCACACGGGAAAGACATCAATTTAGAAAAATTACTTGAGTATTTGACGTATTTGTGTATTGTATAGCTAAATATCGCATTTCTATATGGTTGATAAAATTATATATTACTAGCACGCGTTTTCTTAATTTGTATTAGAGAAATTCAAAATTGTGGGACCATCTACAATTATAGAAATGCTCTTTAAAAACAATTGTAAGTACGACACGCACGTCCTTTACAGTAAAATGTAACGTATACATTAGATAAATACTAACAGTGTGGCAAATGAGATTTATCATCAGCAACATATTTGGAACTTTAACCTACCATATCCCCTCAGTGCTCACTTACACTGTATAAGGAATTAATGAAAAAATGACTTAAAGATAGATAATGGTATAATATGCCCATATTATCAATAAGTAATACATTTATGATCTAATATCTTATTAGGAAGACCCCTTCTATCTTTAAAATTACTATTAATAATTATAATGTTGAATTGTAAACAATGAATGAGCTGACATCTTGAAATCTGGCATAAATATAAATCGAGATATAAAACTCTATATCTACGTAAGCAGTTTTTTAATATTTGACAATTTAAATGCAATAAAGTGGCCGCCAAAATGACCAAAAAGACAATAAATTCAGAATACATACATACAGATATATGAATTCCAATTTTATTGATTCTTGGAGTCCAGTACAACGCACATCTTACACACATGTTTACAGTGAACAACATATTTTTGCTAAGTTTCATGCGGACGAAGTCCCGGGTAACAGCTAATCTAAAATAGAATAACCTAAATTACTTTTTATAGGGTCAGCTATCTGCCAGTGAAAGTCCCGTGAAAATAGGACCAATCGTTTTGGTGACAGCATTGCCGACAAAGCCACGGTTAACAGCTAGTCTAAATTAAAATGGACTAAATAACTTTTTATAATGTCTGCTATACGCCGGTGAAAGTCCTGTATACGTCGGTCGAACCGTTTTTTTTTTTTTTATTTATTTCACAAAACTGGTTACAAAAGAGTTTGATTCTGTTAACACTGATACGATGAAGTTGTTACTAATGTAGCCTACTAGATGTGAAACTAACGTGCACAATATACGAGAGCTCAAAGATTTAAATTAAGTTTAAATATTCAAATAAAATATATAAAAATGAAGCTAAAAAATTTAAGTACAATTTTTTTCCAATTGAGATTTTATTGAGGCTAAAGAACAATGAAAAATATCAAATTGAGATTGTATATTATTGTATTTGTGGCACATTTGGTAGAGGGGCGAGTGTCGGCCAACGTTTGTCGAATACTTGGGTTGGAAGAATGTTTTGTGATTCTGCAAACGACTGTTGTTTCTTGGTACTGAGATACATATTTGTCCCAACAGAAAAGAACTGTCAATGCGATTACTTAAAATCTTAAATAGAAAAGACAAATCCAATATGGTTCTACGGGATTGCAACGTTTGTAAATTGTAATAAGCTAAACGTGATTGATATGAGTGTAGAGAGTGGCATTTGTTATCAATGAACGTGAGATGGTATAAAAAACGTTTTTGTATTTGTTCCATTCTGGTTGAGTGCACTTGGTAGGTTGGATTCCAGACAGGACTACAATATTCCAAGATACCTCGTACCAGAGTATTATATATCAACAAGGATATCTTGGGTTTTCTAAATATTTTCGTTTGTCTTGCAATGAATCCAGACATTTTAGAGGCACTTTTTACCATCGCATCGTAGTGAGGGCGAAAACTAAGCGTGCTATCCACTATAACACCTAAGTCACGTAAACATGCTACTTCTTGAAGTTTGAAACCATTAATAAAGTAAGATACTTGACGCGGATTCCTCTTTTTTATGAACTTCATATATAAGCATTTATCGACATTCAAAATCATATTATTTTTGACGCACCAGTCCTGGATACAATCTATATCACGTTGTAAAGAAACAACGTCACTATCGTTATTAATTGTGCGATATATTTTTAAGTCATCGGCATACATTTTAAAGGAAGATGAGATATGTTCACACAAATCATTCACGAATATTAGGAAAAACAGGGGTCCAAGATTCGATCCCTGAGGAAGGTTTTGGAGATAACACTGCGGGCGATGCCACGGTTAACAGCTAGTCTAAATTAAAATAAATTAATTTACTTGCTATGTTGTCCGCTATATGCTGGTGAAAATCCTGTGAAAATCGGTCCAACCGTTTCGGAGATAATATTGCGGACGAACCCACGGTTAGCAGCTAGTCTAATTTAAAGTAGCCTAAGTAACCCGTTGTAATTTTTGCTATCTGCCAGTGAAATTCCCGTCAAAATCGGTCCAGCCGTTTCGGAGATTACCCGGAACAACAGACAGAACGACGAAAATTTTTTATGTATGTATATAAAAGATATTAAACCTTAAATAAGATGTAGTTCTGTTTGTACGTTTAATTTTTTTCCAAAATTATCTTATATACGTCTTTTATACAGGTGACTGAATACGAATATCAGTATTAAAAATGTCGGTCTGTCTGTTCATATGTCCGGATTTAATTTAAAACAGGTTTATCATTTTTTTACAATTTTTTTTCACGGGAAGCTTACGTACAACATCATTTCACGATCCTGGACATGTAAAAATGCTTTTAGAAATTGTGAAAAAATATTCCTATTTTTTTATATTTCTTAATCGATTTTAATTAAGTCTCGTCCAGGGAAAATATATGTAAATGAGAAAATGATAAGTTATAAAAATTTTAAACTGAAATAAAAAAATTAAACTTATATTTAATTCCCAACAGATTTTGAAATTTTGTACATATGAATTATACATTATTTCAAATCAATGAGCTATAAAAATGTCAATAATAGTTTTAGATTTTGTTAAAAAAAATTTTTTTTATTTCTAAGCGATTTATATGAATTTTGAACACGAAAATATGGCATGATAACATTGCTATAAAATATTATATTAAAATAGTGTGTGGAGTCCCTCCGCGCGGAAGAAGTGAAACTTTGTAATGTGGAATTGAAAATAGAAAGGGGTAGAAATTGATTTTTAGTTGTTTCTTTAAGACAAACTTTATTGACATTGCTCACAATTCACAATTGATCGCATTTTTTTATTATCATTTTCGAGTGGGGAAATATCCAAATCTATAACATTTACCATGGAATTATGATAACTAAAGTAAGATACGAAATGTTTGATTATTTTTCTCGCTCTCTCTCTTTTTCTATTCCCCCTTCCCAGGAGCGTTGAACGTTTAACACAACAGTGCTTTTATACTCCCTCCATGATAGCGTTAAATGTTTAACGCAACCTTGTTGGAAGTCGCATTAGAAGTTTCACTTCAAAAATTCTCATATAATATTTTATATACGAAAATAATTACTGCATAAAAAAACGCGTGCAGAAACACGGTTAATTGCTAATATTACATTAAAATATTTATACAATGTTGTCATAAAATAAATTAAATAATTAAAATATTTTTGTTCGGTGCTTTATGATACCAATTTATTTATAAAAGTGAGTATATCAGTATAGAATATGATACGTAACAATTTGTTACTTTAATATTTTGGAATCGTATTACAACTGGAGATAATATTTTATCTGATTGGTTTGCATAATAAAGGCATAATATTGTCATTGACTTAAAATAAAATATTGTTTAGGTTGCAATAAATATATTTCTAGTAATCTATATACATATAATAAGAATGTAAATGTAACGTGTCCGTACTTTAATATTTGTGTAAAAAAAATTGTTGCAGGTGTCTAGGAATAAGTAATAAAATACGTTTCAATCAATTTTAGAAATGTATGTCTGTGCGTATGAACACGCATCACTTCTAAAATATTGCGTTCATGATGAAACCTCTTCAATAAAATTATGAACATATCTTCGAGTAACATTTAGTCGTGGTTTCATTAAAATCGGTTCACTCTATCAAAAGGTATTGTAATTTTAATGACGACGCGACTTAAGTACGAGAGAAAAGGTGTAAAGTAAATGGACTTAAGACATTCAGATGACTTTATTAATCGCCTTTTTTTACATTAGGTTTTACGCGGACGAAATCGTTACACAATGTTGGCTCGGTAAGGTCGACAATGACAGTGTTAAAAGTCAATATGGGAATGAAGTCAAACACAAACCTACAAACAATTACCGACAGTGTAAATTATATGAACAAACACATTTTTTACCGTCATGCATTAATTTACTATTTATTTTAATAATTCGATATAATATATAAATTTTATCTTTCTGTACTATTTCTCTATATGAACTTTAATGCTTAGAGAAGGGAACGAGTTTTTTCTTCACATATAAAATACATCCAATCTTTATGATTTTTAATTTAACTTTTTTTTAACATTAAAATATCAATATTACATCTACACAGGCCGCTGTAATACGCGCAAGGAATTTATAAGTAAAGAGCATAAATTCCTTGACTAAGCGTTGTCGCGCTAGTCTGACGCCAGCACAATACGTCACAAACATGTCGGTGACGCTTCACTAGCATATAGGTCATCGGTGACGAGAACCCATAATTTTTTTTCTACCAAAAATCGCTCAACGCAGCTAAATAAGTTTTCATTTTTAAAAATAATAATATTGCTTTTACAAATTACTATATGAGGAAGTACGCGTCACATCTGTATTTCAATGGGTTGCTTTTTCTTTGTGTGTGTTTTTTTTTAATTACTCAGTCCCTAGAGCTTAGCGTGTAGCTTAGTCCCATCCTTAGTTGCTTTGGTTCAGTCCTATATTTATTAGTAAATCACATTAAAAACGCCAGAATCTCTATGAATTTTCTTGAAACAATTGTCATACTTTGTACGTTTTTTGTAGTATGGAAGAAATTTCACAACTCGGCCTTGATGATAGAACACTAATGTCCACAAAAACCCACAAAAGTTACTTACTTTCGTTTCCTACTCAAGTGTTACACTGCCCGAACGATATGGACTGCATAGACATCTCCAGGATTTTATCCATCTTTATGAAGCTATATATGACTAGTAATTGCTCGTGACTTTTTTTAACGATTGGTAGCAAGCAAACATACGGGTCACCTGTGGGTAAGTGATCGCCGCCTTCCATGCCCACCATCGACACGAGGGGAATCATGGAGACAGATTTCAACTTGAAGGTGGTAGGTAACCATGCTGGCTTAGAAAAGTCCCTATAAGTACAAATAAGTCGGAACTTCTTCGTAAGGATTCAAACTAACGACGATCGTCGCGGTATCCGACAATTCTACATTCCGGTTCTACAATAAAAATGCTGTGGAAAGAGAAAAAATACCTCTGTGAAAAAGGAAAGATTACGCAAAGAGTTAAGAATAATATACCTATAATCATCTGGTTTATGAAATTGTATTTTTTTTTTGGATTTCTATAAAGGTTACTCGAATATCATTTAAGACTTTTTTATTGATATTTTAGCCTAGATCAATATTATAGTACATTATTTTCACCTATTTCAAATAGTTTGGTCAGCACACGTCGATGTAGCAGCCAAACGGTACATTTTTTCCGGCTTCATTTAACAATGGACCCTAACGTTGGTCATATTAAAACTTAATAACGATAAGATATAGCCTACCCATAACCATTAATAGCGTAACTTTTTATTAGTCACATAATCTTTACAATTAGATGAGTAGTTATTTACTTACCAACGTATAAACCTTACCTTCGTTTGTGTGTTAAATTACAATAGTAAATTAGAAACTTGACCTTTGGCTGTTTTAAATTACAATATTAAATCAATACAATATAATAGTAACAAAATACACGGTAGCTCTCTTAGCAGGGCTGTAGCTATAGTCGAATTTGAGGTAGGGCAGCATTGGTTACAGGTAGGGCGGACGTAAAAAAAATATCATAATTGGTCTGCCCTCGAACATCATAAACTGTGGTATGTTCGGAAAAGTTTAGATACCTATCGCTACAATTTTTTTTATCTGAAACTATGAACAAACAATTGATTTATAATAATTTATCTTAGTTTTTGGTATTTTTAACGTAAGGGCATTGTGATTTCAAGGTAGGACGTCACCCCACAATGCCCCCCCCCTTTCCTACGGCCGTAGCCCTTAGCGAATAGTTATAGTGAAATTGATAGCATAAAAACCTTCTCCAACAAATAATTTTCATGATGGTCGGTCAAATGGTATTGGAGTTTATCGATTTCAGATTAACATCCCGATTTATTTTAAAATTATAAATGATTACTATAGATCAGTCGGCGAGGGCCGCCTCCGCGGGGCCACATCTATGTGGAGGGAGTCCGGGCCAGGGTTGGGACCCAAATAAAATATCTGTGTCTCGCCCTGAACAGAGGTTGACGGTTCGAGTCCCACTTTAAGGGGCTCGGACCGTGCAAAGGCGGGGCGGCAGCGGCGCTTGGACGACTCCTCCTCAACACGGGGGAGCGGGTGCCGACTGCTGCCGCCTCTATATGGGGGTCGTACGGTCCATAGCTGCCTACGGGGCGCCGTTGTGGACGAACGCCCTCAACGCCACCAATGTTCGCGCGCTGCGAAATGCGCAGTGCACCGTGGCGTTGAGGGTGATACGGGGCCCCCGGACGTCCTCGGCGGCGGCCATGGTACTGGCCGGCTTCCTTCACTGGGAGCTAGAGGCGGAGGTGCTTGCCCTCGTATATAAATACGCGGCGGCTAATAAATGGATGGGTGAGCCTCTAGCTCCCAGGGAAATAGAGGAAAGGAGAAGAATGATGAGAGAGGCAGGACCTAGCGGACGCGCGTTACGGCCGATACACGATCGACGCCGTCCGCCCGGTCCTGCTGGAGTGGTGTCAGAGGAAGTGGGGCTCCCTGACGTTCCGTCTGGTGCAGGTGCTAACCGGGCACGGGTGCTTCGGTTGGTACCTGCACCGGATAACACGCAGGAAGCCAACCGCCGCATGCCACGCGTATGGCGTTGAACCGGACACCGCGCAGCACACACTTTCTGAGTGTGCTGCGTGGGAGGAGCAGCATCGCTCTCTGGCTGTGGCGGTAGGACAGGATCTCTTGCTGCCGAGCGTCGTCAAAACCATGCGAGACGACCTCCTCGCAGAAGAAGGCGACGGAGAGGGTTCGCGAATCCACCGTAGCCGAGCCTAGGGAGGATGGGTCCGGGGGCCCATCTTCCCATTGCACAGGTCCGGAGGACGGAGGAGACGACTGGTGTGTACCTGGTCGTCTCTTGACAAGGACGGGGCCCGGCGGTGGCGTTTTCTGCTGTAGGGCTACCCGCTGGAGCGGCACGATGAAGTCTGTAGATCTCTTGTCGCCCCAACCATAGCGGCAGACGTACGCCATGGGGTTTTAGTCAGTGCGAGTCGGACATAACCCACTCTCTCCCTCGGAGGTTGGTCTATCCATAAGGGATTTCCCCACGTAAAAAAAAAGATCAGGATAATAAAAGTCACTTTTGTGAGTTCGGTAAGAAACAGAAAATCAATAACATATATATTACGCCTCATATTCCTTTCAAAAATGTATAAAGTGCTGTCAGCAACTTCCAGTTTTTTGTACTAATCATGAAATAAAATATATAAAACTAGATATTACAATAATAGTGTACGATAATAGTGCTTAATAAATAAATAATGCAATATCTCTATCAAATTTTGTTTAATATTTTTTTATAATTCTTTAGAAAGAAACGGTTATATATGAAAATATTTTTTGTAAATATACATTTACGCAAGAGTGATAAAATAACGAGTAAATATAATAAAAAATCGTTTTCTAATGGCTTATATTGATTTTTCGTTGTTTTATGTTTAAAGAAATAAAAAAGTAGTATCATAAGAAATATTTTATTTACATTAAGCTAATCTGAAAGTCCATTGCCATCAGGTGTAATGGATGACAGTTTATACATCAAGTTAGTTGAGGATGTCGGGGAGGACGACAGCGGGGGCAGGGATGATGGGTGTGCCGACCTGGACGGGTTCGACGGGAGCAACTTCGACGACCTGGATGGGCTCAACGGGAGCAACATCGACGATTTGGACGGGCTCAGGCACAACTGAGGGCTGCCCGATGATGACGGGCTCAGGAACAACCTCAGGTTGCTCAACAACGATGACGGGATGAGGGACGATCTCGGGCTGCTCAACGACGATCACTGGGTGGGCCGGGATTTCCTCGGTGGGAACGAGGACGGGAGCGGGAGCCACGGGGGCGGACTCAGCATTGTTTACATTAACGATGATCTGGACGAGGGGAGCGGGCTGGCCGGGGGCAAGGTCTCCGATCACAACAGGGGAAGGAGCGATGGGGAAGTCAACGAGAGCGGGTCCGACGGCAATAGGCTCGAAGGTATCGACTAGAGCGGGTCCAACGGCAATAGGCTCGAAGGCGTCGACGAGAGCGGGTCCGACGGAAATAGGCTCAGATTCGATGATAGCGGGGCCAACAGCAATAGGTTCAGGCGAGATGGATCCAATGATGGACGCGAGTTGTTGTTCCAGTAAAGCAGCGGTAGCGGGGTCGGTACTGGGATGCTGAATGGCAGCGATGATGGCTTCCAATTCAGCCAATTCGTTGGAGACGGGCTTGACTGGGCTGGCAGCAGCCACGGCGACGAGTGCGACGAAAGCGACGAAGAATTTCATTTTTGATCTGTAATGTAAAAATGTTCTAATAAACAAATAATCACCAAGAAAATTTGTGTTAAAAATTGAAAAAGTAGGTAGTCCTTTACAAAGTTCATTATTCAAAATTATAATAACTTATAAAGGAATAGATTTCTTCTTTTGTAAGGATACAATTTCTTCTAATTATTGACGTCTGTACAATGCACAATGGGTATTAAGGATACACTGGGTGGAATGGTCCCAGAAGCGCGAATAATGGCAATGCGAATATTCCATGCATGGTGGAACTAGCATCTTCGAAGAATGGTCAGTTGAACACACGTAAAATTATATATTTTAAATAACTTAAATACCTTATATTTAAAATAAATATATGTGTACTTACTGTTGGAATTACCTTTGATCAAACTGATATTGTTTCGCCATTGAACGTCGCTTATATACTATAAATACCGTCTTATCGTGTCTTAAATTAGAGAATATACTGTTTTATAGTACAAAACGAATTTATTATATTATATAAAACGATAATAGATAATGGGTAATTTATATACATTGTTCAAGATCAGTCGATGGCCATAGACAGTTTATTTATCAAATTTATAATGATTCAATTAAAACATTAATGTGATAAGTCTTAGTATCATCAATTTTTTTGAAATATTTATTTATTTAAGGTCCACAAAACTAAGCTCGATGATCAAAAATCGACATGAACTCTGTTATATTTAACACACAACACGATATTCACAAAATAAGAGAAAATGTTTTATATCATGATTTCTTGTATTTGTTGTTGGAGCTCACTGAAATCGCAAGAAGCAAATGTACTGTATAATATAGTAGTTTTGCTTTTTATAGGTGGGGAGAGTCTAGGGAACGAAGAAAAGGGGTCCTTTTTTTACGTGGGGAAATCCCTTATGGATACGCCACTCTCTCGGCGGAGAGATTGGATTATGTCCGACTCGCACGGACTAAAACCCCACGGTGTACGTCTGCCGCTATGATTGAGGCGACAAGAGATCTCTACAGACTTCATCGTGCCGTCCCAACGGTCGGCCCGGCAGCAGAAAAATTCGCCGCCGAGCCCCGTACTTGTCAGGAGACGACTTCTCCTCAACTCCTCCGTCCGTCGGACCTGTGCAATGGGAAGATGGGCCGCCCGACCCATCTACCCTAGGTCCGGCTGCAGTGATGTGAGGAGGCGGGCAAACTGCTGCCTCTTCCTGCCGGTGCTCCGTTGGCGGAGAGGGACCTCCTGGCGGACTCTCTCCGCCGCCTCCTTCTGCGAGACGACTTCCTAAGACCTAGTGAAAAGTTACCTTATTTATTTGCTACTATGTGTATTATTTATCTATAGATACTAATATTATAAAGCTGGAGGGTTTGTCTGTTTAGTTGAACGCGCTAATCTCAGGAAGAACTGGTCCAATTTGAAAAATTATTTCCGTGTTACATAGCTTACTTATCGAGGAAGGCTATATATATATATCATCGCGCTAAGACCAGTAGCAGCGTAGCACCAATGAAGAATGGTTCCAAAATCGTTTTTTTCCCTTTTGAAAGCTTTTGCTGCGTGTTAGCGTTAGCCCAAAGTATTTTTTCCACGCGGATGAAGACGCGCGAACACCTAGTTTATTCCTAAATTAAAAAGTTCATATTATGAAGGTGCATCTCGTGACATCTACCTATTCCTGGCTGAAACTACAAATAGCTTCCCCTTAATACGACCCTTAAAATAATATATCGTTTATCAATGAAAAATTTAAAGAAACTATTACCAAACAGCTTTGAATTTGTAAAACCGTGCGCGCGCTTCAGATTTCGTGATACTGAGTTCACCATTCAAATGAATTATGGTTTCTGTTGCCACACATAAGTCGTTAGGTTCCTTTAATATTATAAGAACGAAATGGTTTGAATTGTAAATATGTATGAAAATAAATACGAACATTAGAAATTGCGTCAACACGGTATGACAATAGCTCTGTTTTTAACATGGTCAAAGGTTGAAGTCATTACGAAATACAACTGGATATATAATTTTCTGTATCTTTAATTTGTGTGTTAACAAATACGGGAATTATTTAAATAGAACTAAATTATTATATGTATGTATATATATATGTCGGAGGAAGCTATAAGTCGAGTTGATTATTATTTGCACACATAATATTATTTGTCTTCATCTAAATTCTTAATTTTATTTTATTTGATTTATAACATTTTTCTATAACTTAAAAGCCTTAATAATCTGATAAAAGTTACGAATATTGTAATTCACATAACGACCAATCAGAACAGACTTTGTGCCCCGAGCGGAGTCGAAGCAATCTTTACTTTAAGAGGCTTACAGTTTAATTACTTTCAAAATACTTAATTTTTATTCTAGTTAATTTGTTACATTTTTCTATAGCTTTAAACCTTAATAATGTAATAGAAGTTACATATATTGTAATTTACGTAATGAGTAATCAGAGCAGAGTCAATGCTCAAAGGGTCGAGGCGCCATCTTTACTTTTAGAGGGTGGAGAGTTTATGTGACGCATTGGTTTGAGCGATAGTAAAGGATCGAGTTGGATCGTTGATGAGAGTATTTATATTCGGTGATTAAAGTAAGATCGGCGCCCCGAACTCGCTGCTCGGTCGTAATTGTTAATCTTTCAAACGTCATTATTGTCATCTCATAAAATAATGTGTAATCTAAATAAAAACTGTGAACAATCGTGATTATTGTGTTTTATGCTAGCATTTTACCCGAAAGACGCCCACTAAACCCGTAACCACTAATGACAATGCCAACGGGAATAAAGTTTTCCCCGACATATATATATATATATACTAGCTGTGCCCTCGACTCCGTCCGCCTGGAACCCTAATGTAAAAATAGTGACTAATAAAATCATGTGTGTGAGCCACCTCCGAATGACTCACAACTATAGCGATGATTTGCTGCTTCCGAAGTTGAACTTGAAGAACGTTGAGGTTTTCTCGCAATAAAAGACTTGTTACTAGTAGAGCAGCGAAGGATGTGCTCGTATGCCGACTTGATCAAAACAGACTATTCGATTACTATTCACTATCTATTAGTACTAACGATGACTATCTATCTATTCGATTACTCTATTACGCGGTTACTATTACTATGACGACTGCTATCTATGCCACCCGCGCCTGAATGTTCCACGTTCCGGGCCTTGCCTATACGGCACCGGGGTTGCTCACCCGACGCTGGCGGTGCTCCACCAATCAGAACACTTAATAGCCACGCGCACAGCGTCAGGGTTCGGCTAAACCTACTATACAGGGCGGGGCGGGGGCGCGACGAGTTCCCTTCGCTTGCTCTTTATTTAATAAAATATTTTACAATTATTCTTACAGCTAACATCTTATAATACTTTAAACTATTAAACTATACTATTTCTAGATAATTACACTATAAGTATGTATAACTACACCACATATAACTATAAAAACAAGATATACGTATAACTATTTCTAATTATAATATCATATACGTATATACTATTCTATGTTGTATAATAAAACACGATCCAATAGATATATTTAATTGTGGACCTAACTATCTAACTACTATCAAAGCTATGCACTATTTGTACAAATCACTATAAAACTAAGCACAATTAAATATACATCACTAATTAACACAAAACACTATAAATTGTCGCGAACAATCTGAATGTAGTAAGTCCATTTACTTGTCTACTCTTCTCTCGTACTTAAGTCGCGTCGTCATTAGAATTACTATAACTTTTGATAGAGTGAACCGATTTTAATAAAACTAAGACTAAATATTACTCGAGGATATGCTTTATGCTTTTCTTGAAAAGGTTTTATCGTGAATGCAGTACTTTAGCAGTGATGCGTGTTGCAACAAACAAACAGACAGACATTCCTAAAAATGTTTGAAATGTATTCTATTACTTATTCCAAGACACCTGTAACATTTTCTTTTACAAAAATCTAAAGAGTACAGGCACGTTAGATTTACATTCTTATTATATGTAGAGATAGAAAAAGTAATTCATATTTCAATTCTCCTTTTAAGAGTTTATATAAGCAGGTGTCGTTGTTAAATATAATTTAGTATACATAGGTATGTATAAAATTCAATTTTAAATAAATTTATTTCTAATGTAGTTGCCACACGCGACTCCGTCTGCGTTATCCTACGCGTGCATGCACAACACACCGTTTGCTCCTCTTTTTTACGGCAAGAAAATACACACCGTTGAACGCTTGTTATAGGCCTTAAAAAATCTTAGTTTTTTAAAATCTTCTATAACTTTATAATAAATGATGATATTGTGATAGTTTTAGATAATCACCAAGTGTATGGGACCAAATTCTATTAAGATCTATTCAGTAGTTTTTGCACGATGTGCGCACAACGGCGACCTCTATCGTTTTAGTTACATAGATTGTATATAAACAAATTAATTGTTGCAATTTTGTTCACCCGCTACACAGTAGTAGCTATAAATATCGATTAATCAAATGACTTGATAATTTAAGTAATAACTTGTTCAAAGCCTCTAAATTTCTGGTACATAATTTGATATTTGAGTGCACGGACGCGACGCCTCGATGAGCTGCTCCGCTATACTAACTAATACCACATTGTGTATTATTATAGGTGCGTATCCTATAGAAGAGATATGTTACTTGGATACACAAGTTAATATTCTCAGCCTAGGTGTAATTTGTGACCGTTATTGTATACTTGTAAAGTCTTCTACTACAGATGACTTTATCAAAAGGAAAGAACGGGAACTGTATTAAAAGAAAAGATAAATACCCATATTCTAATAACTCTTTACCGTTAGTCACATTTCTCTGTTCAATGTAACTGTTCATTTCAAAAATGTCCATAAACTTGATTATCATAAGGAGTGTCGTTCACGCGTCACGTTTAAAAACACTTTAAACGTTTATTGGCAATAAAAATGTAATACCGTCATAAAACAGGAAATATTTTAAGCCAAATTATCAACGATAAGAGCACAAGTGTATCGGCGACAATCAGTAGTTAGCATTACAATACTTATCAGTTTACGGTCATCAGCTGACTGACTGCGCCGTTAGTAAAAATAAACTACGTGACAGTGAAACGCTTGTTTGTTTTATTTACATAAATGTACTCATATTTTATTAATCAATTAATATTCCAATACTTAATTACTCGCTAGCTAACTACCAACTAGTACCCGCGAATTTGTCCAAGTGTGATTTATTTGAATTAATTATGGATTGTCTTTTAATTTCATAATTCTACTTATGTCAAAGATATTTAACGTCTATAACTCTTTCATCAATTTTAAGTTATCTCTGTTAATTGTTATTACTATGACTTAGTCCCTATGGATAAGCGTAATGATATTTACTGGATTTCATTTTAAAAAGTGTCATTAAAAGCGTTTTAGCCTTTCCGGAATAATAAATCTTCAACTTTGTTTATATGTACCTATTTATTATAACCTCTATTCCAGACACGCTAAAGGCGCTCTTCAGATTAAAAAAAATATTTAGGTTGGAAATCGAATGTAAGCGTTTACGGCATTAATGTGAGGCTTATTTGTGTACCTCGAGTGTTATTCTATATTTCATCAGAACAGTGGACATTGATTAATTTCCTTTAAAGGTACATGCCTACAAGAAAAGACACACTAAACACTTATTATATGGACCCGTAAAAATGAAACAATAAATAAATATTATTTTATTGATTATTAAATATTTATTGATATATTATTCGTTATCAATACAATCCATTTTATATAATTTAGCTATTGTAATGCTCTTACAATGTATTTGTATGAATTTAATAGGTACTTGTGATTTTCCAAGGTTATTAAAATTACAATCAGTACATGTGACATTTAAATAAAATTAGTATTAGAATAAATAATTTATGTCAATTTTATCTATTACTAATAATTTATATTCATTTATTGTCGTATAGGGGTTGCAGGAATTGACATAAATAAATATTTTAAACAGAACTTGGTTAATTATTGACAAAACAGAAGGTATTGATTACGTAGTGATTCTATTAAATTCATAAGTAGGTATGTGTTACGCATAATCTATACATATAATAAGAATGTAAGTCTAACGTGTCTGTAGTTTTTCGATTTTCGTGAAAAAGATTGTCGCAGGTGTCTAGGAATAAGTAATAAAATAAATTTCAATCATTTTTAGAAATGTCTATCTGTCTGTCTGTTTATATGAACTGGCAAAAAAATCACAAAGCATATCTTCGAGAATAACTTAATCTTTGTTTCATTAAAATCGGTCCACTCTATCAAAAGATATTGTAGTTTTAATGACGACGCGGCGTAAGTACGTGAGAAAAGTAGATAAGTAAATGGACTTAATACATTCAAATGATTTTATTAATCAGTTTTTTACACAAGGTGCCACGCGGATGAAGCCGTGGGCACAGCTAGTATTAAATAAGGTTACTACACAACACCTACTTTGTCATTATAAAAATGCTCTAGAAATTCAATGCATGACAGTAAATTTGACATTTTTAAATTTGATTTTAGATTAAAATTTACTCACTTCTAAAATGTAGAAATACAATTCCCGTCAATCTTTTTGGCCTCTCTAAACATAGCCCGTAAGTTTTGGTTTTCGTGTAATATCGTCGAGAGTTAATAATGATATTTAGTCAGTTACTCAATAAAACAAGCAACATTGAAATTAATTTCTGAAAAGTGGAAAATCCCCATGTTAAATGTGTGGGAAAAGTACCTATTGTCATTCAGGCACGGATAAACGGCATCGAATTTTTTTTTCTTGAATGTTTTTAGGCCATAACTAACGATTTGAACGATACCCACGTCAAAAAGCCAACTTAGTAAATAACGGAAAATATAAAATAACTATAACATAGTTTCATAAATAAGCAATAATATCAACAAGATAAACCATAAAAACAAACGTGATTTGATTATTTTAATTTTTTAAATCACGTTTGCTTAATAAAATATTAAATTAACTTATAATTTTGTCTAATAATTATGTAAATAAATAATATATATTTTTTAATAATACTTATTATGCATGAAGTCATTTACAACTATTTAATACATCACCAAATGTTATTATTGTTTTGTTTGTGATGTTTTAATATATTTCAAGTCAGTAAAGTCAATACTTGTCACATATCGTGCAAACAAATAAATTGTGAATAGAAAAATGTTGATTTGAATAATTTAATTCATTTGACAATCATGTACAGAAAAATGTCTGTTATTATCTGTTATACTAGTAAATGCATTGAAATAAGACTATTAGAGATAACTAGAGACGGTATAGCATAAACTATGTATTTTATTTTGAAGTAGAAAATTATTTAATATGTTGATCACACCAAAATTCAAACATTTGTTTGCTACATA
This sequence comes from Antheraea yamamai, assembly GCA_036509395.1. NCBI lineage: Eukaryota > Metazoa > Arthropoda > Insecta > Lepidoptera > Saturniidae > Antheraea > Antheraea yamamai. The sequence continues at coordinate 14,014,206 of AP028442.1, forward strand.
CAAGTCCTTTAATATACATTCTGTCAATATTTGTAAAATAAAATAAATAGGAATAATAATGTAGATTTTATTCATTTTTAACATTTCATCTGTTACAATGATCAACATTTTAAATTTATTACAATAATGCTGGTATTAAATACTACAAGTACAATTTTATTGACATATAAAAACATTTCTATACTTAATTATCATTCATTGCATACTCATTTCCTAACATATTCTGATAACATATATACTTTGACCCTAATCAAGATTCCTTAATACCAAAGTAAATACCGATATAGAATAATTATTATTAAATAAACAATAATTATATAAAGTAATGTGACATTTTAGCAACTTACATACTAAAAACAACAACCGTATAGTATTACAACTATAAAAAGACACTATATTTTCCTATCATATGTTCGTCGTCTTAAATCATCGATCTTAACAAGATAGTATGTACCAGGAAATAATGCTTCAATTGGACCAGAAGGCTCATAAGGCGCAGTGTGATAATTTTTTGTTCTGACATCCATTATTTCCGAGAACATAGTGGGCTCCACACATTCTCTTTTATCCAGCAAGGATACAGTTTCATGCAGAGAATTAATCATTTTTTCTAACTTAGAGCCAACACTTATATCGTTACATATATTAATTGAATACATTGTAGATGCAAGCCCCGATCCATAAGAGAATAACCCAAATTTCTTCCCAATTAATTGTTCCGGAGACTTGCTTATAAGGTATGAAACAAGACCACCATATAGAGATGGTGTATACATGTTTCCAATATTACGAGCAAGGTGTAGTGAAGGTTTCGTTTTCTCTTCAAATAAAGACACACTATAAGCCATAAATGCTTTCTCCACATCCCTGTCAAAGTAAGTGTCCTCTAATTTTCTATCACTGAACTCAGACAGTCCAGGAAATTGTGTTTCACGTACTTCAGGAGATGCATTTAAAAAGTCATTGAAGCACACTCTGGCGAGTGATTTCTGCACAAGTTTACTGTAAGGACAGTGGAATAACATTCCATCAAGTGTCAATAATCCTTTGAAATCAGGATTAACTTTTTTTCTCATTTTCTTGCAGAACAAATTGTAGCAATTATCTAAAGCATTGAGGTAGCATTGTATCGAGAGTTTACCATCAAAATATGGAAATTCTGAGGCTAAATCTGGTTTGTAAAAATCATATGCATGTGTCATATATGACGCTCTTACACCACAATCAAATACTAAAGGGGCATCAGGCCCTATCAACATCGCCACTGCACCTGCTCCACCTGTCGGTCTCGCTGGACCTTTACCATAAACAGCTATATCGCCAGCCACCACTATAGCTTTTCTTCCATCCCACGATGAAGATTCCACCCAATTGATAGCGTTGAATAGAGCTGCAGTGCCTCCATAACATGCATTAGTTGTATCAAGACCTTCAATGTCAGTAGCACCTTCTTTAGCAAATAAGGTCATGAGGAAAGTTTTAACACTCTTACTTTTATCAATGATGGTCTCTGTACCCACTTCCAGGCGACCAATGTCATGTAAATTTATATTATTCTTTTCAATGAGCCGGTGTAGGACAGTTAGACAGATGGAATTGATGTCTTCTCTGTCTGAACAAAATCCCATTTTATGTTGGCCTAAACCGATGGTGTATTTCCCAGTAGACACTTCATCAAATTTCTCCAATTCTGTTTGATCAACATATTGCGAGGGAAAGTATAATTCCATAGCAAGTATGCCAACGTTTTCAACTCTACTACTCATTTTGTGATTTGTTACAGCTTTAATTTCACGAAATAAAACTTAAGTTTACGTGCGACTTGAAGGAGCGAACCGGCGTCAACTGATATTATAGATGTTAAGCAGAATAATTCTGTGTCTTGTATGTCGACGTTACTACGGTACCGGCTCAATCACAGCGCATACCATTGACCTATTATCGTTACAATTTATCAACAACCAACTTTCTTTCGTTCTTACATGAACAAGTATGTGAGGTAGTATAAATTACCATCAATTTAAATCAGTCTCAACATCAACTTACTCAACAAAAATGGATAATTGTAATTATTATATAGTACTAAAAATTATATTACTTTCGACAATTTAACGACGATATCCGGTAAGCGGATAAGGCAAAATGAGCCAAATTTCTAATAATCTATTTGACATTTGACAGCTGTGACAGCCAGCATTCGATATAAAAAATGAGATTCGTTCAGAAACCGTACTTTATTAAAAACGTAACAGAACTTAATAAAATGAAATTAAATGTGTATGTATATACTTTCTTGAACTTGCAGCAGTCTACAATTAACCAAAAAAAATATTGTCCGTATAAGCTTATAATATGTATTTTCACATAGCACTTTTAAAAGCAATTACACAATTGATTTACAATAATTCGCTGACTTGAAATAAATGGTAATTAAGTACAGAAATGTTTTATATGTCAGTAGCATTGTCTACCTTGTAGATTCTTAATTTTCTTAATACTATATTTTCAAAATATTACTCAAATGTTCTGCGTTATAAAACAAACTCTTTATCCCTTAGTGGTTGTGTAAAAAAGTTATTTTCTTATGTCGTGTGTACAAGCAATAAATATTTAAATTTGTAAGCTTAGAAGATATCCGCCGCACTGACTTTATAGAAATTATAAAATTATGAGCTGTACCAAAATATAAACTTTAGTTTTGCAAGAAATAGCAGTTTGTAATGTGAAAACTATATTAACTCCAAACATATGCATCTGAAACCCATAGTGAACTCTTAACCCTATTAGATTACATTACTTATGCAAACAATGTTTAGTATGACTTTCACCGAAGCTATTCGAAGCCTGTTTATAACTGTAGACAAAAACTTCAATAATAAAAAATATCACAGTGAAAAACATTTGTCTCAATGTATAATGATATTTCACAAGTCACATTTTCCATAATCTACAATTAATACTTAATATTATTATAAAGAGGTAAAGTTTGTGAGTTTGTGATGTTATAGGAGGTAATCTTAGGATCTACTAACCGAGCCACGTTTTCTGTGAGTGTAGACTTTTTTGTGGTACTCGAATTTGCAAAGTAAGTCGGAGAAAAACGGTCGAACGAAAACGTTTCTTAGGAACACTGCCTTAACGATGAGAGATATATTATTGAGTTCTAGAGAAAAGTTGTAGAGCTTGATAATGCCTACAAAAAAGTGAGACAGAATATGCCTAACTTTTATATTTAAGTCACAAAATGTAGTTTTTATAAGCGTTTATCACCTACCGAAGTGGGCACGGATCAGCTACTAACACTATATAGGTATATATTATAAGTAATGTAGTTCATGTCCAATGTAAAAAAAAATAAGGAAACGGAACTAAAAAGATAAAAATAAATATATTATACACTAGCGGGCCCGGCTGATGTTGTCCCGCCCTGATTACCCCCCTGCAACCCCCCTTGTGGATGGAATTTCGTAAAATCCGTTCTTAGCTGACCTCTACTCGGCGAAAGGAATATTCCTACCATAATTCGCTACGCCTTATGGCTCCAGAGATATCGTGATGAGTCAATATATAGGTGGGAATCTCTAATATATATATAGATTATTTACTTTTCTATCAATCGGAATTCTATTCTAATATAATATTAAATAGCAATCTTTTGACGAAAACCTTTTGTTATATGACTTTATTAGTGGCAAGGTTGATGACATTTTATATAATATGTTTAATGCATATAAATAAAATGTAATACAAATAATAATATGGAACTCGAAAACTGAGAATCACAAAAACTCTATTATAAAACTAAAGACAAAAGGAACATAAAATGTTAACATCCGTTGCCACATGACGCGAGATATGGCGACATGATAGTTCCTTTCGGGACAAAGATCAATGACCCAAATTATTTTTATCGAGTTAAACTGAGTTGACCGGTCTTGTTAACCTTTAGTTAGTAAGCCACAAACCTGACACATCGTTTGACACTGTTCAAGGTCATTAACAGTCACTAACGTCATAATGTATGCACGAGTTTATAGTCCGCGTCAAATTTTATAACCGCTCTGAAGTAGAACAGAACACAAATTTAGGTACCAGCGGAACGTAAGCCGAGGTGAAAGGGGAGCAGGCTCGCCCGCACACTTACCTCGCCTCCTGTCGCACCCACGTTGATATATAGTTGCAGTACAGTCGCATTCAGAATAGTTTTGTTGTTGTTACTTACGTTGCACAATATATGCTACAAGATATATCCCACAGATAGAAACAAATACTTACTGCATAAGACGGATCATTCAATTAAAGTACACCCAAAACTCACCAACCAGGTGATTAAAATGTTATTTGGATTTAATTATAACTGACAAATACATGATGTGCCGATCTATTTATTTTCTAACTTTATCTGTTACTCTATTGTTCGGTTACTATTGTCCATTTCTAGTTTTTAATTATATTTTATTATCTCAGTAATGATTTAATTTTTAGTGTCTGTTTATTTTTCTTTCTAATTCTTTGTAAATATTCTATATGTTATATGTATGCTCAATTCATATAAACAGGTTTTTGAAAACTAGCTGTCAAACCGTTTACAAGACGTCACAATCGGAATCAAACTTTCATGTCATATACAAAATCTTCTGAAAGTAGCAACGTGGTCGTTATACTACTACATTCTTATTACTTAATGTAATAGGGAAACATCTACTTATTACATAATTCATTAAAATGTCATATATTGTAATCGGTAATTAACTCAAAGATTAATAAATGTAAATGTTAAATTCCTATAATATTATATTTTGAATTAACCTCTTGAGTTTACCATGAGCAAGACCGAACTTAAAGCTATATTCAGAGCGGCCAAAGACTATGACGCGGACTATACGTCGACGATGGTTTATACGAACAACTATTTTAGAAATCGGCGCATCTTGTAAACACTATTAAAGTATTTAATATAAAAAATACTGACTGTGGTGTACATTGATTATTATCTTCGGATAGTTAAATAATAAATGCTATTAAATCCTGTACGCGAATTCGTCGTTACAAATAAACAAAAAATGAATCATGGAACGTGGGAACCAAAAACGACGGGATTCTAAAAAAAGCCAGTCTCGATCTTTATCTTGAACTAGCTTCTGCCCGCGACTTCGTACGCGTGGAATAGTTACTTTGGGCTAACGCTAACAGGCATAGGAAGCTCTCAAAAGAAAAGAAAAACGATTTTGAAACATTCTTCATTGGTAGTCCGCTCCTATTGGTCTTAACGTGATGATGTGTAGTCTATAGACTTCCTCGATAAATAAGCTATCTCTCACTGAAAGAATTTTTCAAATCAGTAGTTCCTTAGATTAGCGCGTTCCAGGAAACAAACTCTTCAGCTTTGTAATATTAGTATAGACATAGATAATGACGTCAACCTTCCAGAGTTTTCCACCCTTCTTTATTAAAAAATATATAAGAGCGCCACAGTACATTCCAGTAGAGTTATATTCTGGATATGAGCAAATACGAATAGAAATCAAAAGGAAGAAAGAATTCTGTAGTGTAATTATGTGATCGTAAGTCCATTTGATTTTTTATCAGTACGAGTATAAGATAGACTTTCTTCGGAAGCATATGGCATTTGATTAGCTTATGGGTGTAACAATACTGTTATATAACTTACATTAGAGATATTAAAACTAAGTGTTGATAAATCATAACCTCTAGAGTAAAATAGCAATTAGTGAAAAGTTTTTTCAAGAGCTTCATACGCACTATAGACACTGACCTCTACACAATATATGTAGACCGAGGTAGGTGGATTCCTAGTGTAAATTACAATTTTTTAAGAGGTAAGGGTAATGTCAAAAGTCAATTTGCTGGCGGTAAAAGTGGCTGGAGAGAACACGCAAATGACGGAAATATAAAACAGTGTGTGTCGTAAAACAGATCGAAGTGCAACTTTTATATTACAGGGAAACATTTTAATTATTCATCAATCACTTTTAAATACCATAGATTGTGTTCAGTGATTGTTACGCGCCTACCACGGACAGCGAGAAAAAAAGAAAGCAAGGAGAGCGTATATCTCATTGTTCTCCAATACCCGAAGACAAGCGAGATACTACTCCCACTCTATCCGACACTGTGTTCATCCCCACCAGTTTTGATCACACAAAAAGTTGCGGATCAATATTTCATAGCTCTCCTATAATAAATTTGACTTAAAAAAAATGCACGCATTCCTATGCACTAATGATATTACTAAATTGTGTATTTACTAGCAACATGCGCCGGCTTCGCACGGGTGCAATTCTAATGTGTTGTAATGTGCATCCAAGCAATTTAGATGCGTAATATTCGATCCTTTTTTTGGTATTTTGATGTTAACAATTCATCAAATTCAAGTCTCATTACATAAATTATTTGTTTATGTCTAATTTTGAAGTGAATCCTCTTATCTTAGGGTTTTGAAATCCTGTTCGATAATCTTTTGTGTGACGAAAAATGGTGGAGGTAAACACTGTGTCGGGTAGAGTGTTGAAAACACCGGTTTTCATTCGATCACCGAAGTTAGGCATCATAGGGCCCGGTCAGTACTTGGATGGATGACCACCTTTTTTTTGCATGGGGAAATCCCTAACGGATACTCATCCCGCCGGGCAGCCGGGGATGAGTTATGTCCGATTCGTACGGACTAAAACCCCATGGTGCCTTCATACACCTCTTAGGCGGGGGAGCAGGGACTGCCGACTGGCACTGGCATCTGCTCCCCCGACATTGGCCCTCCGAACGGCCCCGACTGCGATCTGAGAAGTCAGAGATGGTAAACCACTGAAAGGGGAGTGGGTGTGAGACCCTCCCCCTGACGTACTGTGGGAGTGGCCACATGGATGATTACCTGGGAACACGGCGTTACGTTGGCTTATTATTGTATTTTTTGATTAAAGATTTTCTCTGTAATAGCAAAACTTCACTTCTGTCGCGTGTCTTTACGATAGACTCTGTTTTTTTTTTTCAAACTTGTAATATCTTCAAAAACAGTCAATACTAAATTTGTTTACCCAATGATAGCATTGTACAAAAAATATTTTATTCTCTTTTATTATTGATAAGTTGCATATTTCAAACACAAATCTCGCATAACCTTAAAAAACTTGATAGTAATGTTACCCTGTTAATGTTTTTAGATCTGATTGTATTCTGAACTTATTTCGACAATTAATAATGGCCAAAAACTTATATACAACTTAGATAAACTTATTATTTTTCCTATCAATAAAGAATGAAATAAAAGTATTTATTTTCTATTATTATTTTATTATACATAATATATTATAGTATTTACTTTATAAAATAACTATTTTATAAATCAAGCACTTGTTTGATTATTTACAGTTATTAACTCCTTCGCAGTTCGTTCGTATTTCTTGGAATGAATTTATAGAATTTCACACCTGAAAATTAAAAGGATAATATTTATTATTCTCTGAAGGTGATATTAAATACTTACTAGCTTTGTGCAGACTTTGTTTGCACGTTTTTACACACATATAAGTTAGAAACAAGCCTTCATCATTCCCCAGATACCAGAATACGTCTACTAAATTTTATAATATTAAGGTTTAGTTTTGAAAAGGTACGGTAAATAAACACACAGAGAAGTTAATTTTGCATTCAAAATATGAATATAGACTGTATCAGTTCAGCAAGTTGTAAAACAATTGAACGAGCAATCTTAAAGCATCGTTTTTTTTTTGTTTTTTTTCTAACATAAGTAATATAATGTTTGAAAAAGCATGACATGTAATAATATTTTATTTTAATCTTTGACTTTTAACTAGACATTGATAATTATACAGTGGATTTTTTTTTTCTCGAGCTGACTACGCTATTGACCTAGCAAGGTCTTAACAGCTTCACCGGACTACTAAGGCGACAGCTTAAGGCACTCAGCCGATTTTTGTATGGGCAACCAGCTCAAGGGTGCACGGCACACCTCGGCTTGGCTGTTGCCTGTTCGATGCAATACGCGACCTAACTGAGCTAACCTAAGTTAAGCTAAGCTATTCATACATATATGAGTTGTTGAAACATATATGTGTACCTAGCATACATATCTCAACAACTCTTATGTGTATTTTGTATAGGAAAATTTCTAAACTATTTCAGTTCGTACATTGAAATGGAATTTTTCATGCTATTTATATATGATAAAATACCTGTTGGATTTATCCTGACTTCGAATTTGTCATTACTGCGCCATTCACGTGCTGGTTCCTCTTTATACAAATCCTGAAAGACAAAACATCTGTTAGTAACATCTGTTAAATTCAGACGTTCCAGTTCACTTTAAATATAAAAGTTAGATCTATGATATTGTCGACTTCTCTTCTAGTCTAAATCATTGTTTTTTGCGTTATATTGGTTAATTTTCAATGGTTAAACATTAACACAAAATATACAGGTGTATTCTTGTTCTATATATATATATATTACAATAAATAAAATAAGTAAAAACATATATGAACTAAAGCCCTGTCCTGTAATTGAATCTATGGTCAAAAAATGTAAGTCAAGTAATATTGTGTTATAAATACATCAGCCGAAAAACAGAAAGACGTCGCCTTTTATAACATTACTTAAAGCTGTTTTTTTTATATCAACAAAAATGGCAAAAAATGGATTATTTTTTGGCAGGCACTTATCATGTACTATAGAACGTTATATACCTGAATTTCAAAAGACTCTTGGACTTTCGACATGCCAATTTCATGTTTCGTGAAGCTGGCTGCGAAAGGAGCACCGTCAGTACGATAACTGACAAATGCCATGGCATAAGAGCCATCGTAAAGTTCTCTCTTCCATACTTGTAAACCGGCTCTCTGAAATAATAAATACATACGTACAAATTATGACACTACTACAAAAAAAAACAGGGTGTGTTGTAAAGACACGCGATAGAAGTGAAAATTTTCTATAACAGGGAAACATTGCAATTAAAAAATTGAACAAAAAGCCATTATTGTCAAGCGGTTTTCCTAGGCGGTCACCTATCCAAGTACTGACCGCGTTGAACGTTGCTTAACTTCTGTGATCGGACAAGAACCGGTGTTTTCAACAGTCTACCCGACACAGTGCTTGCCCCTTCGTGCTTCCACGTTTCGCCACACAAAAAGGTTATGATTCAAGGTTTCAAGAAGAAGTTTCAGTTAATAAAATATATGACAATATACACACCAATCCAGTATCATTTTTAAACACCCTCAAACCCTGCTTTCCCATTATGTCCTGGTTCACGGCGATAATATCCTTATTTAGCAGTATTTCTTTGAACTCCGGCCTGATGGTGGCGAGGTCTGTGCTCGCGAGGAGAGGTGCAGCCAACACCGCCCACACTGCCATCTGAACCTTGGCCTGGTCTACTGATAGACCATAGTTGCCTATTATAAGCTGTGAACAAACATTAACTCTTTGAGTAAGAATTAAATTGACTTCAGTGTTTACTTTATTCATATACTAGCGGGCCCGGCAGACGTTCTCCCGCCCTGATTATAAAAAAAATCCTGGACAAATTATATACAAAAACGTTCCTCATGAATCACTTTATCCACTGGTGAAGACCGCATAAAGATCCGTCCAGTACTTTTTGAGTTTATCGCGAACAGACAGACGCGGTAGGGGACTTTGTTTTATACTATGTAATGATACACGTGGATGTCTGATTAACTATGAGCCACATATCTAATACCGATGGGTATATTTCCATCAATTGCGAATCCAAGCGTAGGTTATGCATAATAAAGCGCAAGAAAGATACGCACTGCGAATGTTTTTTTTTTTCGAACTGACTAGGTACGCTTTTGGCCTGACAGGCCTTCTCACAGCTTCACCGGAGTACAAACAGTAAGAATATTTGTCGATGTAGTGACGGGAGGAAAGAAGATTGACCTATATCGATGAAATGAAGAATCAAATACCATTTTTTTTGTTTTTTTCTTACTTCACCCCTTGGCTGGTCATAACCATAAGAGTTTAAGCTCTATACAAACGAATGGAGACCTTATGAAGCACTGGTCAATAGACTATCGATAGCATAACGTTTAAAAAAATACCGCATTTATTACAAAATTTGATAAACCTGAACAATAACAAATTAAAGAATACCTATAATATTTTTTTTTATAAATTGCCTATATATTTAAAAAGATGATACGCTATTTTGATATCTGGGTCTTAATTATCAGCATAAGGGTTAAATCTATTCAGAATTAGCAATATATTGGAAAAGAGAGATGGCCGCAAATGTACCTATACTAGTTACTTCCCTTTCACTTGACGGGTTACTTGACCATGTTATTATAAGGTCACAAAAGTTAATTATGACATGATTTAGATTCATGTCAAAGAGACACAGCTATTACAAAGTCCGTTGAATCACTAACCGTTACTAAATTCGAAGTGGATTGAGAAGATCAAAAAGGTCAATAGTGAAATTACCGAGGGAATTAAATTGACGAAGATGTTACTTTGCGGAAATCCATTATTAAATATTAGGTTGGACTTTGCACTTCCGCTTGATTGGCCACTGTTACGTCTCATTGCACAGAAAACGCTTTGTAAACCAATGATAATATAACTAAATAGCTGTAGATACATTACCTACATTATATTCTGACAAAACAAATGCCACGATAACGCACACATACGTAATGTAATATTGTAACGCCACACTGTTTTAGATAAAATGAGTAAGTAAGATGGAATATTCTCAATATCGGTGGTGATAAAATAGTTATATGTTACTTTATGTTATGTTCTATGGTGGTTTGACGGAGCAGCCTTCAAAAATAAGCTAATTAGCCAAGTTTTAACAAGCCGCTGTCGAAGCGCTTACGACGTATTTACAGCTTTTAAGTTATAATATCATTGTGTAATACAACAAAAATTTATTAAAACCCGTCGTTGGCCGACGGTTGAACCCGTTCGTCGACTGAAACTATTTGTCAGTAACTCCAACGTCGGGTTCAACCGTTGCTTAATCTACAAACATTTTCTGTTATAGTGAGACGTAACAGCTCGGCCAATCAACTCCAAGCGGAAGTGCGAAGTTCTTCCACCCTAATATTTATTCTAATTTATGGCAACCGATCTTTTCTAGTAGAATATTACTACCATTGTGGAGTAGGCAATAATGTTACAAATTTCTTGCAATCATCTCAATGAACTAACAGGATGATATCCGTCTTGTTAGAACTTTCCAGAGATTTTTTGTGGCAAGTCAGAATCCATGCTCGGCGGTATATCAAAGAACACAAAATCATAAATAATAATAGAAATCCACTACATGACATTCCAAGAACCCGTGAAAAACTCCCCACTCCAAAATTTCTTATACTAACAAAGGAAAATGCCCTCGGGAGAAACAGGATAACCATGTTATCTTACGAATGTAGGGAATAATTACCATATCAGGATCATTCCAACGTCCGGGCCCCGAGTGTTTAGCAATTCTGTCTTGGTTGTTACCGAACCAGTCCATAATCCTGGTCATCGAACCCCACGAGTCTTGGATATCACCCCAGTTTCGCCATAAGTTGCAGTGTTCAGCTATCGATGCATAATCGGGCTGGAAAGAAAAAGAAATATTAGACATTTTTACAAACATTCTTTCTATAAGCTTTAACGTATTATAATTGAGTCGTTACGTTTTAAAATCAGCTAAATCCAATTTTAATAGTCCATATAACATGTTTAATATTTTAAACACAATCCGTCTTATTACAAAAAAGTTAAATACGTATTGAATACTTGGTTTAAAAAGGTTTCGTGATAAATGCACCGCGCTCGCCCGAGGCAAGTTCGCGTTATCCTTTGTCACAAGTCTAACCTAACGTAACCAAAGCGAGACAAAAGAGCAAGATGGCGAACATTCAGCGACCGCGGTGCATTTAATACGAGACCTTTTTAAAGCCAGGGTTCAATATGTATTTAACTTATCTGTAATAACACCGTTCTAGTTTCTATATACTGAGAATGAAGTTAAATTGTTTTCCGTACATTACATGTACAAAATTTGAAGATCTTGAAAAATAACGCCGTTCCTAATAATATTACGAAAGGATAAAAATTGGATTTAGCCTATTTTGAAATGTAACGACTCAATTATATTACATAGTTTTCAAAATTCTATATTGTAAGAGGTTATGTCGTTTACTAGCGTTTTTCGAAAACAAAGTTTTATAGAAGCCATTCCGAGAAGTTCTATTGACGTTTCATTAGTTTCGAAGGTAATTACATAATAAGTGTATGCTCTAAATCCTTACTAACACTATATATACGAAAGTGGGTTCGGTTGTTTACTGCGTTATCACGTCTAAAATACTAAACTGATATCATTAAATATTGCAAACACGTTTTTAGAACTACAAAAAAGGGCATAAGATACTTTTAATTTAGGATAGGACAAATCTACATTAACGCGTGCGAATCCGCTAGCAAAAGCTAGTAAATTATAAGTGCACGTAAATATTATGATATCATATTAGAAACGTATTTATCTGTGGAACGAGATTATGGTTAACTTACCCTAGGGGCACCAATTCTTAACTGTTCACTCGATGGACGACTCACGAAGTTAGCAGTGGACGATATTCTTCCACCAGGAGCTGATCTCTATAAAAAGTTCATACGTAAGTTATAATAAAAGTTCATATCATTTTAATAAAAAGCGATAATGGCTTAGTTGATATTCGTAGGTTCGAATTCCAGTAATTATGTCGGAGCTTTCGGTGAAGGAAAATATCGAGAGAGAACTATATCATGGTTTTAGGGCTTTTTCTGAGTCCGCCTAGCTAGCTACCACTCTCAAGTTGAAGATCTGTCACCGAGCACCTGTGGTTGTGTTCCCGCAGCTGCACTTGAGAGCCAGCTTCCTCTAGGTTTAGCCTGTTTCTCATCTTAGAACACATTGTCATTTACCATCAGATGAGATCGTGGTCAATAGCTAAAACCCAAATTATGAAATAAAAAAAAATCGAGGCAGTCGTAAAGACTACCGACAGAAGTGAAAAATCAAAACAATGAAATAACTGTGTTCTCTTTTGAATTTTGAATACCGTATTTAAATAGTTTGTATATTGAAATTATTAACATTATTCTGGTCATCACATCTATTGGCACTCCGAACAATAATTAACAATCTTTCTACAGTTTATTAATTAATCAAACATATTTGCTGAACACAGGCCGCAATCACTATACGGTCGATCACACTCACTAGCATGTGTTCACGCGAAATCGTAAGTAAGAAATCGTAAGTATCTTCTTCTTCTAAAAAAATACCGCTCAGCCGCCTAACGAAGTTTGCACTTTAAAAGAAAAACTATAATAGATCATTCAATTTAGGCCCTGAGAAGGCACTTTATAAACGTCAAAACTACGAACACTTCGGTTCGAAAAACAACCCAATCATCGAGAAGAACCGGCAAGAAACATGATCTGGTTTATATTTTCATCTTTTTTGACAAACATAGACGGTGTTATTACATAAAAGTTAAATACGTATTGAGCACTTGGTTTAAAAAGGTTTCGAATTAAATGCAACGCGGTCGCTGAATGTTCGCCATCTTGCTCTTTTGTCTCGATTTGGTTACGTTAGGTTAGACTTGCGAAAAAGGATAACGCGAACTTGCCTTGGGCGAGCGCGGTGCATTTAATTCGAAACCTTTTTAAAGCAAGTATTTAAAACGTATTTAACTTTTTTGTAATAACACCGATATAGTTTTTAGATAGTTATAGTTTTAATTATAGACAGAAACATTCATGATGTATTCAATAAATTATTATCTAAATAAGTTTTTTGTACCGTGTATGTAAACGACCTGGTAACCCTAAACTCACGTCGGTCAAATGAGCCTAATAGAAATTTGGGACATAATATAATTATGAATCATATTATATGAACAGGTGCGACGAAGAACTATTCAGAACGATTAAATAATATACAAAGCAGATGTGTCATGTCGTTGATTTTAAAGTAAGTCATGAGGTTGAGGATGTGTTATTATTAGTTTTATCTACAGTTTTTTTACTTCTATAGCATAGTGTGGTAATAATGATCCTATTTTAGTTTATTTTATTTAATCAGAATATAATTAGTTATTTAAAAAATGTAATTCTTGCATTTATTCATGTTTTATTATTATTCATAAATGTAACTAACACAGTTTAGCGAAAGGTGTTTTAAATATAATTGACCACAGCATAATTTCAATAGGTACCTATAAGATCCGTTAAGTCTGTTCCAACATATTTTCTTACTGTTTTTATGGCCGGCCGAATGGCCGAATTAATTTATTAAGTAAGTGTTTTACAGGAGAAATGAAGTTGAGAGTTGTTTGAAATGCATAAATATATTTTTAGTATTGTTCCAATTGTATAAGTAATTATTATTTCATTTTATCGAACAATAATAGTTTTTAAAGTAATTGATAACAACACATGTTATTTTACTATTCGATCCCATTGATTTAAAATTCATTTTTTGTTAGATTCCAAATTATGTGAATACACTTTTGTTTAGAATCACAACCGAATTTGGTAAACGCCTAAAGTTTGGAGTTTAGTACTTGGGTACCAATCGACAATCAACCATGATCGTTATTTCCGATAGGAGTAATCGCTAAAAGTCCATATAAAATGGTAAATTCAAAGCGTATAATACAATATAACCAAAATATGTACTCTTCCCTATAAATTGACTAGTAGAAACATTTTTGAACGATGTATATAAACGTAACGCTATTGCTGCTTAGCTAAGGTTTTTCTATAACTGATACATAACAAATTTACAATTTTAAGTGGAAATTTAATCATTTCTTCCGTCGTTTTGCTTTTATGAAATATATAATCGTCATCACAGCTCCTGAGCTTGTGAAATATAATCAAAATTGTATCACACGAGACATTATAGAAAAATAAATGGATGCCTTAAACGTTTGTTGTTAAGAGATGTAATATAAATTTTACTAATACATATTTTACCTGCAAGTTATAAGTTTCTTGATAAGCAGGCCAGCTGCAAGAATATAATATAGGACGTCCGGTAGCATTCAACAATCTACCAAATTCAGGATAACCTGGGAAAATAATTACCTCATTAATTATTTATATTATACTAGCGGGGCCGGCGGACGTTATCATGTCTTGATAATAAAAAAAATCCTAAAAGTCATCCACAGCGCCACCTACCGGGTCGAATTGTGAATCTAAACTATTCTCGGATCCACTGGAACACGCATACAAAATTTCATAAAAATCGGTCTAGCCGTTTAGGAGTTCAGTGAAATACACACGTACAGAAGAAATTTATATATAAAGACTAGTGGGCCCGGCGAACGTTGCTCCGTCCTAATAATAAAGAAAACCTTGACAAATTATATACCTAAATCTTCTTCGTGAATGTACTAGTGAAAACCGCATGAAAATCCGTTCAGTAGTTTTTGAGTTTATAGCAAACAGACAGACAAACGTGGCAGAAGACTTTGTCTTATAATATGAAGTGATTTTGTTCCTAAGTAAGCTTTGATAATTCGCGAATAGGTTACTCATCTCTCGAATCATACAGAAACGTAAAGACAAAATCATAATAATATATGATTTATGAACAAACGGTCTATAAAATGTAGTAAGTAAGAATTCTAATATAACGTTGCAACCGTAACTTTATGATAAGGTGTTTTATTATGCTCGTCAAGATATTCAGCATTTTTCGGTTTAAATTATGTTAAAATGTTCGGACATCGCATCAATCGACGTGGTTTCGAATCCTTACGAGTAAGTCGGAATTTTTCGTGAAAGAAAGCATCACGATGAAAGCACGAGATGGCAGTATAGCTATGTGGAAAATCTGTTGCTAAGCACTTATAAGTGTATTGCGGTAGCAGCACTTCTGAGCTAGTCCTTCCTCTCTAAGTTCATCGTGTATCTTAGATCACATTGTAATTGACATTTCTGTTTTTTTTAATCATTTTATATACATATACTTTTTAAATATTATACAAACAGATGCCAGCAGTGTTAACCAACGACAGGTTCAACCATCCGCCGACGTCGAGTTCAACCGACGACCAACGACGCCTTTTAATAATTAATTTTATTTATTTCACAACGGCTTTCTGTTACAGTAAGACGTGACAGCGACCAAGTGTAGGTGGTAGAGCCACGCTGAAGTTAACACTGCTTTCAGCATGAATGGGTCGGCTCACTCGGGGTAGTACCACCCTCTGACAGAAAACCGACGTGAAGTAACAGTGCTTGCATTGTTGCGCTTCGTTTGGTCAGTGAGAGCGCCGGATACCCATCTCCTCTCCTCTTCCCCGCTCTCCCCTCCCCATCCCCCACTTCCCCACTCCCCTCTCCCCCAAACACAGGCTGGTAACGAATTTGCGACTCCCCTGGTGTTGCAAGTGTCTATGGACGGTGGTGATCACTTGACATCAGGTGACACACATGTTCGTTTCGTTGTCGTCAAAAAAAAACCAAACAATTCCAAGCGGAAGTGCGAAGTAAAGTTCACACTAATTTTTAATTTAATTTCAAGTCAAGATTGTGCTCAAAGTTTCAAATCCATAAAGTATACAAAAAATATATATCACTACGTAACGATAACTAAATTTGAAAGCCATGCTCCATTTAAACTCGCCTCAAATTATGACGTTAGTGTGAACATAAAGAATACATTTTCAACTCGAGCACAAAGTTGTACGTGATTACATATACAATGTAGATGATGCTATGAAACGAATTTGAAATGTAGTTGGTCCCTATTATCGATATTCAAAGCCTTTTGGTAGCTTCAAGAACATTAAACAACGATTATATCAACGGTACCAACCTGTGTCCATTTGGTTAGTGTTCACATAACAGCCGTCGAGTTTGAGGTAATCAATCTCCCATTCTAAGAAAGTTTGTACGTCCACCTTTTCATGGCCTAAGACACCGGGATAACCGGCGCACGTGGAAGTACCGTAATCTTGGTACATACCGAACTTAAGACCTAGACCGTGGATCTGAAAAATTAATTAGTAATTAGCGTATTCGACACCGTATCAATTTACATAGCTTCGAGTTCTTACGACCCGTGACATTTTGATGAAACCATGGTTTGATGGTGAGGCTTTTTTTAAAGTCCACCTGGCTAGCTACCCTCAAAGTCTATCGCCAAGCACATAGAAGTGTCTTTCGGCAGCTGCACTTGAGAGCTAGTCCCCCTCTAGGAAAGCGTGACGACCATCTTATTAGACCACCGCATCGTCATTTAACATGAGATGAGATTGTATTGAAAGGCTAAAACCTATACGGTGTTACTACAAAACAGATAAATACGTATTGAATACTTGCTTTAAAAAGGTCTCGTATTAAATGCATCGCGGTAGCTGAATGTTCGCCATCTTGCTGTTTTGTCTCGCTTTGGTTACGTTAGTCGAAATAGGATAACGCGAACTTGTCTCGGGCGAGCGCGATGTAATACGAAACCTTTTTAAAGGAAGTATTCAATACGTATTTAACTTTTTTGTAATAACACCGGTAATATATAAAAGACTATAATTATACATATTTATCAAAATAGAGTGTTTGATTATCCTTATAATCTTATTGAATTTATACATAACTAGCGGGCCCGGCAGACGTTGTCCCACCCTGATTAAAAATAAATCCTTGACAAATTATGTACTAAAACGGTCCTCATGAGTCACTTTATCTAATGGTGAAAACCGCATGAATCCGTTCAGTAGTTTTTGAGTTTATCGCGAACAGACAGACAGACAGACAGACGCGGTAGGGGACTTTATTTTATACTATGTAATGATATATAAAAGTTTTTGCTAATAGATGTCTGAGATTGGTCGCCGGTTGTTGGCCATAAAAGTAAACACACTTAAGCTTTTTTCATGTAGAAGTCTTTTACTAACTATGTTATTACTATTTCTATATGCTATAACTAATTATGTTTATATAACTCGCCACTAGATGGCGAAGATGCGCATCAACTTTAATAACGTTTAACTTTTTCTCATAAAAATTGTTATGCGCTGAAAAGTTTTTTTATAACACATAATATACAACAAATAATAAAACGCATGTGTACCCGTGAGTAACGTTAATGCTGGAGTTTTTGGCGGGATTTTGGTCTGTCATGTAGTGGATTTTATTTTTTATTTATAAGCTCGTGTTACTTGACTCTATATTGTGTAAAATTGGTGGTGTTTTATGTAATATAGTTTGTTTATTGTGCATAAGTGAAGTGAATGGAAAATAATACCACGGATCATGAATTCTGAAATGCCACAAAAACTCCATGGAAAGTTCTAACAAGATGGCCGCCATCTTGTTAGTTCATTAAAATTATACCAAGAAACTTGTAATATCGATACTGACTTGACAGTGGCAATAATAGTCTACTAGAATACTGGTTGCTAAAAAAGGAATGGAACGTTAATGCTTTTGTACATTTTGAGTGATAATAACGTATTTAAAAACAATGGCTATTTATATGCTTGAATATTTGACGCAAGTTGAGAGCATTTTCGTACGACAGGTAGAAAAGTTCGGTATTACCTTAGTTTTCCTGACAAAGGGAATGAAAGAGATATTGTAAATCTTTTACATAAGCTAATCCTGAATAATAAAAGTTTTTTAAATAAAATCATGTACTCAATTTAAACTAACTTCAGAAATCATTGAAGAAATGAGTCTAAATTCATTTTCTCGATGCTGATTATCATTAAATTAAATTTCTTACGTAATCAGCGAGGGCTTTCATGCCACTTGGAAAGCGGTTTTTATCAGCAACCATACGACCATCAGAGCCACGAGTCCTTTCCAACCAACAATCATCAATTCCTATGTACTCGTAACCAGCTTCCAAGTACCCTTCAGTCACCATCAGCTTTGCGATACGCCTGATCAAGTCTTCACTGTAGGAAACAAAACATTTAGTCCTCTTAAGTCTTTTTGACAGCTCTGTATATACCAGTAAGTTAAGGCTTGCACATAGAGCTTCATAGAAAACAAAGATAAAATATTATAAGAATCTAAAACTAGCATTATTTATCCTTAAGTTGTTCGGATGTTTAATACATATTTATATCTACTTTTTTATATCATAGGAGGCAAACGAACAGGTGGGTCATCTGATATTCAGTGATCACCGCCGCCCATAGACACTAGCAACACCAGGGGAGTCGCAAGTGCGTTGCCAGCTCGTGTTTGGGGGAGGTGGGAGTGGAGGGGAGGGGGAGGGGAGATGGCTCTCCGGCGCTCTCACTGACCGAACGAAACACAACAATGCAAGTACTGTTACTTCACGTGGGTGTTTCTGTGGGTCGGGTGGTAGTACCCCGGACGATTCACACATTCATGCTGAAACCAGTAATAGCTTCAACGTGGCTCTACCACCTTGACACAACCTTCTAGTTTTGTACAACTACATTCAGAGTGGTCAAAAACATTGACGAGGACCTTGCAAAATTGTTAATCATTACATCCGACACAAAATATATATGAGAGTTGTTGAGGTTTGTATGCCTGATACACAATAACTCATATAAGTATGAATATGTAGCTTAGCTTAGCTTAGCTCCGATAGGTCGCGAATTGCATGAGTCTGGTAACAGCCCAAGCCGAGGTGTGCCGTGCACCCTTGAGCTAGTTGTTAAATAAAATCGTCTGAGTGCCTTAAGCGCTCGCCTTAGTAGTCCGGTGAAGTTGTTAAGATTTTGCTAGATCAATAGCGTAATCAGTAGAATAAGATTAAAGAAAGGCACGTAATATAATTTTATAATCGTGTAAATTACTTTCATGAGGTTAGAAAGATTTACAACGTCTAATAAAAATAATAACCGTTATAAAATGTTATAGATACCTTATGCATTCATTCGGGTATTTCTTACAATCGGTAATACATCTGTATCTCTCCCAAGTGAGCCAGCCCATCGGAGGTGTTAAGGCAAGTCCATTGTCCAGTGCTTGGCCCAATGATATGAACGATAGAAGAAATAAGACCCACATCTAAAATTATAAATGAGTCTATAAATAAAAACTTATAATTCTGGCAGTTTATCTTAATTATAATCAGTAATATTTGTAACGCTTTTTTTGAGATCATAAACTTGCAATTAATGGATTTGCTATACGCTATGTACTAACTAGAAAAATGGAGAAAGCTCCATGTTATGCCAGATTTTAAAAATATTAGCAATTTTTCGGTTCTTTAGAAATAATAATAGAATTAATTATTCTCTTCTTAAACGACTTGATGGATTTTGTTGATTCTCTTTGTATTTATCAGTTTTCACGCGCATAGTTCTTAGCTATAATTATAATTATGGCGCTGAAGTCAGGATCTAGTCTGTTTTCCGAGAATTTTTTTGGATGTCTAGTGTAAATAACATACATATAATCTCAAATTTTGAGTATCTCAGCACCTTACAATATTATTAATTCGTTTTTTTATTTATATATCTATTGAAGTGTGATTACCGGATGCGTTCATTATTTAAATAAAGAAAAAAGGATTGTGTGGTTTTATGAAACCACGGTAAAAGTGAAACTTTTTTTCATACTATAGACATTTATCTAATAATAGTCTATACACTACACGGTCAGCTGCTGCGAACTATAGGCGCCGCCATATTGGCCCTGGCTGCTCTGACGAACGCCTTTCACTTTATCCCTACTCCGCGGCCGACCATCACGCGACATGCAACACATAGGCGAAAAAGTTTGAGACGATGTAATAAAAGTTTCACTTTAATAAACAATATAATATAGTTCAGTATTGTATTGTTTCATAAGTTGATCAAAATGTGTTGCCAGTGTTTGAAACGGAGTAAGTACATATACCTTCATGACTTCCAGTGTATTCAGGAGTACGTGTATCCAGATTTCAGATCCAGATATTTTAGAACAACTACTGACGTTCGTTGATTAATCGATGTCTAATAATTATACTAATAATAAGGATAATTCCTTATTATTAATATTATAATTGATGATTTTATAAAAATTCTGAACGTTTTGTTCAACATTTTTTTGTTGAACAACTTGTTCCTGTGCATTAATGTTTTTAATGTTCAATAGACAAAAAAATACACTGTATAATCCAAATATATTCGAGAAAACAGTACCTTTGTAAATAAATGTATATATTTATTACTTAAAATAATTTTAAAATCTATGTGAAACCATGTAATAATTTATTTTAAAATGCAATATTTAAATTCGTCATGGATTCAGTAACGTAAATCTAATTAAAATATACTGACAAGGGTAGTTAAATAATTAGTAATTTAATCTAATGTTAAATTAAATTTAATACCCAATATAAAATTTTATGAACATACCTCGTTTGTTAGCGTATTAATAAATACACTACCGTGAAATTCTCATGAACGCAAAATAGCAAAAGACGTCTGGCGATACCAGCCAGCGCCGATGCAATGTGGCGACCGGTTAAATACATCTGGTTATGTATATCGAATACTGATAAGCTTACTGTATAATCAATGTGACCCGTGTAGCTTTAAGGAATCTCTGCGTGTGAACTTTTTAAATAGACTGGATTTTACGTATTGTTGCTATCCTATGTTTACCAACATTTAGCAATATGATATAAGCAACTTTCTCACTCTTCTACAAAGGTTACAAGAGTTCAATATCAGTGGAAGAATGTTGAAATGTTGACTAGATATTTATTTCGTGTCCCTATGTTCGGAGAAATAGACTCTTTTCTCAGATATGAAGTTATTATTAGGGGTATCTATACTATAATATTATAAAGCTGGAGGGGTTGTTTGTTTGTTTGGTTGAACGCGCTAATCTCAGGTACTACTGGTCCGATTTGAAAATTCCTTCAGAGTTAGATACCTCATTTATCGAGGAAGGCTATAGGCTATATAGCCTAGGCTATTATCACGTTAAGACCAGGCTAGGAACGGAGCACCGATGCAGAATGTTTTAAAATCGGGTATTTTCCCTTTTTGAGAGCTTCTAACGTTAGCCCAAAGTAACTATTCCACGCGGACGAAGTCGCGGGCAGAAGCTAGTATTGTTA
Organism: Antheraea yamamai; assembly: GCA_036509395.1. NCBI lineage: Eukaryota > Metazoa > Arthropoda > Insecta > Lepidoptera > Saturniidae > Antheraea > Antheraea yamamai. The sequence continues at coordinate 14,036,311 of AP028442.1, forward strand.
TATAACGCTTATATTTAGTTGGATCTAAAGATAAATGATTGTATTATAATTAAATGGAATAAATTAATAGATGTTATCCTATTTGTAATTCTATTTTCACACCTTAACCTAACCAAACGATTATTATGCATACATCTTGTCAGGTGTACATAAAAGACAGTGACCAAGTTATATCCTGAAAAAAAGTACAGTTCCCGAGGTATAGATAAACATCTTTTACTATATTAACAAGAGTTAATCTGCGGATAAAGCTAGTACTGAAATAAAAAGATTTATGAGTACATATGTATTTGATATAGGAAATTACTTTTTTGATATTTTCTTTTTAATCTTTTCCGCCAAAACAGTGTTGGTATGTGTTTTTCACTTCCGCTCTCCTCTGTCTGCTTCCATCCCGGTATTCACAGCTTTTTTTACACATTTATTCATACCTTCTTCGATCTTCCTATCCTTCTATGTCCGTCCAATTTACATGTTACAAATAAACAACAAATTACTCGTGAACTGTGGGAATCATAAACCATGGCGTTCCAAAAATAACCCAACTCAAACATTGTCGAATCGTTTGAATAATGACGTCAGCCATCTATAGTATTCACCCTCCTTTATGAAAAAGGAAGCGCGTCACAGACCGTCCGATAGGAGTTTTCTACACCAAGCCATGAAAAGAAACAAAAGGAAGGAATCTTTACGCAGACATTGACTACAGTTTTATAATGTGTTTGTGTAGTGTTTTTATGTGATCGTGAACTCCTTTGATTATTATTTGTAAGAGTGCTAAATAAATTTCTTCTCACGCAAATGGCATTTGATTCACCTACGGGCATAACAATACCAAAGAAAGTCTGACCCTAATGCGCCCAAGAAATTCGTAACACAAGGTGTGATATGACGTTTCTTTGTTTCAAATGAATAACTGTGACTTGCATAGTAAATTATAAGGAAAAAGAACATTATTGATTGTAAACAAATAAAAAAATGGGTAGCTACGTTAGAAAAGAATAAAGGACAATCGAAATTAGTTTGTTGTTGACTAAGTATTAGGGTCCCTACTCAAGTTCTGTTTTCTAATCTATGTAAATAGATAGAGATTTGCCATAGTAAGCACATCGCATAAAAACTACAAAACTAAATATTATAAGAGAAAGTCCTCCGCCGCGTCTGTTTATCTGTTCGCGATAAACTCAAACAAACAAAAACTACTGAACGGAGTTGCATGCGTTTTAATAAATAGAGTGATTCACGAGGTGTATAATTTGTCAAAATTGTTTTGTACATTGGTTGAAATATAACGATAAATGTTGAAAGTATAATAATAATCCCTTTGAGATATAACAAAACATTTGAGATAATAAATGACGCAGACAAAGTCGCAAGAATCAGCTAGTTTAAAAAAGATTATCACGATCGCTTTATCTTCTATCTTCTTCTAAACTTCTTAAACTAAGAATTCGTGAAAAAATTGTTGCAGGTGTCTAGGAAAATACTAAACCTACTAAAATACGTTTCAATCATTTTTAGAAATGTCTGTCTATCTAATTGTCTGTCTGTCTGTTCGTGTGAACACGGATCACTGCTAAAGTACCGGGTTCACAATAAAACACAACTAGAAAATCATAAAGCATATCTTCGAGAATAACTTTGTATTTGTTTCATTAAAATCGATCAACTCTATCAAAAATAATTGTAATTTTGATGACGACGTGGCGTAAGTACGAGAGAAAAGTAGATAAGTAAACGGACTTAATACATTCAGATGACTTTATTAATCAGTGTTTTTTTACATAAGGTTCTACGCGGACGAAGCCCCGGGCACAGCTAGTTACATATAAAGTTTTAAGAAATTACGATTCTTGTAAGTACTACGCCTTAAGTGATACGTGTTTTCTTGCACTGGAGAAACGGGTCAAGCGTTGTGGTTCGTATGTTTTGTAGATAATATATTGTTAAAATCATTAATGACGCAGACAAAGTCGAGGGTATCAGCTATTCTATTATAAATGGGAGTAAACAAAAAGACAAAACATCATCAGAATTGTGAGATATTTTATAGTATTCACCTATCTCCCTACTAAGCATTCTCATGTCTATTGCCGAATAATTATAGTTCAGATATTTCCATAGACTTCTCATTGCGTAGTAGTAAACCAGAGTTAGTAAAGTCTTCCTTTGAAGCAAGGCATTCCGATTTCAATTAACCTTTTTGTAATATGAATAATTGTTTCTTGTAATAAGAATAATTATATACCGTACTTGTTAACGAACTTAATTAAATGAAAATGTAACAGGTATAGATAGATATTTACCAAAGAAAAATGTTATTACTTGCCTCTATTTAACCTACTTAATTGTGACAAATTTATATAGTAGTTGAGTGTATATTTCAAGTTTTTAAAATCAAATTGTATGATAATTTAAAAGACGCTCGTGAGTTCCAAATGTTTTAAGACTTTAAAAAATCCTCAACGATCGATTTGGAAATATATATATTTTTTTATTAATTAATTGTTATTACACAATACAGACTATAAATATACTAGCTGTGCCCGCGACTTCGTCTGCGTGGAAGCTTATGTAAAAAACAGTGATTAATAAAGACATCAGAATGTATTAAGTCCATTTACTTGTCTACTTTTCTCTGGTACTTACGCCGCGTCGTCATTAAAACTACAATAACTTTTGATAGAGTGGACCGATTTTAATGAAACAAAGACTAAGTTATTCTCGAAGATATGCTTTATGATTTTGTTTTGGTTTTATTGTGAAAGCAGTACTTTAGCAGTGATGCGTGTTCATACAAACAGACAGACAGGCAGACAGACGAATCTAAAAATTATTGAAATGTATTTTATTACTCATTCCTAGACACTTGCAACAATTTTTTTTACGAAATTCGAAAAAGTACAGACAAGTTAGATTTACATTATTATTATATGTATAGATATAGGTATGGAAGGAACGTGGTTAAAACAAAACAAGTTCAAAATAAATGGATTATCCAATTAAAGGTTCAATTTTATGCAAACATATTTAAAGTTATTAAACAAGTTTTTCTGGAAATTGATACTTGGCCCAGTGTTTACATTTTGTATTAGTTAATTAAATTATATAAAAAAAAACGCCCGCGTATTCCAATGTGTCACAATTCAAATTAGTCGGTAAGGAATTTTTTAAACTTTGAAATTTCTAAGACGAAGCTTTAAAAAAATTAAAATAGTCTATTTTTTGAAAATTGAAGTATGAACTCAACTACTCCAAGATTCGTACAACCAAGTAAGTTAAATAGAGCCAATGAATAACATTTTCATAGAAAGATGATTTCGTTTTGTTTTAATTGGCAAGTTCGGCGTACATCATAAATATGTTCTTCATGTTTTTTTTTGTCAATAAGCACACACTCTCGTTTTGAACGGTGAAGCTGTTAAACAATTGACAATTGGCAACTGGATGTTTATACACATATAAGCTTTGTTGTCTTTTCTCTTTGGTTATGATCAAAAATATTCAGAGATTTTACATACGTTAGTTACGTTATAAAACACTGAAAAACGACGTGAATAATATATGGTTTATAATCTTTTTAACAATAATATAGGAATAAGATTTTATTAGATTTTATTTATCTTTGAATTTTAGCAAACTCGATTATTGTGGAATGCTAAACAGACGATCTTAATTATTATTCCTGTATATCTTTATAGGTGCTATGCCCTCTAATAGGTGCATGAGTGTGTTGAATAAACTTTACATAACATTATAGAAGAGTAACGGTGACGTGTTACTAAGCTAACACGGACTTGTTTTAATTTACATCCGAGAGTTCATGAACTCAAGATGTTTGATTTTAAAACAAATATCAACTTAGTTATGATCTTATTACATCTACTAGCTGTGCCCGCGACTTCGTCCGCGTGGAACCTGATGTGCAGAATAGTGACTAATAAAGTTACCTGAATGCGTTAAGTCTAATTAGTATGGTAAAGGTAGTAAGGTAAGTCTAATTAGAGAAAGAATCTACTATTTTTAAAGTACTACACCTTTAGTAATAAGTATTTTCTTGCCGTGGAGAAGTAGGGCAAGCGGTGCGGTGCTTATTTTTTTCCAATGTACATAAAATATATTGTTTATATGATAAACGATATACACAAAATCGCGGATATCAGTTAGTTTTTTTTATAAAAACCAAGACACGGGTTATTACCCGTATTATAAACCAACAGAGCGCATTCACTTTAATATTAATTGTGTGTATAAACCACAATTTTGACTTCAGTATACTCCATACTACTATATCTGCTATATATGCTGCTATTATGCCGTGTGGTGCCGGCAGAGTAGAATAGCATCACCCCATATCTTCCCATGGGTATCGTAAAAGGCGATTAAGGGAGTGTGAGATAGTATTGACCCCTTGCACTTTCTCACTGTAATACTGTACCATCCGTCTGAGTCCTTCTCCGGTCGTAACGGTCCCCGTTCCACTGGGTCCAGAAGAACAAGGACGAGTATGCGCACCTGTGTTTTGCGCGTACACTTGTGAACCTTAATATATCCTGCGCATATGACCGCTTCTACTACTGGACTTCGAGTAAGTTTAGGAGTCAAAGTGGTCGCCATGGCCGAAACCGGTCGGAACAATCATCATCATCATATCGGAAAGATTGCTACTAGTATGACCCTTGTGAGTCAGTTAAAGCCTGTAACTCTGGAAATCACCAAAGGTCCCAAACACAAAAGCGGTATTGAATGTTTAGGACTAATGAGAGATTTAGCTTGCTCGTGAGTACTGTATCGTTTGTTTGACAAGATGTTAGCATTCAATTCCTATTGTCAAACCATTCGTTACAGGCTCAACATTATTTGAAACCCAAGTAGTGATGGAAAATCCGGATTTAGAAGAGTTTCCTTTAGTAAATACTCTAGATGTGAAATAAACATCTTGCTGTAAGTTTCTCAACGATGTGCACTAGGAGATCCTTCAAGAAGAGAGTGAACACATATCTAAAATGACAACAAAGCGTATCTAATTCTGGTGTTGTAAGCGTCCACAAACCTGGTCGACCGATTTCCATCAAACAGAGTGCAGTTTTGTTGACAAAGTCTTGGTTAAAAAAACAACAGATATGGTTAAGACTTTGCTATTTCACACAACTGTGAGTAACACTATCGGTTCACCAAGCATTTTTTTTAATCTGTGTCAAATCATAATGAAAATCAAAATAGTCTTTATTCAATTTAGGCCCTGAGAAGACACTTATAAACGTCAAAACTACCACCGGTTCGTAAAACAAACCAGTCATCGAGTAGAACCGGCAAGAGACTCGATCTGGTTTTTCTTTTCATAATACATAACATATTTTTTGATTATTAACATAATCTATACTAATAATATTATAAAGAGGTAAAGTTTGTGACGTTGTGAGTTTGTGACGTTGTGACGTTGTGGCGATGTAAGGGGTAATCTCAGGAACTACTGGTCCGATTTGAATAATTCTTTCAGTGTTATATAGCTCATTCATCGAGAATGGTTATAGGGTATATATCATCACGCTAAGGCTAATAGGAGCGGAGCACAGATGAAAAATGTTTCCAAATCGAGATGTTTTTTTTTTGAGAGCTTCTGTTGTGTGTCAGCGTTAGCCCAGAGTAGTAACTATTACTACGTGGACAAAGTCGTGGGCAGGGGCTGTAAACTATATACTAATATTATAAAGAGGTAAAGTTTGTGAGTTTGTGACGTTGTAGGGGGTAATCTCAGGAACTACTAAACCTATTTTGAACATTCTTTTACCAATATAAAGCCACGTTATTTATGAGTGTCATAGGCTACATATCATCACGCTAAGACCAATAGGAGCGGAACAACAATGAAAAATGTTTTAAAATCGGGGTATTTTTTCCTTTTGAGAGCTTCCGCTGCGTCTTGCCCAAAATAACTATTCCACGCGTGCGAAGTCGCGGGCAGAAGCTATTAACTAATTATATTATCTATAATCTATACTAATATTATAAAGAGATAAAGTTTGTGAGGTTGTAGGGGGTAATATCTGGGGAGTCGGAGAAAAATGGTCGAACGAAAACGTTTCTTACGAACGCTGCTTTAATTATGAGATATATATGATTGAGTTCTAGAGAAATGTTGTAAGTAGCTTGATAATGCCTATTACCGCCCAACGAAGTGGGCACGGGTCGACTAGTGGACATATAAAGCTACATTCGCCATCGTCCTCATATTGATCCACCCTGTATATGCATGTCTTTATGTATTAAGACTCACTTGACATAACACTTGAACTTACTGTCTGGCAAATGTGTAGACTTATAGGTCGCTATAATGAACTCTATCGGTCTCGAATACATCCATAACATTTTTAGAGTGTAAAATTTGCCTTATGTTGACAAAAAAGGCATAACATATGTACTCAATTCATTATCTTCACTACAAAATATAGTTCAATGTCTAATCAATCCATCTTGATTACCTAACACTTTAAACTTGTTAGTTATGAGTATCATTAATGAAGTCACTTGACCTTCAATTAAAAACTAAAACATGTCTATCATTAAGGACAATACCAGTACCTCGCGAGTTCATTTATATCTACTTGCATCGAATACTAAAAAACATTAACCCCACAAATGCACGAGAGGAACCAATTCCAAAATCGTAATCTTTACGACCCTAGATCAGCCATCGTGAATCGTTAAAAACGAAGAAGTTGCGCGAATTTGGTATCTTAACTCTACCCTTCCAATACATTCTTCATGATTTAATGTATGTACGTAAAAACTGTGAAAAACTGCATTTAATAAAAGACCGGCATAATGTAATTGCTAGAAACTGTAGCAAACTGGTCATGCCATATTTGAGACTTAGCAAAACTAGTAATAGTTTAAGTAATAGTGTTAGGTTTTACAATAAAGTCCCAAAGCATGATACCGATTTGCCGGACTGTAAGTTTAAGCACCACGTCAAGCGGGTTTTGGTGACAAAAGTCTATTATAGAGTGGATCAATATGTGAACGATGGTGATTTTTGCAATTGACTCCTCTCTGTGCATCCACTAAAAAAGATTGTATATATATTATATCATAGCGGCAAACGCACAGGCGGGTCACCTGATGTTAAGTGATCACCGTCCATAGACACTAGCAACACCAGGGTTGTCGCAAGTGCGTTGCCAGCCTGTGTTTGGAGGAAAGGGGATGAAAGAGTCGGGGTCCTCCGGCGCTGTCACTGACCGAACAAAACGCAACAATGCAAGCACTGTTACTTCACGTCGGTTTTCTGTGGGTAGTGGGGGTGGTGAGGGCCATGGCTGCCTACGGGGCACCGTTCTGGGTGGACTCCCTCAGCGCCACGAACGTTCGTGTGCTGCGCAACGCGCAGCCCACAGTGGAGTCGAGGGAAATCCGCTGGTACCGAACGGTGTCCTCGGCGGCGGCCATAGTGCTCGCTGGCTCTCGTCCTTGGAAGCTGGAGGCGGAAGTTCTTGCATAGTTGTATACGGCGGCAGGGAAATCCCGAGGGCAACCTGTGGCTCCCAGAGAGATTGCTGCGTTGCGGGCGAGAGGCCGCAGCGAGCAAGTAGAGAGGTGGGGACGGGACCTGGCAGACGCGCGTTACGGAACATATACCATCGACGCCGTTCGACCGATCCTGCCGGGGTAGGAGAACATGGGGCTGGGACTCCCTGATGTACCGTCTGGTGCAGGTGCTGACCGGGCACGGATGCTTCAGCTGGTACCTGCACCGAATAGCGCTCAGGGAGCCCACCGCCGCATGTTACTAGTGCGGCGCTAAGACGGACACCACGCAGCACACTCTCTCTGAGTGAGCGGCGTGTGACGATCAGCGCCCCGCCCTAGCTGCGGCGGTAGGGGACGATCTCTCGCTGCCGAGCGTGGTTTCAGCCATACTCGACAGCGAGAACGTGTGGACTGGTGTGGCCTCCTTCTGCAAGGAAATCATCTCGCAGAAGGAGGTGGCGGAGAGGGCCCGCGAGGAAGATCCGCGAAGTGGCCCTCTTCACCAAAGGAGAGCAGGAAGGTGAGAAAGAAGGAACTCTCGCTCCCTCCCATAACCAAGCCGAGCCTGAGGGGATGCGTCGGGGGGCCCATCTCCTCATTGCACAGGTGAGGGTGACGATGGGAGACGACTGGTCGTGTACCCAGTAGTCTCTCTATAGTAGGATGAAGCCTGGCGTTTACTCGCCAGGCTACCGCAGGGGCAGTTTCTCAGGAAAAGAGCATATTCGTTCCCTGGTCGCCCCTACAATGCGGCGGACGGTATACCGTGGGGTTTTAGTCCGTGCGAGTCGGACATAACCCACTCTCTCCCCCGAGAAGGTGGCGTATCCATAAAAGATTTTCCCACATATATAAAAATAAAAAAAGGGCCGGGTGGTAGTACCCCGGGTGAGCCGACCCATTCATGCTGAAACCAGTAATAACTTCAGCGTGGCTCTACCACCTAAAGAGTATATATGTTAAAAAGATGTACCCGATCGAGTTTCTTGCCGGTTCTTCTCGATGACTGTGTTGTTTTCCGAACCGGTGGTAGTTTTGACGTTCATAAGGGCCTTCTTAGGGCCTAAATTGAATAAAGTGTTTTTGATTGTGAAGTTGAACTAATGAGTGACTTAAAAATGTATAAAATACCAACAAGATATTTATTAATATAAACAATATTTAAATATATCCGAATAAATCAAACATTCTCTATAGAAATTAATATATCGTGTTACCTTTATCCGACATTATATTTATGTAGCTAGCTTGATGTTAAATGTCGATGTATTTGAAGCAATTAAATTTTAAACATCAGAACTAGAATTCGAATGTCTGTCCTACATCACTCAGATATTTTATTAGTAGATTCAAAATATAGGTTCTTGAGGAACGGTCATTCCTAAGTGTCGAACTATGACGTACTTCAGAAGCAATTGTGGGCCCAAACAATTATCTCGTGGTGCTCAAAATATCGTTGCCATTGGGCGTCCCACTGTCCTCATAATTAATTGTCTATGAATGAGTTTAACTTTAACCAAATTTATTTAAAGATTGTTGCATCATTATTTTAATGAGATGGAACTAATATTTTATCTTTTGTTTTGATGATATGGATACAAGGGAAAACGCTTGTATAATGTCTTTGATATTAGTAAAAACATTTATAAAATAACTAAAAATACATATTAGATAACATCTAACGATTAATAAATTAAACATTCAATAAAAATAAAATAAAAAGAACTTAAATAATTTATTACGTCCAAACTTTTTAATATTTATGTAGGAATTAAAATTTCTTTATTTTAGTAAACTTGGCTATTGTGGAATATTAAGTGGGCGATCTTAATTATTATTCGTTTGTGTATAAAAGAGGTGCTATGCCCTCTGGCACCTGTAGGCGGCGCGGTTTGGCATTTCAAGGCCAAAAATTAAACTAGAATAAAAACACATGCACTCTAAGTATTAAGTTTACCTTGTAAATTAAATTATGTATGACGAAGTGTATTGTCAATTTTATAAACGATTAATATAACGCAGTTTTGGTCAAATACGATTAATCAATAAACATTCAATGGGTTAACCGCATAGAATTATGTAACCGCTTGATTACTCGCAGGTTCGTTACTCTATGGTTTTCCGATTTAATAGACCCTAGTCAGAGATTTAAAAAACACGCAACAAATCCATATTTATCTCTCTTTATAATAAGATGACATTAAAGACCATGCTCATCAATATCGTTATTTGACTGTATAACATCAATCGATGCTGAGAAAGTCGATAAGAAATGTAACCTTAAAAATATGACCTTCAGAAACATGAGTATTGCTTTCGGAACATGCGAAGTGCTTGATAATATGTTTCTAACAGGAATGTTGCCTTTATAGGACGCGGGAAAGTTATCGCGTCACTACTTTACCAAGACGTAGCAGATTACCACATTACTATTTTCAGAACGTTGTAAATAAATGAAAGATCTGGCGCTGATTGTGTACACCAGAAAACGCATTGGCAGCTATTCAGCAGCAATATAGGTAAATAAATACTAAACATGTGCAAAGAATTACAGACGTTAAAAATACAAGCGATATTAGAGTAGTAGAGCAATAAAATTAAATGAAGACACAGAATAAAACAAAATTAAAAAAAAACGACAATGAGCAGCGACGGGTAGTAATTGTTTCTTTGTACTTTATTGTTTGGGCGTCGCAGGTGCGTTCTTAATTCGACTAATCTCTACACATCTTGAAATCTCAGAACGTTTGGGCATTTCACAGAGCCGTTTTTCGTATCTCATTTAAATTGTGTTAGTACACACATACCACTGTTGGTTTAGATATGTGTGTCGCTACACATCTTAATAAAAGCAGTGAGTCTAGTCTGAGAACTTATTCGGTGTTATTACAAAAAAATTAAATACGTATTGAATACTTGCTTTAAAAAGGGTTCGAATTAAATGCACCGCGCTCGCCCGAGGGAAGTTCGCGTTATCCTTTTTCGCAAGTCTAATCTAACGTAACCAAAGCGAGACAAAAGAGTAAGATGGTGAACATTTAGCGACAGCGGTGCATTATTTCGAAACCTTTTTAAAGCAAGTATTCAATACGTATTTAACTTTTTTGTAATAACACCGATTCAGTCTTTATTAATTCCGCGAAGGGTTCAAAATTTACCACTAAGACAACACCACTTCAAGAAACTAATTATACTTAGTAACTGCTAAAGGGTAATACAATCTATAGATATAAATGACATTGAAAAGTCTGCTGTTTATACATGCTAATCTCCGAAACGGCTAAACCGATAATGAAGAGAATTTTATTTACAGATAAAGAACTTTTCAGAGGAATATCAAGTTACATTTCATTTTATAGAACCAAGGCAGTAAAGAGAAAATTTAAAAGAGGTAACTAAATATCAGTACAACGGTTATAAGGTTAAAACAAAAGATTGGATACAGTTATATAATTATTTTATTATGTAGGTACTAGCTGATACACTAGACTTCGGCTGCGTTGTTCATTATCTAACAATACATTATATCTATATTAATTATACATATTCAAATATTATAAAACTAAAGATTTTGTTTGCTTGACCGCGCTAATCTCAGGATCTACTAGTCTGATTTGAAAAATTATTTCAGTGTTAGATAGCCCCATAGAATTATAAAACCGCTTTTAACTACTCGCAGGTTTGTTACTCTATGGATAGCCCATTTATCGAGGAAGGCTATAATGCTATATCATCACTATAAGACCAACAGGAGCGGACCACCAATGAAGAATGTTTCAAAATCGAGGATAACGTACATACTATTTTAAAATGTTTTCCTCTTCTACATAAACGAAGTTGCGAGTTAAAGTTAGCGTTAGCTCAAAGTAACTATTACATACAAACGAAATCGTAGACAGAAGCTAGTGTATTATATGCTGTGCACAATACATCTCTTTGTTAATAATGTTATCCGTTTACTTGTCCTCTCCTGCGCATGCGTACCGCACCGTTTACCCCACTTCACACGTCGCTGAACGCTTAGTGATTATAAATTTCTTAAAATTCTAATACCGTTATATTCAATGAAGATATTGTCATATTTTTTTAAATAAGGACCAAGTATCTAAAAAGTGAAACTAAAGAAATATCAAAATCTTTGCAGTAGTTTTTAAGTGATGTGCGCACAACGGCAAACCTATACATATATTATTTCACTTATATAGATAAGATAATAATAATATATCTATATCATATATTATTATTTGATTAGGTATATAGACTAGATACTTTGGAGCTCAGTGATCTTAACAAGAATAATAACGAAAGAAAATTGTAATTATAACTATATTAATATTCTATAATAAATTATGTTAATTTTCATTAGAAAACATTATACTACTTTTCAGGCGATAACTATAATTACATGAACGTTAGTGACTGTTCTAGTTAATAACTGTGTTGCAGCCACTAACACTCAAATATAAATCAATTAAAGTAACCACAGGGTTACTCACCAGCTGTAATTTATACAGGTCACGAGATGCATTTAATAAGCCCACGCGAATTATCGGACCTTTTAATTATGTAAAATATGCCCCCACCAGACAGCTTCGTGGGAGTCATATCACCAATCTGTGTAGATTAACATTGCTTAATTCAGATATTGTCAACTGTTTGTTCGTTTAATATAGTTAGTTACAAAATTGCCATTATATTACGTGTAAGAGACACGTATATCTGTGATATAGTTAAACTTTGTAACCAAGTAATTATATCAATTTCTGGTAAAAATTAATTGACGCCGCGCGCCGACATTTTGTTCGATCTGTAAATCGATCTTAAAAAGGTAATATTTACGAATATAGCATAAAAATGTATCTTTAGGATGTTCAATACTGTTTGATACAGAAATGTATTATTATTATTACATTTTATTATTATTATTTTAATTACAACAATATTAATAGTGATTATGATTCATAAATGTATAGCGGTTACATAGTGACATCTGTTGGAAAAGATTACAAATTATACAAAAGTAGTCGGTTCTGCCTTCACACTCACGTTTAATGTTGCCCGATCTTCTAGTGATCTAGTGAATCAATAGATTTCGTGAACAATAATTTAATCCTACTGAATTTTACAGAAGGCGGACTTTAATAAACAAGATCGTAATTCTAAATACATATTTGTATATTGATTAAATATTTTTGAAGTGAAACTTCTTTATCGGCGTTGGAAAAAAATTTACCGTCACATTTTTCGGTTACGCGTCACATTTTTCCGTTACGCGCCATCTTTTTTGTATTCATGTCTATGATAATAACATCCTTTTGTTTAAACTTTATCTAATTTAACTTTATTTAACCAATTTCTGGAAAGTTGCATATAGATCATTTTGCGAAAAATAAGGCCTTAAACAAGTTTCACTTCTTACGTGTGTACACTAGTACACGCACACATTTTTTTATTACTGGTATGTGTACTTAATAACATATTTCAATATATCAGTAAGTTTTCTTGTTCTCTGACTATCAAAAATGTAAACTAGAGAAGTAAGATAGTTATAGATTACTGATGTGAAATAATGGTATTATAGATTTAAATAAGAGAAAGCATTCGATGTGGTAACATTAAATATAGGTATATATAATTAATTTGGGACTCCTGTTTTTCATGTACTATCTAATAGATTTAGACATGTCTATTTCAAAAACTAGGAAATCTTCTAGGGAAATGCAATTTGGACTTGATAACAGTAAACAGTTTAATGGTTTAATATATGTATAGTATTCACTCTAAATTACATTATTAACTTTGATTAATAATACTATTTTCTAACGATAAGAAAAAAAATTCTTAAGATTGGTATCGCACAACATTTTCATAATGTACTGAATTAATTACAATTGATATTGAAATGTATTTTATTTTGTAAATTCATTGTATTTTTATTACTCTAGTAATTTAAGAAATGTATCTGGCAGCACTGTGCGCAAGTTTATTTTAATTTATTTCAAGCATCAGTACAAACTAGTTTGCACCGCCATCTACACACTGAAAGGGTTCACTTGAGGAATACTATTATTGGTTTCATTGTTATGTGTATTTGTTAATTTTGAGTTAATTTACTATTGTAAAATTAAAAAAGGTATTATTTTTTATAATACTGAGTAAGATTTCGGTTATGTGCTCAATAGTCCAGCAGGCTGGTCGGCATATGCGTGAAACGGAACGTACTGTAAAGGTAAACAATGCGAGCTTCGGTAACAATTCAAGTGTGACGTTATTTTGAATATGTTAAACAATAAGAAAAAAAAAACAAAAGAAAGCCCAACTAACGCTGATAAGACCTGTTTATCTGTACTGTATAATATTTTGTTATATTGATGTTTCGATATGAGTGGAGTGTTGATATACAAGAATAAAAGTTACGTGTTTATTGCAAAAGTGTCGCAAGAATCGGCACAGGAAGAGCCGCAGGAAATGAATGGAAGTTGCAAACTCGATGAGTAATAATTTCACTTTCGAAATCATGGGTGCGATGTACAAAGAACTGTTTCATTTATGCGATTTAATTGAAAACGGAGATGTAAGGTACGTACAACAACAATATTCCTATCGTAATAAACAAAATATCTGTTGCACATCAGGTTTAATTTCCGAGCAGCTGCAACATGCACCTGCTCTAGATGGAAAATTTAAATTACGAACGCGAAACTATATTTATATACGGCTTATTTTGGAATACACCTGTATAATATAAGTGCCAGGTGCAAATAAATACTAAATCAAGCAGTGATTTCTTTTGAATTAGTAAAAATGTTATTGTTTCGTAAGATAATTTCACTTCATTAGTGTTGTATTTAATTTGTCGTATATACTGTTCCTCATATAAATAACTAAATAATTTTAAAAAATTGTATCCATATTAAAAATACTTTACCAATAAATATTTTTACAACCTGTAAAATATTGAATTTCATAAGGCCTATATTCATTTACATAATGAATTGTAATATTTAAAGCATTAAAATACATAATTGTATACCTAAAGTAACATTGTTAATTTATAAGTAAAAAATATATTTAGTATCTATTTTTACATATGACCAATATAAATAATTGGTAATATTTATTATTTATTTATACCACTTCATTTAATATTAAAATGAGTATATATCATAATAGTCCATCAATATATTCCCAGTTATAAATGAATGAATTAAACATTATTTATTAGTGAAAACTGGAGGGGTAACCAGTGGGTGTTTTCAATATTATATCAGAACAATAATTTGTATCCCAAATTATAACAACATGTGAATTACAGAAAGCAAAAATTGACAACATATAATAATGGTTGAAATTGTGATACAAAATCTTCAGAGAGGATTATTTAGAAAACATAGTCTATCTTAGGACCTGTATTTTTTATGGTTTTTATTCGTAATGCACCAAATGGGAATACAATCCACTTGGTTGTAAGTGGCTGTTATGGTTGATATTTATTACTTTAATTATTGTATACTAGCTTTTACATTCATCTTTACTCACATTAAAATAGTATTAATATTATTATTCCTCAGTAACAGTTCTATTTTTTTCGGGACAAAAGGCACGCTATGTCTTTTTTCATACACTTGATAATGTGTGTGCAAAATTTTATAAAAGTAGTTGTGTGAAAGTGTAACAAACAAAGAATCAGACCCATATTTATAATATTAGTTAGGATTTTCTGTATATAAATAGTGAAGAGAAAAGGGTACAGTGTATTTTTGTCTTTTCGTTGGCTGTTATTTTTTACTGTTATTTTTTTTAAATATCTATACATTAACTTGTGAGGAAAAAGAACTTTATTATGATCAAATTTTGATCACTGGGCGACCTCTAGTTACTATTAAAGAGTTTGAGATAGACTGCAGTCCTAGCTAAGGGGAGTTATTAATATGTTTAAAATGAGTTATGTCTAAGTGTATTTTTGTCAAATATACCCAACAGGGTAGGTCTCATTATGAAGAGAATTATTATGTCACTGTAGAAACGTGTAATGGTAGTGCCCCTGAGCAACTTATATAGTCTTCTATATATCTAATAGCAAATTTCATTTCACAGATCAATTAAGAATTACATGACTGAAACATCATTAAACATAAATGTGGTGTTACCTTGTAAAGGTATCGGAGTACTGCATTTAGCTGTGGGTATAGACCCTGCAGATAAATCTAAGGAATTGACTGAATTGCTCTTAAAGAACGGAGCAGATCCTAATTTGTGGTGAGCATTCCTTTATCTTGTTTATCAACTTTGTCTACATGTGATTTGATATGTTCTTCCGACTGGAACTAAATTTGCTGAGTACACAAAGACTTCTGTGTTAGTATGTGTTTCACAATAGATGGTGTGTGTGTCGTTTCATTTTGAAAAAACTTGGAATGAAGTTACAGGCACATACTGATTATGTCTATTATAGTGGGGTTTTCCATATGTATTTGTTTTTTTTCTACTGGCTTTGGTAAAAAAGAAGTACAATATGGTTCAAAACTGGGTCATTAATAGGTCTGATCACCTAAATACTATGGTGTACAGTAGTAGTAGTTGGGTCTAGTGCTCATATACGAAATGACTACCATCAAACCGTAATATTGTAGTCAAGTACATATTACGGTGCTTTCCAGGAACGGTGTTGAGAGAAAATAATCTTACTGGATTTAGTATAATTTTGTTTTATATTTTATAGGGTTTATTATTTGACCACAATCTCACCTGATGATAAATGATGACGTGGTCCAAACTAGTAATCACACTAAACGTAGAGGGAGTGACTCTCAAGTGTAGCTGTTAGAACTGACCTATTATCAACTGTACAGTGGTAGCTAACCAGGTGGACATAAAAATAGCTTTACCATTATGCTATGGTGTCATTACGACCTTTTTCTTCACCAGAAGCCCCAACTCAGTTGCAAGGAAACGAAAACATTTCTTGATACTTACGTATTAACGCCACCGCGGTGTCTTTGTTTCGCATTACTAACCTTTTTTTTTTTTAACGTGGAGAGAAAATCCTCATTGACTGAGCCGACCACCACCTACGTGCTAATCACGCAGGGGTGGTGCCTTTCGGCGACTTTAACCGGCTAAAACTCCACGACAACCTACGCCGCACTATGTATTCTATTCACTATGTATCGCATTCCTAACCTACCCTAATCAAGACGGGAATAAAGGCAATAACGTCTTTAAAAAAAATCCGTCATAAAATAGTTAAATGAAATCATAACAATAAAGAAATAAATATTTAAAATAATAATAATAAAAAAATACCCAATAGATACGATTTTTAACTTACACATTAAATAAAACGACGGCAAAAAAAAGGACCGAGAGTCTGCAGAAAAAGAAAAGACGGGAAAATTGAGAAAAATAAATAGTCCACCTATTAATATACGCGGCAAGATATCAATCACATAGCCCAGGTGTAGATTGTCTGCATTTGACCAACTTCAGTTGCGGTGATGTTAATACGTAATTCGTTCGGGCAATGTGATTGATATCGTTCGTCTCGGTTCGGTTAGGTAAGGTTAGGTACCACGTAAGTAGGCAGGATTAGGGGTTAGGCGGGCGTAGGGTGTAGGTAGGTAGGCTTGGTAGGGTTAGGGATTGTAGGGTGGGCGAATGGGGGGAAGCTGGTTAGGTAATCTCTAGCTTGCCTACCTACTTTGTCGGTAGGCAAGTATAGAGGATAGGTGGGCATAGGGTTGTGTAGGTAGGTGGGTAGGGTTAGGATAGAGGGATGGGAGGAGGGAAGATAGGGTAGCTTAGGACGGAGTGGACCTCGGGGAGGCTATGGTCGATGAGGAGAAAACCTCGTTAGAAAAAAATCAATGGCGGAGCGGCGACTGAGGGGATTTCCTCGCTGTTGCCGGCTGAACCCAGGGGGGAAGGGGCGGGGGCCCTGACCTCCCATTGCACGGGCTCGGCGGGCTGGGAGGCAGTCTCGCAACCGGGCTGCCTCAGCCGGAGTGGCGTGAAAGCGCCTGCCGCCGGGGGTGTCGCGGTGCTTGCTCACGCTCCCCCGGGACACTCCTATAGTGCGGCGTACGGTTTGCCGTGGAGTTTTAGTCGGTTAAAGTCGCCGAAAGGCACCGCCAGCTGCGTCCCAGCACGCAGTTGACGGTCGACTCAGCTCAGGCCCTCCCCCGGGGGCCTGACAGTCCATGATGGATTTTCTCTCCACGTTAAAAAAGAAAAAAAAAAAAGACTTGCGACACAAAGACAGCGCGAGCCGGCCGCGACAACGGTTGGCGAGCGCACTGCGGTTGCGTTAATACGTAAGTACCTATTTTTTTTTTATAATTAAATATTAGACTCTGACACATTTTTCTTTAATTATAGCAACTACGATGGTGTAACTCCGGTGCATATAGCATCAATATGGGGTAGAGTTGACAATTTAAAACTTCTCCTTGGATGTGGAGGTGATCCAACCAAACAAGACGTTGAAGGACTCTCGGCGTTTGATTACGCGGCAAGTGAACAACAGTGGGACGTATTTGACTACTTGCATAATGTCGTGGACCAATTGGACGATTCGGGATCGAAGTGTGGATATACTATAGGATTAGGTTTGTTTTATATATTACTAGCCGACCCGTGCCCACTTCGTTGGGCGGTAATAGGCATTATCAAGCTACAACTTTTCTCTAGAACTCAATCATATATCTCTCATCGTTAAGGCAACGTTCGTAAGAAACGTTTTCGTTCGACCATTTTTTCTCCGACTCCCCAGATATTACCCCCTACAACCTCACAAACTTTACCTCATTATAATATTATTCAAGATAATATAATTAGTTAATAGCTTCTGCCCGCGACTTCGTACGCGTGGAACAGTTATTTTGGGCTAAGACGCAGCGGAAGCTCTCAAAAGGAAAAAATACCCCGATTTTAAAACATTTTTCATTGCTGCTCCGCTCCTATTGGTCTTAGCGTGATGATATGTAGCCTATGACACTCACAAATAACGTGGCTTTCTATTGGTATTTGTGGTGGCTATTATTCTATTGGTAAGAATTTTCAAATTCGGTTTAGTAGTTCCTGAGATTACCCCCTACAACGTCACAAACTTTACCTCTTTGTAATATTAGTATAGATATACTTTATTCGTATTTATGATCCTTGCCAATGAAATACTTTTATTGTGTTTTGGAAATTATAGTTTTACTAGTAGTTACTTGATTTCTTTTGCGTTGTTTATTATCTTAATAATTATCTTATATACAAAGGAAAATCTATGAAATATCTATTCAATAAAAATGTACATTGCTTACAAAATTTCTTTTATCTTTTGTAATTTTTACTCTTATTTGATTCTTAAAACTGTAATAAATGACGATATTGCTATATACCAAGTGTTTAAGAAGTAAATACCAAAAAAAGAATTGTAATCTGTCTAGTAGTTTTTGCGTGATGTGTGGTTTGTATTTCCGTAGTCCGGTGAAGCCGTTAAGGCCTTGCTAAGTGTAGCCAGTTCGAGAAATAAAAAAAAAACAACATGGTGCGTTTCGCCTACGAGCAAATGGAAATTTTATTATTATACTTACTTAAAATCTCAATTACAAACGCTGCGCCATTGGTATTCGCGGATACACCTAGGAACAATTATATATTGTTCATAAAATTAGGGTCATACTATTCTGGTCTGTATGTCTGCCTGTCTGTTTGTTTGAACACGCATCACTGCTAAAGTGCTGCGTTCACGATATAAAACATCACGAAGAAAATAATAGAGCATATCCTCGAGTAACATTTAGTGTTACTTTCATTAAAATCGGTTCACTCTATCAAAAGTTATTGTAATTTTAATGAAGACGGGACTTAAGTATGTGAGAAATGTAGATAAGTAAATGGACTTAATACATACGGATGAATTTATTAGTCCCCGTTTACTTTTTGCATTAGGTTCCAAGCGGACGGAGCCGCAAGCACAGCTAGTAATATAAATATACCTTAGTCTTATGTACTGCGAAGATTATTAGAGTGTCATAAATTTATGTGTCATAGTATTTAATTTTTCGTGACCCTCTTATCTATAAAGTCTGTATGAATCATAAGGTTATCGACTACATTTTCATTTTTTCTGTTTAAGATCGCATGTTGTACGTCATGTAGAAATAATCATAAATGACCATAATTCTTGACAATTGAACATTTAGTTACGCGTAATATTTATAGCCATTTGGTTTTTGAAAGTGAGTAATTGTTTTTAAAAACTTCATGCATCGTTTTAAAATGTGATATGGTAAATAGCACCTTTTTGGTAACTATTTTCATATTAATTATAGTTTCATTTGATAAACGATCTCGTGTATTCATTTCGTTTAGTTTTATATGTTACTAGCGTGTCCGGCGGACGTTGTCTCGCCCTGATAATAAAAAACCTTGACAAATTATATACCTAAACCTTCCTCATGAATTACTTTATCTACTGGCGAAAACCGCATGAAAGTCCGTTTAGTAGTTTTTAAGTTTATCGTGAACAGACAGACAGACGAGGCAGACGACTTTGTTTTATAATATGTAGTAAATATTGTGGTTTTAGGAAAGTATTTCAACCTTTATAGTGTATCGTCTTCTGTGTACAGTGTAAGTATAAAATAATCGAGACAGTTTAGCAAAACATATTCTTTCATACAAACCTGGTTCTAACAATTACAAAAAAAAAAAAAAAAACAAATAAGTGTAACCTTTCTGATAGTGCACTTATATACATTCAGCATTTTATTTTATATAGATATAATTATTTATGTAGGTATGTATATTAAAAATAATAATTATTATATTTCTTACACAAATTATTTCATTTTGAGGCTGATGTTTATTAAACTATCGTAGAGGAATAATTAAAATAAGTGACGAATACTTATATTTTAGCCGGTAAATTTGAGGCCTGGCTGAAAACCAGCGCCATTTTTACAGGCGGCAGTACGCTGATGCCAGGTTTCCTTGTCATAGTTTTATTATCTATGTTTAAGGGTTTTTTTTGTACATTTGTATTACTATGTCAATAAATATCGTTCTTACTAAAAGAAATCGCGAGATATTTATCACGTAGGTAATGGTCCGTCCCTTATATGGGACAACTTTAAATGACTAGTGCCTAACTATTTAGACGTCCTAATATTTGACTAGTGCCCACTATTTAGACGTCCTAATATTTAATTTCCTATTACAGATAAAATACTAGTGACTACAGACCAAATGGTCGCAGAATATGAACCAATAACGGAAGGACAATTTCTAAATACGACGTGCAGGAAATCGGAACTGGTCCGCGAATGGTGCGAGAAGAATACTGTAGTAATGAACAAACTTTATCCCACAATACTCTGTGATACTTACACGGTAGACCCTGAAACCGATTCCACGAAGAATATCACATTCGATACAACCAATCGACTGTCCGATGAGACGAAATCGGACGAAAATAGCTTTAGGACTTGCAAATCGAGCACCGATATAGAGATAAGCGGTATAGAAAGATTGGAACCGTCTTTACACCAAAGCGATAGGTTAAGAAGGGTCAGCGTGTACGAGAACTTCTCATTACCGGGGTCACCGAATAATATAACTCATAGGAATTACAACTCGAAGACTTGTTTGAAGAAGTTTAAAAATGTATCGGAAAAAGAGAACGATGGACAATACGTTGAGGATAACACGTATATGGATAGAGTATTGGCAGTGGTACAGAATCGGACTAATGAGTTTTTATCGACAACGAATTGCGATGAGAATTATTGTAATACGAGACGTTCGTCTGCTAGTAGCGGAGTTAGCAGTAATTATTCCAGTGGCAGTATAGTATTGGCGAATGTACAAGAAGAGTACAAATACGAAGATAAAGAGGAAGATGTTGTACTAATCGAGAAAAGGCTTCGGGTGTCGCCAATAGTGTTAGTATTAAAAAATTGTTTAGTAGAGAAATCCTATTTAACTTGTTTTTATACTCTTATAATCTCACCTGATGTTAAATGTGCTCTAAATCTACAGGGAGACTGGCCCTCAAGTACAGCTTTGCAATTTTTTGGAGTCAATAAAATGAATACTTATGCGTAATGAATCTTGTAACCTACAATAAATCACGTTTATTAATGCTTATATAGATTTGTCAATTTGTCTGCAGTTATTGAAGTGAAACTTCTTTATCGACGTAGGGAGGAATTTTAGAGCACGTAAAAACGTATGTAACGTTTTTCGGTTACGCGCCATCTTAATTTCTGTACATATTTCCGTTACGCGCCATGTTTATTTCTAAAAGTGCGCTCACAATGATCAGATTCCGTTTTTTTTTTCTTTAAAGTTGTAAATATAGAAAAGTAAAGTAAAGTTGTATATACATTTTTCGAAAAATGATGTCATAAAGAAGTTTCACTTCTTACGTGTGTACACTGATACACGCACGTATTTTTTTTTATATTTTATTTGAAACACCAACAAGATTTACACAAGGATAATCCATAAAATGCATTTTCAGCTGTTTACGACGTATTTATATGGTAGAGCAACAAACTTAATTAAATGAAAAAAACACTAACTTAACATTCTAATTTTCTATTTTCTTTAGAAATAGTATGCGTTATATATAAAGCTGTGACAGAACAACGATTAAGACTCGATCTATTAGTAAATATAACGATTATTACTGAATATAAATCATTGGATAGAATGTACTATCAAAATTACCTAATAAAGACTGCACGGCTAATGGCAGTCATTTTGATATGCTAATTTAAGAATACGATATGCCAGTCGTCATCCACGATTTCCGTCGCGTTATTTATATAATAATAATGCAAGAAGAGTATAAAAATGCAAACAATCCCACTGTTGGGCCAAAAGCCTCTTTCCCAGGAAAAGTATAAGCATAATCATCACGATTGACGTATTCTACATTTTTTTACATACAGTGGTATTATAAGACCATTTCTTCTTTCATTCGATGTTTTCACCATTAAATTAGTAAATATTCATTAATACATGTAGAAGTTTGTCGGTTTGTACACACACAGACTCGAATATATAATATTCCGCCGGAAAAACCAATCGACCACAACGATCTTAATTAATCTCGTTAATTATGGTTTAAAATTGCATGATAAAATAAAACGTAGGCTAATTTTGGAATAATGTAGTTTCGAATTAGTGTATTTTTCTACAATTCGATGAGAAGTTCAATTAGTTCCTACAAAAAAACATTACTTTTTTCCAACCGTACTGTTAGATTACTAAAGTTTTTATAGAATAATAAAATTCAAATACTATAGGATCGTTAGAAAAAGTATTCATACTTAATTAGTTAATAAATTACTAGTAGATTCCCTCCGCTTAGTTGGACATAAAAAATAGCAAAGGATCAATCGTATCCCAAAAATAAGTAGCCAGGAAATATCTAGGAAAGAATTCCACATCGAATGGTTATAATCCTATCCGTTCCTATAACTATACGTTCACTGCATTTTTATCATTACATAGTATAAAACAAAGTCCCCTACCGCGTCTGTCTGTCTGTTTGTTCGCGATGAACTCAAAAACTACTGAACGAATTTTCATGCGGTTTTCACCAGCGTATAAAGTGATTGTGTATAAAGTATAAAGTGTAAAGTATAAAGTGACATGAGGAAGGTTTTGGTATATAATTTGTCAAGGATTTTTTTTATAATCAGGACGGGACAACGTCTGCCGCGCCCGCTAGTTATGTGTATATAGAAGATTTACTCTTTGATAAAATTGTACACAACTATATATGATGTCACGTAGTATAAAAACATGGCTTTTGCAAGTAAAAAACAATTTCCTGTCCGTTTATAGTAATGAATTATTCCATTCACGTGCTTAAACTTCCTACACCGTTCCAAACAATCACACGTGCATAAGCGCAATAAACTTTAACGTACACAAATTCTGATAAATTATATAACTTTTAGTTGAAGCGATGATGGCTTAATTGGTAACGTATTATCGAAATGAAACGAAACCAGAGCATGGTGGTAAGTTCTAAGTCCGCCGCTTGCTTTTTACCACAGTCTAGTTGAAAATCTATCGTCAAGCACCTATTGGTGTGTTCCGGCAGCTGCACTTGAAAGCCAGTCCTCTCTATATTTGGCGTGTTTATCATCTAAAACCACATTTAACATTACATTCGATTATTGTCAACGGCTAAGACCTATAAAATATCAAAAAGCTTGACTTTTTAATTCCAAAATAAAGTAAGAACCCGTGAATTTTCGACTTAATAGTAGGCTTTATTAACAATGCGCTTGGGTCAATAATCCGATGCATAGTCCGGGAATGATACGCATTATCTATACTAATATTATAAAGAGGTAAAGTTTGTGAGTTTGTGACGTTGTGACGTTGTAGGGGGTAATCTCAGGAACTACTAAACCGATTTCGACAATTCTTTTACCAATAGAAAGACACGTTATTTTTGAGTGTCATATGCCATGCATGCATGCAGTGCCATGTCATGGCTGTATATCATCACGCTAAGACCAATAGGAACGGAGCAACAATGAAGAATGTTTTAAAATCGGGGGTTTTTTCCTTTTGAGAGCTTCCGCTGAGTCTTAGCCCAAAATAACTATTCCACGCATACGAAGTCGCGGGCAGATACTATTAACTAAGTATATTAACTGTACTAATATTATAAAGAGGTAAAGTTTGTGAGGTTGTAGGGGGTAATATCTGGGGAGTCGGAGAAAAAATGGTCGAACGAAAACGTTAACGATGAGAGATACATGATTGAGTTCTAGAGAAAAATTGTAGCTTGATAATGCCTATTACCGCCCAACGAAGTGGGCACGGGTCGGCTAGTATTGTAATAAAGAGTAATATGTAATACATTGATCCATTATTGTTTACAACATTGAATTATGGTAATCGATTATAACCATTTAGAATGCATATAAACGCACTTTCCGTTTTATGTTTCGTTATATTTGTTCTGGCGCGTGATCAGAAATAATTGAGATAATGTTTAGCTCGAAACGTAAGATACGTGTGCCGTTGTATTATATGAAGTTTGTTTTAGTTATGAAAGTTACGCGCGTCGATGTTAACACCTTGAAGTTAGTTGATGAACAACATCTTTACAAATGTCATATAAACAATTACTTTATGTTATTTTTATCTGTTACTTACTTAAACTTTTATTTATTGTGTTTAATATCGCCGTTCGAACTTTCGATTCACTTCAAAAAAGTTAAAATGTGTAACTTCTTACGTACGTACATAACATTTTTAAATTAAATATAAAGGTAAATATCGAGTACTGAAGTAAGTGCTTAACGTATTCTAATCCTAGTTAAATTACATAACGTAATAAATACGTACATAAGTATACACATAATTTTTAAAAATTTTAGAACCGTTAAAACACGTAGAAATTTAAAGTTTGCAATTCAAGGTTGTAACGAATTTACGTTTTAATAATAAATCGATTGAGCGACCGAAACCAGACTATATTCTAATTAACTACATTTTGTGAACGTTTTTGTGATTCCTGATACGACTCACAAGGGCTTTTTCAATTTAATCCAGGAAGGGATTCTAAACCAGTGTTTAGTGCACTATAATAATATGTGTTTGAATAATTAACGTTATATGGTTTGGTAATATATCTGTTTTTATGCACATTAAATAATTCCGTCGCTCGCAACTAGGTAATTATATGATGAGATCTTAGGGTGGGCAACAAGGTCCTCTGCCCCACACAACGGTGATATATGAATATAACCTAAAAGAGTGTTTTTTTTTAAATAAAATAACATAACATTCGTGATGACAAAGAAAATCTACATTCACGAAATACTTTGTTAGAACGTCCCATAATATATTTATAGTTGAAAGTATTTAATAAAAATTTAAGTAGCCATTATCTCTTTTAAAACTAGTCTTCATTTACGGTATATAATATCCCTTTTATTACTGAACTGAGGACACTCCTCAAAATAACCACTTATTTTACATTCTAAAAACAATGAACGTCGCCATCTGTCGATTTTTGGATGTTAAATCCGAACACGGGAAACATGTTTACGCGCGAAGGTTCTGTGTAGGACAATCTCTTATTATTACTAACTTTTATTAGTTAGACTTAGCTAAATATGTCTCAGAAGAATTGAATACTTATAAGCGTATATGTGCATATATATCATATTACGTTATTATTTTGTTAATTGTTAACAATTGTTCTGCTATTGGATAATTTGCTTTGTAGTATTATATTGTAATTTGTAAATATTCTTTGTTCATATCGTGACCTTCAGTGTGAACATAAGCTGTTAGTTAAAAGGCCATGTGTGTTTTTTTACTATGAGACCGTTCATTTAAGCCGCAAGCTGAATTTTTATAATTTCTGCCCACCCCCTCTCCCTGGTCAACAAATGTAAGCAATGCTCTTACTTCCTCCCCTCACATTAATATTTATATAAGTATTTGTTATTCCGTTCAGGTTTCCTTATTGATTCATGGGCTGCAGTTAACAAGTCTAGAAATAGAGTATATTGTTAACAGTGGATTTAACTTATATTGGTTCGTTACCAAGGTGTTGGTAGCCCAATAGATAAGACCGCGCGCATCACATATCAGACCCACAGCTACCTATAGCCGCATTATTTATGTCAGCAAAAATAAACACACCCCCCTCCCCTTAGTGCTTACTTAATACTTGAATGACCATTATGTACGTCATGAACCAGTTAAGAAATTTAAAAAAAATTACAGGCTACCTGTAGATGAAGCAGCCGAGTCAAGTCCGGACCAAACAGTTCTATCTGCTGCATCCTCCCTCCCCCCTACAGTACAATACGACGACCGGACCTTAAGAGCCGAACTTGTAAAACTCGGATATAATCCCGGACCGATACAGGACTCCACGAGAACTTTATATCTCAAGAAACTGCGAACGTTGAAGAAGAGACCCATTGTGGTGAAGAGTCAGGGGAAAGGTAAGTTGTTAGATTAGTATATTACCTATAACTGTGCTCGCGAGTTCGTCCGCGTGGAACGTTATGTAAAAAAAACAGTGATTAATAAAATAATCTGAATGTATAGCCAATTTACTTATCTACTTTTCTCCCGTACTTAAGTCGCGTCGTCATTAAAATTACAATAACTTTTCATAGACACGACCGATTTTACTGAAACAAAGACCAAATGTTATGTTGTGGTTGAGGTATGCGTGTCCAAACAGACAGACAGACAAACATTTCTAAAATGATTGTAATGTATTTTATTCCTTATTCCTAGATACCTGGAATAATTTTTTTCACAACAATCCAAAAAGTACAGATACGTTAGGTTTACATTCTTATTATATGTAATAGTGGGCCCGGCAGACGTTGTCCCACCCTGATTATGAGAAAACCCTTGATAAATTATATACTAAAACGTTCCTCATCAATCACTCTATCCACCGGTGAAAACCGCATGACAATCCGTTCGGTAGTTTTTGAGTTTATCGCGAACAGACAGACAGACAGACGCGGTCGGGGTCGGGTCGGGTCGCATTACATAGTATAAAACAAAGTCCCCTACCGCGTCTGTCTGTCTGTCTGTTCGCGATAAACTCAAAAACACCGAACGCATTTTCATGCAGTTTTCACCGGTGGATAGAGTGATTGATGAGGAACGTTTTAGTTTATAATTTGTCAAGGATTTTTTCATAATTAGGGCGGGACAACGCCCGCCGGGCCCGCTAGTATAATATATATGTAATATTATATAATATAATGTATATAAATAGAGAGATGATGCTTAGTCAGAGAATAATCTATACATATAATAAAATGAAGTGTCTGTATGTCAAAATAACAGCTTTTTCTGGATGTAAATGAAAATATAAAAATTATTGATAACAAAATTTCTATTTTTAAATTTTTTGTCGGTCCGTCTGTCTGTCTGTTTGTTCTGAGTAATTTACGAAACTGCTGGACAAATTTTGACGGGAATCTCATTGACAAATAGCTGAAATTATATAGGGAAAAATAGGCTATTTTATTTTGGATTTGTAATCAATAATTGTATTATCCACTCGTGCTGAGCCGCGGGGCACAGCTAGTTAATATTAAATTATACCATTCCATCTGTTAATAATATTATGTATAGGTTGTCAGTCTATCAAACTCAATTCGATCTACTTTTATTATCCATCTTTATAAAAAAAGGTTGAATTTCTACAATGGCATGTAATTAAAAAAAACTATGGCTTTGTATTTTACATGACGTTTAGACTTATTTTACAATCTATTGTATTTATTACACACTACTTTTTTATTATATTATATTTTTATATACCTGCTTATTAGAAATAGGAAATGGTGCACGTCAGAATTAATTTTCCCAGCAAAATCGTCACAAAAATATTAGTACATAAAAGTAAATTCTTAAATATTGTAATTTGAATGACGTCATCAAAAACATGGGTATATGTTAGTAAATGTATTCGCAGCGTACAGCGTTGAACTGGAAAAATCCTTGCGTTCAGACGAATGGATGAAGAATTTACAGCCCTACCTCGAGCTGGAGAATAAAGCTCGCAACGACTTCAGCAATGTTAATAAAAAATGGCGCGAGGGTTCCGCCAAAACCTCGTTTACATATCTACTACTTGACCCGAGACTGACGGACAACCTGCCAGAACGTTCTGGAAAGCAAAGCCAACACATGTCTTGGGTTACGTTCGTGAACGCTATTTTCTACGTCGGTAAAGGTCAGTTTCGTTTTTTTTATTCGAGACATCTAACGACACGGTTTTCCGAATCATTTTAACGCCATCTCTCGCCCTTTGTTTGTACTACATTATCATTTGTACATGTTTTAAAATTTTTATTTTTTTTGTGTATTCATTTTGTAGCAAGGTTTTTTTTCTGCTTTTTAGGAATTTTATTTTTACATCCTATTAACCTATTTGGATATAAATTGTCGATCTTTCACATCTGCCAGAAGTATTACGAAGATTCTTTTTTTTAATTTTACGGGGTTTACCGTTTGGCCATAATATCATAATAGTGTAAGGTTGTAATATATCCTAAATTGGTAACATGTAATACCTAGAGGATTATCTAACTCTAAAATCCAACTACCAGAACACCGTCAGATATTTGGTGACAGATCTTCAAGATTTTACAAACTCAGTTATTGAGAAAACTTCTTTTTTCAAAAAGCCTATGAATTTCATTCAACCTTCACACCGGTATTACGTATTCTAATTATTGGCAATATTTTTATTTATCAACGTATCGTGCGCTATTTCCTTTATAAAAAAAACTAGCTTCTGTCCGCGACTTTGTCCGCGTGGAATAGTTACTTTGAGCTAACGCTAAAACGCAGCGGAAGCTCTCAAGAGGAAAAAAACCCTGATTTTGAAACATTCTTCGTTGGTGCTCCGCTCGTATTAGTCTTAGCGTGATGATATATAACCTTCCTCGATAAATGAGCTATATAACACTGAAATAATTTTTCAAATCGAACCAGTCATTCCTGAGAGTACCCTCCTACAACGTCACAAACTCACAAACTTTACCTCTTTATAATATTAGTATAGATGAACGACAACTTACTGGATATAATTGACCTTCATTATACCAATAACCTACGTGTTTGCTTATCGTATTAAAAACACTGTTTTTCCTCTAAATTCAACCATTATTTTTAACACTGTCCATAGCTAAAGTGCCTATAATGATAACAACTATTAATTAGACTTCGTTTAAACCAGTAGCTATGTTCTCATTTTTAAATAAGAACATGTTAATTACTGATGGTTTTTTTTAAATACTTTTTGTATTTCTTATGAAATCAAATCGAAAATACTCTGTTGAATTCAATGCCTTATAAGGTAATTTATAAACATCAAAAGATTACCATCGGTTCGAAAAGCATTCCAGTAAGGAATTCATGATGAAACGAATAGCACACTGGTATGGTTTTTTTCTAAATCCCCCTAAATAGCTGCCACCCTCAAATTGAACCTCTGTCACCAAACAAACACCTATAAGTATGTTCCGCCAATTACACTTACTAGCTAGTCTGCCTCTAGCTCTAGCGTGTGTATATATCATTTATCATCAAATGAAATTCTGGTCACATAGTGTAAAAAATATATTGTTTAGAGCCGTACGTTATAATTTTTATTAGTACATAAGTTTCTAGATTTTGATAATTACATTATTATGTTTATAATATAGTAACATTAAAACATAGACGCAGTTGTACCTTGTATCACGTTTATTTCAGTAGCATGTAACTTACAATCATATCTTTACAATAGATCCCAGCAAATAATATGTTGTTACTTAATGGGAGTATAAACTATGGTCCCAGAGGGCGATGAACTTAATAATCTAATCCGTTATTTATTATTATATCGGTTAGTGCCACTGATATTGTATTGAAACTTAAAATGTTTTAATTTAGATGTGAAAAGAATATCAATTAGTTTTAAAAACCAATTAAATATATCAATAAATAAAACTGCTATATACGTACATAGTAATCGTCAATTTCTTCATCTACAAATCGAGTTACGTTTGTCAATTGCTTTTAAAGAGTCGTGGGATAAAATTCTCTTCATAATTAATTAAAATTAACTTAACAATATCAAACATTTAATACTTGTACAACTAACGATGTAGTACGAAAAAGAAGCCGATAGATGGCGGTTAAAACAAATTTGACCGTTACATGAGGACGCGAACAATCGATTTTACTTGCCATATTTCACATCAAAAATCTATTCTCTTTTTAGGCAAACGTTCCAGACCGTACTCCCATTTGTATCAAGCTCTGACACTCTGGAAGCGAGACTTTAAAACGTCACAGGATAAGAAAGTCCAACACATCCTCGATATCTGGTCGGACAAAGTCGGGGTGATATGTTTACATATATTCCAGAATATAATACCAGCGGAGGCGTATACATACGAAGCGTCTATGATAGATATTATAGGTTTATCAAATTTGAAGAATTTGAAAAGAGGTAATTATTATGGCGCTACCGCTTCGTGGACGCTGAAAGAACGTAAAATGTTAGGTATGTACCTCTTGTATAAAGCCATGTTAATATTCCTTAATGAGGGGGAACGACAACTACGACCTGATGATATAGACTGAATAAGTACAGTACTATTAGAGGTAAAAAAAAGAGATTTCTAGTAAATCTTAAGAGTGACATTTGTGGAAACAAATAACTTTAAACATTACAATTACGATACTGCTTTGTGGATATAATATAGAAATGAGATTATTTTTTTATATAACGTTCATTATTTAAATTACTGCAATTTTCATATCAGAGATTTATTCATCAGCATATATCTATATTCGTAACTTATAATAATTGTAAAATGCACTGTATATTTAAAAAAACACCTCCTTTTCAATGAAAGTAGAGATTGCCGTTTTAACTACAAGTACGCTTTGTTCAATTTGTAAGTAAAAGCGCATGTAGCTCCATCTCACGAAATTCTGTGGTACCGTTAGGTCATTCATTACCATTAAAACAGTGTAAGTACCACAATAGTTTACGAGATGGCGGTAACGACATGGACACTAATTTTTTTTCTTTTGTGTATAATGGCGATTTTTCAGGGAAGATATTTATACAGGTAAACCTCTAAATACGAATTCTTATCCAAATAGTTAGAGCCGCCGTTTCCGAGATATAAGAAATAAATTTATACATATAAAATATATCTCATTCTTATTCAACGAAGTCTATAACATCAGGAATTAGTATTACCAAATTTTAATATAAATTAATTCCAAATATTTTTATGTGATTAATTACAAAACAATCTGAATTCTTGCTGTAGTATTCTACAGCGAGAATAATTATTAAAGATTTTTATATTAATCTTATTTTTTTAAATTAAATCTATTATTAAATTTTCTTGCCGTGAAATTAAGCGCTTTTATTAAAATTAGTTTATATTTTTTTTAGTTTAAGGATTGATTCACAATGACATTAGAAGTATTTGTTGTTATCATAAAATAATTTATTACACGAGATGCTTTAAATTTTAGAATAACGATCTCATTTGTAATTTTAAAAGTATTCGCATTCGTTAAAATTACAAGAAGTGTGTTCACGAACTCGTGTATATATACGTTAAAACTTAACGTTTGCAGTTCAAGTACGTAATAAATTTACATTTTAATAGTTAAATATAAAAATCGTCTGCCCGATCAGAACCAAATCCAAAATTCTCGGATCTCGCGTTAACCAAATTTTGACGGACGCATTCGTAACTCGACTTACGACGGT
The DNA here is from genome assembly GCA_036509395.1 of Antheraea yamamai. NCBI lineage: Eukaryota > Metazoa > Arthropoda > Insecta > Lepidoptera > Saturniidae > Antheraea > Antheraea yamamai. The sequence goes on from AP028442.1 coordinate 14,068,151, forward strand.
ATTTTATTATACTCTTAAAAAAAAGGTTTTCTAAAACAGATCTTCATTTTTGAAGACAATTTATTAAATAATTTTATAGGTCATTTTATAGTTCACTAATATTTTTGTTTTAAAACTTATTGTTAATGGAGAATCAGTGGTGGTGGATTCAGGGTCGGATTTAGGATCGGGCAACAGGGACTTTAATGCTCCCTCCCCACTAATCGCTTTGCCACTATAAATGTCTTGGTTCATAAAGGGAAAGATTACATTCACGATATACTTTTCTATATACCCAAGATATATAATATTTATTTATAGCCTTCACATCGTTGCCCTGTTTAAAACTGACCTTGAGTAGTATGTTTTAAAACTGCCCTTTCTCGTAAGTAAAGTTTACGTGTATGTATGTTACAGTTAATGGTGTGTGATATTTTTAAAAGATTACTGACATTTGTTGCGTTTCATAAGTTAATGAAATTTTCCATCCTATTCAGTACTCATTAAGTAACAAACAGTGTAAACAATTTTTAGTATAATTATAGAAAACTTTCATTTCGTGACCAAAGACATGGTTTTATTGTACCTAACTTTTTTTTGACTGTGTATTTTTAATTATAGTGTACTCAATCAGTATTTTGATCAAATAATTTATTAATAAGTTGCTGGCTAACAGTATTTTAATTTTTACCTTAGTTACCAAGCACGTTTCGTATTGCTTGCAAGTTTTAAATGTTTAACTTATTCGCTTGTTTGTTTTTAAGATGTATATAAGCGCTCAGTGAGTAATAGAATAGAATATGTTCTTTATTACTTTTTATTGTGTAAATCCTACAACTAAGATGTAGCATTTTTATTGTGTTCTTATTTGGAAGTCCAAATTCGATTTTGCAATCGTTTTTAAATGTAACAAATTTGTATTTTAATGATGTCTTTGTATCTTTAGACCTTTTTCTGTTTATTTTAAGACAACTTCGTGTGTACAATATATAACGAATACAAAGCAAACTGTGCAAAAGCAAACTTTGTGGACAACACAAATATTTTTTTGTGTGGGATTTTAAACCAAAATACCAAGACACACAATACTCAAGGTTACCAAGCATTACGACTCTAACCTCAGCACTGTGTAGTCTTGAGTTTGGTTATATATAGGTTGCAGTGTGGCTATTTCACATCAGGTGGACTCCATAATAGTTGATTACTTCGTAATATAAAAAAAACACCACACATAAAGTAGACGAAGTAAGAGATAATTACAGATTTAAAAATTTGAATATTCTTCCAAAAGTATATGTTAAGTTAGCTGTGTTTTATTTGTATAATTTAATATCACTTTGCTTGTATGTTCCTAGTCACCAATAACAATATTTATAAGGCATAATGTATTATCAATACGTGACAATAAACTAATTAAGCTTTAAATTTTAATATTACTATAAGTGCAATTTATTTAAGATATAAAATAAAACGAATAAATTTTTTAAGAAATAATTTATTTTTATTATTCCTTTTTTTAAACTTCTTGAAAATTCTTTTCTAAGAAAAAATCAAACTTGGCTTTAGTTACATCAAAAAAAAATACACAAATGTTTCATATAGTTACATTATAAATACAATGACGTACCGCACACCGGTACGAATTAGTGGTCGTAATGAAAGCGTAAGTTTCGTGTCGAATGAGGAGATAAATCAAAGTATCAGTCCGTGCATCAGTTCGGCACCGAGCGCTTCATTATGAGATCATGTTAGATACACATCCTGCCCACGCTCTCATTTAACACTCATACACATGAAACTGGCGTAGCCATTAACGGCAGAGTAGAACACGTGCCTTTTGAAAACCCACGAAACCTTAATTTGACAACAGATAATAAAAATGAAGTGTCTGTACGTAATATACAAATAACAACTTTTTTACTGACAGGATATGAAAATATACATGCTACTGATAACAAAAATCAATGTTTTTAAACTTTTACCAGTCTATCTGTCTGTTTGTTTGTTCCGGTTAATCTAGGAGTCTATAGGGGGTGCCATAGGCTATTTTAGAGTGGCTGCTAATCGCGGTTTCGTCCGCAGTGTTATCTCCAAAACAGTTGGACCGATTTATACGGGGCTTTCACTGGCAGATAGCTGACCTTATAAGAAGTAATTTAAAGGGGTTGTATTTTAACGGCTGAATCTATTTGGCTAATTCTTTTTTTGTTGAATATCTTATTGTCAGGACAAGGTTTTTACGAATAAAAGTGTTCCAAAAATCGAACGGAAAAGTGAAAAATTTGGTTTAACAAATTTCCGCATAAAAAGTGAGCGAGTGAATTAAACGGAAGACAGTAACAGATCTTTAAAAATATTGCCAGAATTGACAGATTGATGTACTGTTGCCATTTTATTTCTTTACATGGTCGTACTGTAAAGGAAAATAGTATAACTATTTAATTTCGGCTTTCAATTTTCAGGGTCATCCAGTGTATTTCTAGAAGCTATTGTTTTAATATTTCCCTTTGAATGGACCTGTCGTAACCTATCGTTAGTCCTGACAGGATCGCAAAATTGCCACCGTTACCTGACTATATTATAGTCCTCATGATAGCATATCTCAAAGTCAAAATGACGTAATAAGAGGAAACTTAGATTACCCGAATCAACTCACCTGATATATGAAAATGAGATGTCAAATTAAGGTCATATATTTACTGAGATAATATAAAAGTATTCAACGTCTAAATTCAAGCTAGAATACCCGTTATGATGCCCAAATACGTGAGAATAATCTTTCGAGTGTTTCAAACAAAACTATTGTGTAAACTTGTAACTATTTCACATACAGTTTTTTTCTTACAATATTACCCCCACTACAAATAAGCCCTGACTACGCCTCTGATACATAACATTAACAATTCACATTTCTTGAACATAATTCTCATTTATATTAAAACAACTGTACCCGCTTCAGTCAACATATATTTGCGTACAGTTATAACAATTGAAGTGATTAATAAACGAAGCTACCGCATTTATATGATAAACGAGACAATGCGAGATAAAATCAATGGAATCGTTATAAACATATCAAAATCGAGATGTTTTTTTAAATATTTCTATAGTTAGCTTTTATTACGAGGAGATCGTATAAAGTGTGTTCTAATAAGTAAGCATATATTTACATAGGCACACACACTAGATTCATATTACCGCAGTGGTCTCAACTACGCATTATGAGAAGGACAGACATCTAGTCCGAAAAGAAAAAAGGAAAATAATTCAAATACTTTAAACAAGAGAATAGTCGGTTATATCATAAATAAAATAGCATACTGAGATCCAAATTTTATATTAAAATTTCAGATTTCATTCAAATAGAGTTTAACGATGAAAAAGTAAAAAAAAAATATATTGAAGATAGCAATTAAAGTAGTAAAAACTATAGTTTACCAGCATGGACCATAGTGAAATATGGATAAATTGTAAATTATTATATCATTAAAAAGTATAACTTTATCTCGCTTTGTATCGCTCAATCCAAACGTAATATTTATTATTATGTATGTAAATATCTCGAATTTGAGAACAAAATATTATACCCGAGTCGCTACAATAATACAAATTACATACAATTTTCAATAAAAATATTATTGATAAAAAGTTGACTCCGAGCACTTTTTCAGCACTGTTCAAATTTCATAAAATTAATAATTTCATATCGAATCCTTTAAAATTAGTTGATATTTCAACAACAGCCATTTATTTAAGTAGTTTCTTCTTTAACAAATACAAACACCTTTCAACAACATAAAACTTCACTGGCTATTCAGAATCTCACAGACTTATTACATAAAAACTTATTTAGGCCCCCTCCCCCGATTTCTACAAAATATTGTTTTCATTTTTTTTAATTCCATTATTTGTAATTATTATGAAACAGGTACGCGCGTACATTGACTAAAATGTCATGAAAATAATACTATTAACACTACAATTATGTAAATCTATAAGTCAAATGTTTTCCTACTAAAAGTTGAAATGCAAATAACCGAGGTGGGGGGTCGCTCCCCCTCACCTCGCACTCGAATACCTCCACGACTAACTTTACCCAGGGAACAGAATAATGTTAATATAAATTATCTTTGCCTAAATAAACAAGTGAACACGAATAGTAGTACTTGATCAAACGAATCATTTGGAAGACTAGGAAGGACTAATAGACTACAGCAGTCACTCATTAAACGTCGAATGACATATAGAAAACTTAGTTCTGGGGAGAAAATAGGAAGATGTAAGTGAGCTATTGTGCAAACGTGCTGAATCCCTAATCCCTTGTATTTGATAAATATTGGACTATGAGATTTTCATATTTATCATTAAAAGCCAAGACATATACACACTCACAGCGATGTCCAAACACTCAACGAATCTATAGGATGCTCTCTACATTATATTTATACATTCGTCTCTACCGCAATATGAAGAGAGGACGATTTGTGCACACTACGACTCACATTTTAATGATCACATCGATGCACTTAACTTATAATTACTTACAATAAAATCATTAACTATAATCATATTTTTATATAAGATACGTTCGCTTTCGTTTTGTGGAATGCAGATTTTATAAATAAAGATCTTACTAGGCTGTGTGTTAATTTTTTTTTGTTGATAATCATTTATAGACACAGGGGGGCTTCAAACATCAGTACAATGCCCGTACGAGAATCGGATAATTCGATGTTCTTTATATTACAATTAATCTTAGGGTACTCTCTTAACAATTTTCGGGTAATTTACACATTACACTAATATATACAAAACAAGTTTGTGCTTCCATTTAAAAGGGTACCTACCGGGTGAACCCTAAAATACACTGTGCACTGTTCACACACAACAATCACTGAGGAGTACGACACAACACTCGTTTCAACTAGGGTAACTATCTGTCCGAACACATCGCGTACACACGTTCATGGGTTCCGTGGGAATCACAGTATTTCAAACGTAACGGTCAATAACGATCGAGAGAATAATGTTTGCGCGATCGACAATCCAATAAGTCACAGTTTCACAGTATTCACGTTTTAATATCACTGTCACAGCAGAGTTCACGAACTCACGTCAGGTCATGAGTTCGTGACGTCATGAGTTTGTGACGTCATGGGCTCGTGACGTCATGAAGTCGTAGCGTAACGAGGCGCCGGCCTCGCTTTACAGGTGAGTCCATTTGTGGTCGCGGGCCCTCTCTCATTTGGGAGGGGTCGGGAAAGAGTTGACTACCGCCTGCGTGCTCGCCAACACCGCAGCCGCTGCAACACACAATCTTCGATTACAATTTCCGCACGAGATCACTTGCCGGTCTCTCTCTCTATATCTCTCGGATATTGTAATCTTTACGTTTTGAACGGTTCAAGCTACACGGTCTGGGCGGGGCTCGGCCGCTCGTCCGCCGTGTGCTATCGCGCCCCTGCAACCAACCACAATGCAATTTACACTATATTTACTATATGGTTGAGGGTCAATATTAAATATAACGTCCTGCTTTGCTTATTATCACGCGAGAAATGTGGCTGTTATTTTATTAGATTAGCTGATTTTTTCCCCATACACTATGTAGATCACAGTAAAAAGTTACCCCGACTCAAGGGTTTTTTTTTTAAATTTATATAATATACATGTGGTGAAAGCTCTCAATTCAGTTTATTAGTATGTTGACTTTTTACCTTTTTAATATAGGAACTCAAGTCCACCATGAACGTGTCAATGTCATAGTATCCTAAAATTAGCCTTTTCGTAAAATTGTTTTACCGTTAATGACAAATTCATATAAAATGTTAGTTTCTGCAGTTACTGGTACAACTAACGGTCGTAGTTTCCATTTTTATTTTCATGAATGTGTTTTAATTCGTTATGTTAAGATGGTTTCGGTCTACCTGGCCGGTTAACACACTCTTGTTGAAAATCTGTCATAGAGCTAAACTATAACCAGTGAATGAGTTTTATGACATTTAACATCAGGCGATATCGTGGTGTATATAGAGTAGAAATCCCCAAAAGTTTCGACATCGGTTTCCCATTGCTCGTCATAAATCGACCCCTATACGCGTTGCTAGTGTGACGGAAGCCTCGCAAGCGCAATATGGTCGGACAATGGTCACGCTTACGTAGCTTACGTATGACCTAAAAACGCGTCAAAGGAGGATTTCACTTCAGAATAAAAAAAAGGATTGTGTGGTTTTATGAAACCACGTTAAAAGTGAAACTTTTTTTCACACTATAGACATTTAACAAATAATAGTCTATACACTACACGGTCAGCAGCTGCGAACTATAGGCGCCGCCATATTGGCCCTGGCTTTTTTTTTATGTCATAGGTGGCAAACGAACAGGTGGGTCACCTGATGTTAAGTGATCACCACCGTCCATGGACACTAACAACACCAGAGGAGTCTCAAGTGCATTGCCACCCTTTGGGGGAAGTGTTAGAGGAGGGAGAGAGAGAGGAGAGGGGAGGGGAGGTGGGCCTCCGGCGCTCTCACTGACCGAACGAAACGCAACAATGCAAGCACTGTTACTTCACGTCGGTTTTCTGTGAGAGGGTGGTACTACCCCGGGCGAGCCGACCCATATATGCTGAAACCAGTAATAGTTTCAGCGTGGCTCTTTGACGAGCGTCTTTCCCTTTATCCCTACTCCGCGGCCGACCATCACGCGACATGCAACACACAGACGAAAAAGTTTGAGACGATGTAATACAAGTTTCACTTTAAAAAAAAGTGTGTGTACCTGGGTAAGGCGGCGGGTAGAGCGGGTACCCGAGGCCGACGTGCGTGTGGTGGTGCGTGTGCACGTGCCGCTGCGGGGGCGGCGACCGCGCGGACTCCTTCGGCGCGTCGGGCCGCGGCGGCTTGCCCTGCGGCGACTTCGCGTGCTCCTGCAGCTCGTGTATCTTGTGCGCGGGCGAGTGCGCGTGCGCGTGCGCGTGCGGCCCGTACGCGTACTGCGGCGTGTGCGCGTGCGGGTGCGCGTGCACCGGCGGGTGTAACTCCAGCTTGGGTGCACCGGGGCGGGAGAGGTCCTCGGGCGCGTGGTACCGCGGCACGGTCCACCCGCCGCCGAACCCGCCGACCAGCATCGGGCTGAGCGGCGCGCGGTACACCGCCGGGTCGAACTGCAGCGCGCCGTAGTGCGGCGTCTGCATGTACGGCGGCAGGTAGTACTGCGATGTGGGCGGCGGCGGCGGACCCTGCGTCTCCGTCGTCGGCTTCTGGCCCTCCTGTTTCACCTGAAGTTGCAATCGTCATGTTTAGTATCTTTGCGATTACTTCTCAATATAAAACATATGACATCGCTGTTAATGAAATGAAATGGTCTCAATCTATAGCTGTAACCAGATTAGGCCCACCTCGGCAGCGGCTCAAGCCTAGGTCCGTTCCCTCGGCGTGGAGCCCTTGAGTGCGCTGCTCGCGCGGTACAGTGACACAAAATCTTACATCACTACGACAACATTACACATATCACCTCCACACACGTGCACGCATACACGCTTACACATGAAAGTGGAAGGGTTTTATTTTTTTCCCTTATAAAACTGAAACAGTTTAGAAAATTATCCGATACGAAATATATATAAGAGTTGTTGAGGTATGTATGCTTGGTACACATATAATTTTCAACAACTCATATATGTATGAATAGTTAGCTTAGCATAGGTTAGCTCAGATAGGTCGCAAATTGCATGTATCAGGCAACAGCCCAAGCCGAGGTGTGCCGCGCACCCTTGAGCTAGTTGTCAAATAAAATCGGCTGAGTACCTTAAGCGCTCGCCTTAGTAGTACGGAGAAGCGGTTAAGACCTTGCCAGGTCAAAAGCTAGTCAGTTCGAAAAAAAAAAATATAGCTATACATATAATCAGAATGTATGTAAATGTAACGTGTCTGCACTTTTCGATTTTCGTGAAAAAAATTGTTGCAGGTGTCTAGGAATAAGTAATAGAATAAATTTCAATCTTTTTTAGAAATTTCTGCCTGTCTGTCTGTTTGTATAAACACGCATTAATGCTAAAGTACTGGGTTCACAATAAAACCTCAGAAAATCGTAAAGCATATCCTCGGGAGTAACTTAGTGTTTGTATCATTAAAATCGGTCCTCTCTATCAAAAGTTATTGTAGTTATAATGACGACGCGGCGTAAGTATCGGAGAAAAGTAGACAAGTAAATGAATTTAATACATTCAGATGACTTTATTCATCATTGTTTTTTACATAAGGTTCCACGCAGACGAAGTCGCGGGCACAGTTAGTCAATAATATTATAACTAAAAATACCATTACCTAAATGATGTTCTGACAAAACAAAAGGCACAATAATGCACACATACGATGTTGCTTAATTAAATACGGAAGCATTAACGGGGCAGTCGACAAATATAAGCTAACTAGCCAAGTTTTAACAAGGCGCTGTCGAAGCGCTTGTGGTGTATCTATTTAGTTATAATATCATTGGTCTCAATTATTAAAAGCCATCATCTATCCATTTACTCTTAAAACTAGATTATCTGTACATGCCTTAATTGCTAGATTTATATTATCAACAAATTTGCTTTTTAAATCCATCTACATTTTAATTTTTTCACATGAAATTGCAATTATTGTATTTATTTTCGTTACAATTAATTTTCAATACAAAAAATATAACGGCGCCCTTGGGTTAAATTTAATCCTACATGTTCCCAAAAATGATCTTAATTAGTTTTAAACGCCATCTATCTATTAACTCTTAATACTAGTTTATGTATACATGTCTTAAATGTTAGATATTTTATATTATCAACAAATTTGTTTTTTAAATTTATCTACATTTTAATTTTTTCACCTGTAGTTGCAATTACTCATCAATATAAAATATATAACTGCGGATATTAACTCTACCCTATATGTCCGCACGAAACGTTCACAATTAGTTTTAAACGCCACCTATCCATTAACTCTTAATTCGATTATCTGTATATTTTTTTAATGTTAGATTCGTCATTATCGATAAATTCGTTTTTCAAAATCATTAACATTGTAATTCTTAGTAAAAAATATTTTTGAAGTAAAACTTCTTTAGCCGCGACTAGGAGGTAACTGGACGACAATGCAACGGAAGTCCGTTAATATGACGTCACATTTCTGTACCATCCGCCTAGATAATAATTAAACATAACCAAAACTTCTATTAAATCATAATTAATTTAATTCATTAAATATCATAGTAATCTGTTCGTACTTTTCTATATTTTATTTACTGTATAACAAAGAATTGCTATTAATAATTCCTGTGTTGTTTAACTTCGGAATTAGTTGATAGATGGCACAACAGATAATGGAACTTTGATTTAATTTGTTACTTACTTACATCGAAACCAAATGACAGCACGGTCGCGCGCCCTCATTAAGTATTTTGTATAATTTTTATTATTATTCAATTTAATATTTGTTATTAATTTTTTTCAAAAATTACTGATCGATTTATTTATAAACTATTTATTCACAGAATCAAAAATATTTCAAAAGTTTTACCTCCATCGCGTGTGACGGTTACACGCATTCATTTTTGTTTCAAAGGACAATTTTGATTCTATAGCTTTTTAGTCTCGCAGTTTGTATTAACAATGAGAGACACTAATGGACAATTTATAATCACTTAACAGGGGCTGTTTTTAGTTGTTTCATTAATTTTAAAATATTACTATTATAGGTATATAACAATCAACTTATATATAGCGGTTTTAAAGTCTCAATATCGTGGTGGCTTGTCTTTTATGAATGCACTTTAACCCTAACACCGCGTCACTCCATGTCTCGATCTTTATCCTTCTCCGCATAGCTTTTCAACATCAATTATACACTTGCTTATTATTGTTAAAATTAATTTAATAAACAGTCACTATAAGTTTAAAAAAAGAAATGTTTAATTTTATTATAACTCTTAGTTTAATAGAGATAGTATGTATCAGCGTTCAATTGATATTAACTATTTAGGAAGCAACGCATCTTGATTACCGTTTTCTAAGATGAGAGTATAATAATATAATTAATAAAGTTAGTAGACCTTGACTTCCTCCTTGGGTTTCTCGTCCTTGTCTTTAGGCGGGTGTTTGTGAGCAGGTTGCGGCGCGGGACGAGGAGGGCACCCCCCCGCACCCGCACCCACACTCGCCCCCACCCCCGCGCTCGCCCCCGCCCCTGCCCCTCCGCTCGCACCCGTCGGCCCCCCTGCACCGCCAGAGGGCTTCGTCTCGTTACCCCCCTCCTTTCTTCTTTGCTCCAAGCTCATGTAATATCTATTAACGTTACCAATTAAAATTAATATTAAGTATAGGAAATCCGAAGTTTTCTAAGAACGTAGCCAAATATATTATTAACGGTTTATCCAGACGTATTATTCTAGATTTTAAATACAACAAAATATGAAACATATGCCGTAAGATGGTTACGATATAGTTTGGTATAAATAAACTATGCTCTAAAAATTTTTCTACAATCGACAGAAAAAGAAAATATTACGACAACTGGGAATTTTACAAGTTTATAGTTTTCTTTATATGATTTCTGCGATGTCAAACCACAGAAATATTTAAAAAAAAAAATAAACCGCCTTCGATGTGAAAAACTAATAAGACATTAAAAAGCGAAAAATAACAGAATTATTAAATTAACCAAATTAAATAAAAAATATTGATATTCGCGCTACCTAATAATATATTTGAAGTCAATGCCAACCCAAAATTCATATCATCTACATACAAAGTTTGGGTCCACTCTCGTGTCCCATGATGTATATCTGTATAGTATACATATTTTATTACCTGCAACAAATTTGAAATGTAGGTTGGCATCGACTTATTGTATATTGTATTATTTTTAGGTTCTTGAAAGATCATTGATAACCGTTAAAATACTATCACCACAATCAATAAATATAAATATCTATATATAAATATATAAATCAGCCGAACTGGCCAGTTGTATTTGTTTCAAAATGTTAAATTCATACTATATATTGCTACCGTCCTAATTAAGAGCACACCTGATGTTTTATGCAATATTGGATTTTATGTAGTATCGGAATCGGGAAGAAAAGTGCACCTAATAGTATTTATTCTTGTTTACGTATAAATTTCTGTTCTCAAATTACACTTATCAACAAGAAGGTAAAAACATTCGAATACTTGTTTAAAGGTGCAGGCCATAGACTTTACGTTCCTCATTCCCCTTTTACTCATACGAATCTGAATTCGATATTTTAAAGCGCTATACAGCAATTTCTGCAATTGCTCTTACGCAGTACGTAATGAGGTTCCTATTTAATAGCGGTCTTCATTGGGAAAGTTATGTTATTAATTGTCTTTATATAATTTGGACCCTACAGAGGACGTGTCAATCTCAAACATCACAACGATTCATGTATCAAGTCTATAATAACCTTTTGCCAGTAAATGCCTGGAATATCGTTGGTGGTAAGTAGAGATCCACTTGGCACACATCTTTTTTTTAAATTTTTATAGGTTTGACCACCATCTCACCTGATAATAAGTGACGATATGGTCTAAGATGGTAAACACGCTAAAGCTAGAGTGGGGCAGCTCTCAAATGTAGCCGTCGGACACCTATAGATTTTTGACGACAGATTTTCACCTTGGACATGACAGAAAAAGCTCTACCAGAATCCTCCGTTTATGATCTCATAACTTAACCGTTTCACTTAGGTGGTAGGTGTACGTTACCGTGGTACGTTGTAGGTGGTAGAGCCACGCTGTAGCTATTAGTACTTTCAGCATGAATGGGTCGGCTCACCCGAGATACTTCCACCCGACCCACAGAAAACCGACGTGAAGTAACAGTGCTTGCATTGTTGCGTTTCGTTTGGTCAGTTAGAGCGCCGGAGGTCCACCTCCATTTTCCCTTTCCCTACCCCTACCACCTCCCCCATACACAGGCTGGCAACGTACTTGCGACTCCCCTGGTGTTGCTAGTGTCTATGGACGGTGGTGATCACTTAACATCAGGTGAACCACCTGTTCGTTTGCCTGCTATTAATATAAAATAATAAAATATTTTTAAATAAAAAAAATAACACTAGGTGCAGTACATTTACCATATTAATACATAAATAACGTCCAATATTAAAGTAAAAACTACGTCTAATGACATCTTTATGGTGATTTATTTGGGAAAACAATTACCTTCTCAATTCTTCCTCTCGGGCGTGTGGCGGTCTTTGGAATGCATACGGTCCCATCTGCGCTTTCATCTCGATGCTTTCCTTTAGTATTTGGTGGTTGTCGTTCGGTCTCGAAGGGTTCTCCTTCCCGTCCGGGGGTCTCTGTTGTTTGCTCTTATCTAAGGGACTCGGAGTTGTTTTCGATCGTTCGTTCTCTTTGCTCTTGTCGTCGAGGGGAGCGCCGGCGGGCGGACCCCCGGGCTCAACGTTGTATGGAAAGTTCGGCACGTAATTGTAAGGGTAGAAATGTTGCGGGATTACTTTCTGTGGACCGCTCTCCTGTTTACTTTCCTGTAAAGAGAAATTATTTTTATTATTATCTGAATAATAATATTCACTTTACATTCACAAATTAAGTAACAATTATAATACCACAATTCTTAAGGTTTGATGACGGATAACGTAAAGCTTAGCCTGGTGTGTTTAGTCATTGATATATAAAAACCCAAGATGCAAAATCTCGAATAAAAGTAACGCTCAAAACTGTCTTCAAAAACATTCATTTTACTTTTTTTTTTTGCAAAAAAAGTTATGTAATGTACAAAAAGTCGAAAGACGCGAGTGACGAGAGACTATTTGAAATGAATGCAAAATTCTCAAATGTTGACTCTGCATCTTGGGTTTTTATATATCAATGTGTCTAGTATCAAATTTTAATGACTAATAAATATTTTTTTTTCCTTATCCCGATATATCTCTACATGCCCTTGTATGTATATCCCTGTTTAATACGATACTTAGTATAAATATTTTTTTACAATTGTAATTTTTTTATATATTAAAACAACAGGAACATTATCAATGTTTATGAAGACAGTTATTACTAAAACATAAAAGGAATACATAAAACAGAGACAACAGTTATAAAACGTTATAACGGATATAAAAAAAAATACAAAACACTCACTTTATGATCAACCTTAGACTCCCCTTTAATGAGATCTTCTTTAACTTTATCGTTTTGCGGAGGTGGCGCGGTGGGTTGGTGTGTGGGCTGCAGATACGATGCCTGTCCGTAGTACTGGAAAGACGGATCCTTATATAGTATTTATACTAAATCGTTCGGTAAATTTATGTGCCATATAAAATTCGATATCGATGTTAGCACTAACCTGATGATAGACAGGGAAAGGTCTATGGCCGTTGTCCGCGTCCGGGGGTCCCTCCGCGGGTGCCGCGTCGTCGGATATGTCAGAGTAGGCTGGGGACCGGACGCCCGGTGTGGGCGAGCGGCGCGCGCGTCTCTTACCGGGCGACTCGGCGGGTGGCGACTCCGTCGATTTTCGTTCCTCAGACGGCATTAACGCTGATCGAGGCTTCACCTGTAATCATAAAGAGTTAGCTTCAATCTATACGTATAAATGAAGTTTAAGTGTCTGGTGCTTTTCCCCGTTAATCTCCAGTACAGCTGAAAATAGAGGACTATTCCGGTGTGTTGTATAGGCTTCTGCACAGGGAAAACGTATTTACAAAATAGAGCAGATGTACCTTAAAATCCATAAAAGAAGTATAGGAATTATGAAAATAATTATTAAAAAATTAAAGGTAGAAAAACAGCATTAATACAAACATGTGTTTTCACGACAATGAAGTCCCAGGTATGTTCCCAGCCTCAGTAGTTCATTAATTAATTCGTTGAAAACGATTAATGTAGACTTGGACTGAACAGACTTTGCATAATACCAGGTGCGGGATTCGGGTTTGACCCAAACCTAATTTAGAAAGGCTACCAACAAATGAATGCTATCAACATATTTTGTTTGTAAACTTTCCTTTTATAATTCTAAGTTTACTCATTTGAGGTTTGTAACAAATTTTTTGTTTTTTCGAACTGGCTACGCTATTGACCTAGTGAGATCTTAACAGCTTCACCGGACTACTGTAACAAATATAATTTTCTTCTGTAAGTACTTTAGTAATAAGAAGGCTTAAGAACAGCTTACTTTGAACTGTGTGGGTTGTAACGTGGGTACGGCGTCAGGAGGCGTCGCTGGAGGCGCGGGTGGTGTGTGAACCCGTTCGACCTGCGCCGGCAACTCAGCCACTGGAGTAAACTCCTCCTGGAATCGCGGCTGCGGTGGAGATTCCACATTGTTCTCAGTTTTCTCTGGAGACTTTTCCGGAGATTTTTCACTCTTCGCTTCTGGGGATTTGACAGGCGTCGGAGATTTGACCGGAGTTGCAGGCGTCGCCGGTTCTGATGGGGGACGTGCCGGTGAAGCGGGCTCCGCTGCGGGTTCCTCTTGCTCGGAACTCGAGCCGTCTTTGTCGTCTTCATCAGGCGCTCCGTGTGCATGTGATCGATGGTACTTGAGCCCGTTCGCGTGCTTATATTTCTTAGAGCAGTTTGGTTCCGGACACTCGAGCAGAACAGGGTCGGGAGGCGGGGACGACGCTGCAGCAGGTGGCCGCTTCGCTTTTGGCGTCGGCGGTCGCTCCTCTGCTTCTGAGGTACGTTTCCGTTTTGAGTCCGGTCTGGGAGGAGTGAAAGGAGTAGGAGATGGAAGTGCCCGTCTGCCTTTAGCTCCTCCGTTTCTTAGTTTACTATGAACGGAGGAACGTGTCTCCGTAAAATTTGTCATATCTGTAGGAGCGGCGCCGCGGCCACGTTTCGCTCTTCCTTTCGGTGTCCGCGCATCCAGTTCTTCCGTTGGAGAATCGCAAAATCTGCAAAATCAATTTCATAATTAAATGAATTTATTCCACTTGCGGAACATTTCGCTACTTAGTGTCGTGTTCAATAGCATGACCTTATCGGGTAGAGAATACAAATAAACTCCCATTACCATTGTAACTGGGTATATGTTCCGACGGCTTTTAACGATTTCTACTCACGTCCTCGTCCGACTCGTTTTGTACAAACGTGACTGCGCGCGAAGTCACACCATGATTTAAAGACTCATCTTAACTTGTTTTTCTCATGAAAATTTGTATTCTCTCCCCGTTGTTATTAGTCGTTCTCTTTAAGGAAATAACTAACCGCGGCGGCGCCCAATCGTGTCGTGTGCAATCCAGTAAGGTTCCGACGTAAGTCTTCCCTCGCCACGTCACGTTAACCACTAATACACCTGTAAACAATAACGTGGAACGTTGAATTTATGGCTTCGTTCCGTTCAGTCGATCGCAAAATGGGATTAGTTTTAAACTGTAACGAGATAGGGGCTTTAAGAAATCGTTGCAGTTGAGTTATCGACGTGGAGGGTTGTTCGTATCCAATTTGTCACGCGGGAGCATTTATTTGCATGTCGGAGATGCAAGCGGTTTGAGGCTGGCGCGCCTCGAACGTGACTTTGTTCGCATATTTTAAAAGCCTCCGAGTGACGTTACATCGCCCCACACCGCACCGCGGCATCATGCCGGCACGGCGCCTGCCTCGCTTATCACGTTCCCGCGCTAACTTATGCAAATTTAATTAATCAATTTCACCCTCTCTATTCCCGACACATTTTCGCTTTTAAAAAGAACATTTTATTCTACGCTATTTTTATTATATTACTGTAGACAGCGCATTATGAATTTATAATGTATTCCACCAGTAGAGCGCTGTTGTAATTTTGACTAAGTTAATCTTCTTTGTCCTCTCATGTCTCTCGTAAACACTACTAACAAATTGGGATAAAATGAGAGCCTCGAGACCTTCTCACTTGATCCCTTGCGAGTTTTCCCGACTTCAGTAGCGGTTCTGTTACTTTATTAATTACTTTTTTGTGGTAAAAAAGTTTAACAACTGGTCTCGTGCTGCGTTTTTTTTTTCGTCTTATTTCTATTTAACAATGAATATACTATTATTTAGCCATAGTATAATCAGATTCAAATTGTGTATTTATTAGGATGTACTTCTTTTATAGAGTATTCAATTTTCTATAAGAATGCAAGTAGATTTTTTTTTGGAATTTTATTCCGAGACTGAGTTAAAAATTCCAAAGGTTAATTTTTTTCCCTGTATTAATTAAATGAGAAATGGAAAATTACAACTCGTGACCTCCGAACGTCAAAAAAACTACGAATTTTGACAGAGACTTTATTTCAGTATAAGTACTCCGATAAAATTTCATAATCATTTGAAGAAAAAAAAGTGTTTTTTTTTTCTGGTAATACCTAGTATTCACATTACCAAAGAGCGATGATTAATTTAACAGAGTAATTTGTATGCTACTTACTAAGACCAAACCAAACCAAGCAAACCGCATGGTTTGACTTACTTTTAAATTTGCTCGATGACTTACAAAATATTCCTAAAAACATCTAGCATATAGAATCCTTTTTTACATAAGACCAAAACGATTTATTACGTTTTCACGTGACATGTAACTTAATTGAAATAAAGTCTTTTAATGAATTACGTAACCATACATACATGTTGATATTTAAAATGAAACACGACACGACACACTCTTAATACCAGCTCCTTAATTCGTTTACACTTCAAAGCGTATTATAATAAAGCGTGATTGATAGCCACATTAACATTTATTAGTATAAATGTTAGTTATTATTTATTATTCCATGTAACAATGAACACATAAAGCATTTCACTATAAGCCATTAGCATAAAATGAACGAGTTATTGTGGCTGAGATATATGATCTGTGACAAATGTACCGATTCATATGATTTGTAAGTTATTGTTATGATTTAGCTTCTGGTAATTAATCAGAATTATTGTAGTAATTATTTATTAGTGGTCGATTCCTTTATCGATGGAGTGTTTACTTTGTAATCATGTACATGTAACGTTGTCGGGTATTCTAAACTCTCTAGAATTTAATGTTAAATTATATCGATGGTGGAAAGTCTAATTTACTAATGTACAGAAGCTGTCAATATATTTTTAGTCAATTAGCCTTTTCACCGTCGATATAGTTATCACGTCGTATCATTTCTATATAACTATTTAAACATGAGTGATATAACCACACAAACCTTTATACTTTACAACTTTTACTATTAACATACAGCTATATACAGAGTGGTGTCAACGTGATGACGGTAACAGAAACTACACACTGACCCCAACTACCTTCAATGGTATAGACAGATTTTTTTAACTTTACACACGCTGTATAGATACGAGTTCACTGTGAACTATCACTAGGTAGGTCATTTACCTAAGTGGACTGATACGATTTAATACGAACCAAATAAAATATGCGGGTTTAGAATTATCGATTACTTAAAATTAATTCAATGTCGCAATTTGTACCTTATATCTGTAGCTTTAAAATTCCCATTACAGTAAGCAGAAAAAGTAGCCGAGGTGCAAAATTAATTTTGTGTAAAGCCAAACCACGTTGTCATTTCGACATTTTTACCTAAACAAAGTTCCCAAGTGTAAACGCAAATAGTTACCGACAAGTCAATTAACGTCAGCAAATATTTTTATAAAAAGTATTACGTTTTACCTACCTAGATTCTTTTCGCATATAATTTGTTTGAAAATGTAGATTTTTTCAATTTTTATACAACACGTAATTTCGTCAAATGTTTTAATTGATTATATTATTAGAGGGTGTGTTTTAATTTATCGCTAATATATCGACCTCCTTCGTGTTACATAACAAATTAGTTTATAATAATATCCGATAGCATAATCTGAGTACCACGAATAACTGATACCCGCGACCTCATCTGTGTCTTGTATTATCCAAACGACACATTTTATGTACAAACGTAAAAATATAAGCACCATATCACTTGCCCCATTTCTCCACGGCATTTTTTTTTCTATAACTGACTATGCTATTGACCTGGCAAAGTCTTTACAGCTTCATCGGACTTAAATTTCTTTCTCCACGGCAAGTAAACATACATCGCTGAACGCGCGTAGTGCTTAGTAGTAGTAATAATATTCGTCCAATAGGACAGGCGAAGAAATTAATCCATACTGCCAATTCTGAAGTGCGTAGTGCTTATAAAAATAATCATCATCTTTTTTTAATAAGGACCTAATGCCTAAGAATTAAAACAAAAATTTGAACGCAATCTATCCATCCTGTGTTATTTAAGTTCCGAATTAGCTGGTAGATGGCACTACAGATAATGAACCTTTGATTTAATTTATTACTTACTTACATTGAAACCAGATGGCAACACAGTCGTTCGGCCATATATACATAATTAATTTTATTGTATGATTTTTACTATTATTCAATTTAATATTTTTTATTATCTTTTTCAAAAATTTTTGATTGATTTGTTATGAACTATTTATTGACAAAATAAAAAATATTTAAAAACCGGATGGTACAGAAACGTGACGCCATATTGCCGTAACAGACTTCCGTTGTCCAGTTACCTCCTAGCCGCGCCTAAAGAAGTTTTACTTTAAAAATTTGAACGCAATCCATCCAGTAAATTTTGAATGCTATTCATAGAACGGCAGATTTCTATCATTTTATTTATGTACAGTAGAACCTTACTAATCCGACACTTCAATAGTCCGATACGTCCAATGATCCGGCACCCTACGCTCATGCTTTCCTCATCCCTCCCTTTGTTTCGTGCTTGTGCACCGGTGTCAGTATTATAACCTCAAAAAATTCTATAGTTTTTCTATATACTCCAATATTCCGAACATTCCAATAATCCGACACACCCTAGTTTTCAAAGTGCCGGATTAGTGAAACTACTGTATATAAATTACGTAATATTATTCTAAAACAGTACCTAAGAATAAAAACTAAGAAAATAATAACAATCCATGACAAAAAAAACACTCTAACATATTCTATGAGACTATCATACCAATCTATAGGTAATCAAAGCCATAAAAATTTTGAACATTGAGTAAGCAGCTTTTATGTATACAATTTGATTCAATATAACTTTTGGTTGATATAACCGTAAGCAAATGTAATTTATATTTTCCAATAATAAAGTTTGAATAAAAAAGGAAAACAAGAGAACCGTTATAAAATATTTATACACGAATATACCGTTTATTTGTCTGATCTTCATATTTAACCAACAAAAACAAAATCGCTCCGGAGTAATGTAAAAATAACCTAAAATAACAGATGTCGCGTTGACCCGAGTTTGTCGTAAAAAAGAAATTGTCGAGCGCGTTCGCTTTTATTATTTAGGGGTTGAGAAGCCCCTTGTAAATTGTTAATACGGGCTGCCGGTCACGGAAAAGTTAAATTAGAGGTCGACAGTTTGTTTGGTTGCATGTAATAGCTTCGATTTGTCCGCCTGTCACTAATGGGTTCGGTGCGGCGCGGTGCGCTCATTACCTTTCATCTGGTTAACGAATTCATTGTCAAACTTATAATTATTTCATTAAGACAGGATGGTTATCACAACAAAGAAGTATTTGTCAACAAAACTATTAAGAAAGTGTAATTGTTATAAGTTATAAGATTAATAGAAAAACTATTTCTTGAGATAAAAAAGAAAATTTTGATACTTCAAAGTTTCTATTAAACCTTTGAACCGCCGAAATTATCATTTTTACTTGAAGCAAATAATATTAAAACGTCAACATAAACTTCAAGAGAAACTCAAACATTACAACTCCCCTGATGATTCGAATCAGCGAAGTGCTTATTTCGCTAGCTTTTCCATATCATAAACTCCTAACTGTACTTGACAAGGTTGTCTAATAAAAATATAAACTTAAATGCTACTTACAAGTGCCAACTTTAGGTAAAAATACAGCGTTGTTTCTATAACATAAAGAATTACAATTAAGATTTCTTTTTAATTTTTTTAAGTTTCATAAATCTAACGTTAAACCAACATTCTATATAAGATAATTAACTCCAATTATAAGTTATTATGCTGCGAAAATATGAAATATTCCAGGTACTAACTTGTTTACATAATATGCCATAATTGTTTGCTTTTGTGTTACGAATTTCATACATGTTTATATCGAACAAGCTTTACAAAGAAAGGGGTTACATTTGTGTTACATTGATGCCATCGTAACATTAAAAGTTACTATGTAATTTTTGTGCTAAAATTGAAAATTATGGCGGCCTCACCCATAATGCGTTCTAAGTACTAATGACAACTTTATTCGTTCCTAGATATTTAGCATTTATAATACAAATTAATATAAGAAATAAGTGCAAATATAATTATACTAGATGGTTCCCTCCTGTTTCATTGGACATAAAAAAATTAGATTGTCAACCAAACCAAAAAATAATTAACCCAGAACTATGTACAAAAAAATTCATATCAAATAGTCATAGTGTTATATCGAACTGTATATTCATTATACATATATATTATACTAGTTGTGCCCGCGATTCCGTTCGCGTGGAACCTAATGTCAAAAAACAGTGAGTAATAAAATCATCTGAATATATTAACTCCATTTACTTACCTACTTTTCTCTCGTACGTAAGTCGCATCATCATTAAAATTACAATGAACTTTTGATAGAGTGAATCGATTTTAATTAAACCAAGACTAAATGTTACTCGAGGACATGCTTTACGATCTTCCTGATGAAGTTTTACTGTGAAAGCAGTACTTTAGCCGTGATTCTTGTTCATACAAACAGACAGATAGACAGGCATTTCTAAAAATGACTGTAATGTATTTTATTACTTATTCCAAGACACCTGCAACATTTTTTTTCTACAAAGATCTAAAAAGTACAGACAGACACGTTAGATTTACATTCTTATTATATGTACATATATATTATAATTAGATAATATCAGTCTACTATACCTATTATGGTTTATGCGCCTGATTGATACTATACCAAGAAATCAGCGAGCTGAAATAGGTTCATTAAGCTAGTGCTAATTACGGCCCGGGTCGGGTAATTAATAGACTAATGGCTGTTGAGCTTCGAGCTTCAAGTTCCCCCTACCACGCAGTTTTGTTTCTCCACACGGTATCTAAATGGTTTATAAAATCCTTGTACAATAATTCGAATAATCTTTGCTTTTTTGATATAGGTAAGTTTATTAATTAATTATATCCATCGTTTGTCTAGATTTGTTTATGACATCGACGAAAAAGTAAAGAAAAATTATTTTCATCCTCATTGTGTTTTTTTATATATCAAAATGTACTATTACTTCTATACGAAGGCTAGCGTTATTTTTTTTTGCAGCTTTTTTGTTTCACGTAATCTTCTCCAATTACTGAATTAGAATCTGCCATTTTACAAATAGTATATGACTAAATTCGTTACAATCCATTGGGATTAAATTAATACGAATAAATAAATATGAGCATACAATTTCGTACAAGTTAGTTTGTTTTATGATATCTAAACAACTGAGATACGTACATATATAGAATATACTAGCTTTTGGTTACGTCATCGCCCGCAGTAATGTAGATTATCTATACTTTTGCTTTGGGAACAGTACATTATTTCTGCATGAAACCTGTTTACGTAATCCTGACGACGTTTACACAAAATTTACACGGAAAACAAACAAACTTTCGTATTTATAATATTATAGTTAGGATTAACACCCGGACACAGGGGTTGAGAAACTCTATTCTCTTTCAATAAGAATTAATAAACCTTTTTAATGCAACACTCATTACATGTTATGCAAAATTATAAAGACAACGTAAAAAATAATAGATTTGAGTTTACAATGTGATGAGCATAAATCTGGAGTTTTAGCGGGATCTTGGAATGCCATATAATCTTTATATTTTGTCCATAATTTTGTGTTATTTGGCTCTATATTGTGTAATATTGGCGGTGCTTTACGTAATATAGTTTGGTTATTGTACGTAAGTGAAGTGGATCGTAAATAATACCACGGAGCATGGATTCTGACTTGCCACAAAAACTCCCAGGAAAGTTCTAACAAGATGGCCACCATCTTGTTAGTTGATTGAAATTATATTAAGAAACTTGTAATATCGTTACTCACTGGACAATGGCAGTAATAGTCTACCTAGAAGACTGGTTGCCAAAAATGAAATAGAAGAGAAGAGCATAAATCTGTCATTCTTAATTAACATTGTGAATATGTAAATTATTAATGTTTTCCTAAATGAGTAATAATTATGGTAATCAAAAGATAGTTATGTGCGGAGATTAAAATCGCGAACTCTTTGATCAATAGTAGAACTTATTACTACTGAGCACACAATACAATCCAGAATAAGGATCTAAAATATATCGTATAATGGCGTGATACCGACACTTAAGAAACACCCATTAAACACCCAAACGTAATTGTTTTGTTTTCCAACTCGGGTGTTTTTTGTTCACAAGGATCTGGTTTGATAAATACGAAATGAGCGTAGGAGTGGGCGTCGCGTTGGTACGTAGTACCGCGCCCGGGAATGGTTACTTTACTAATCAGACGAGTCGAGACCATTGTTTCCCACACCGAGACAAACTCCCAGTGATTCCATTTACATCCATTCGACGTCGGTCGACTCTTTAGATTGAACTCTATTCTCTTAAAACGTTTTCTAGACTAGCGAAGTTTGTTTTAAACTGTATAATTAAACACTTGTTGTCTATTATGTGTTGATATAACGCTATAAAATAAATACGGGGAGACAGAAAACCATTTACTCGATATTAATAAAATAAAGTATCCTTACTTGTACTATACGTATATGCGAAAGCCACTTTATTTGGTACGAACCTCGGCTGATTTTTTAAGAACCAGATCTCAAAATGGCGGATCATATTTCTAGATAAGTAGCCATTTTTTTTAAATTTAATTTCACATTACATAATCTGTTATTGTTTAAGTTTTTTTAACATTACTAATAAATGTGGTAATTTTAAGGTCTAAACTCGTATGTATGGAGCTTAAACCCGTATAATATTGGAGAGTCCAGGAATTAACTACCCAACAGATTATCGCGGAATTTTGCATAGAGTTTGTGTCATGTGTGAAGAAAAGGCCATAACTACATTTCATCCACAAACTTTGTACTGTTTTAGAGAGACAGATCAAATCCATATTAATGCGAGTGAAACTACGACCAAAGCTAGTTACATATACATAATATAATATTACGATATAAAGAATTAACACATTCAATACCGAAAAGAACTCTGGCGTAAAATAAAACGTATTGTTATAAGCGCTAATGACTAGATTACCGATAATTAGTGAACGTAATAAACTTAAGCCTTAAATGCATTTTGTTGCAGTCTATGCGAAAACCTGAGTATGTTCATTTCCGAAAGTACGTTAATAACCTTAGGAAAATCACAAATGTTTTTTTTTATTTCATTAATAAATAATATGACAATTCTATTAGTAATAAAAACATGAATACATGCCCACTTATTTACATCCACTGTGATTTAGTAATAAACGCATATTGTTGCCAAGAGTCTAAATACAAACATTTTTTTTTTATTTTATTTACATTTTACGTAAAGTTTTTTCGTTTTAAAGATGGTCTGTGATGACGCTTATCTTTGATATAAGGAGATATTTGCTTCAAATACACATGAAAATGGCAACTCGATAACTTTATACACACACTTACATTAATAGAATGAAATCCAGTGCGCATTAACCGAACGCTCTCCGCTCTTCATATATATTTTTATGGACAAAAGTGTATATTGACTTACTATACAGTTACTTCACATATATATTGAACAGCCACTCTGACCAGATATAATGCTTATAAATGTAAAATATATAATGTATATGCGAGGTTAAAAAGTTAAAGTTAAAAATCTGTCACCAAGAAACTGCTTTTTTTTTTATTAGTCCCCCCTTTCCCCGGACATAAATCCGAGACTTTATTATTCAAACTACCAGTCTTTTCTGTTGTTAATTACAATGTGCACTCCTGTTTTATATTTGTGCATTGTCCTTACATCCTTACGTTAATTATTTTTTTTACGTTAAGCCTTTTAGGTTTATTCATATAGTACTACTAACATTTAATACAAGGTAATTTTGTAATTCTAATGTCGCATAACCAGTTTTTTTCTTACTTATTATGGACAGCTTTACACTTATTTCTGCTTATAATCTATTATGTTGCCTTTATTTTTATTATTTTTACTGTTATTATATTATATATATATAATTTATATATATATATATATATATATTTTTTGTTAAGCCAATTAGTGGAATACAGATTTTATATGTTAATTACTAGACTAAGATAAAGCTTAAATTAAGAAATAGGGAACAGAGATAGTAGAATAGAGCAGAGATAGAGTCGTAAATAGATTACATTATTAGTCACTTAGTTGGTCACGTATTTGAGTCATATACCTTTTTATACCTTTTTATTGCGCTAGCCACCACCTGACTCAGGAAATTTAGCAGATGAGGGCGTTTCCCGTCATCCTTCATCCACTAGTGGAGGATCTCTTCCGAGATTGTGTTAGTCCAAGCAACTGTTGGTGTGTTCCGGCAGCTGCACTTGAGAGCCCAACTCCCTCAAGTTTTTTTTTATGTTATAGGGAGCAAACGAACAGGCGGGTCACCCGATGGCAAGTGATCACCGCCGTCCATAGACACTAGCAACACCGGGGGGTCGTAAGTGCGTTGCCAGCCTGTGTTTGAGGGAGGGGGAGTGGGTGTGTGGGAATTGAGGTGGAGAGAGGGCGGGAAGGTGGGTATCCGGCGCTATCACTGACCGAACGAAACGCAACAGTGCAAGCAATGTTACATCACGTCGGTTTTCTGTGAGAGGGTGGTACTACATCATTCACATAGTATAAAACAAAGTCCCCTACCGCGTCTGTTTGTCTGTCTGTTCGCTCACTCACTCAAACACAACTACAACAACTCAAACAACTCAACTCAAAAACTACTGAACGGATCGTTATGCGGTTTTCACCAGTGGATAAAGTGATTCACGAGGAACGTTTTGGTATATAATTTGTCCAGGTTTTTTTTATAATTAGGGCGGGACAACGTCTGCCGGGCCCGCTAGTTAAGTATTAAAAATCATGTTCTTACTTAATCATATTATATTCTTTTTAATTTTTAAAATGCTGTCATTATACGTATATACTTAATCTATATTTTGTGCATAATTATCTCGTATTCAAAAACTACACATAAAACATATTAGAGCAAAAAATAACATTCGAACACTTATCAAGGACTTTTCTTCATTGCTCAAATAACTTTATCACATAATATTTGAGAATAAAGAGTGAAACTTCATAGAATAACTGAGTTTACAAACACGCATGGCTGTAATAAAATTATAACACGGCGGCCGCCGGAGTTTCAATATTTAATTTCCCTAAGCTAGTCGAAACGGCGACGACGCGCCATTAGCCTAAAATAAATACGCTTGCAGTTGAAGGGCGTGAATTGCCTCCCCCGGTTACAGAATGTTACCGAGGGTTTTTTTTAACCCATCAACGTTTTATGACGCTACCGGGCACGGGCTGCGTTACCCTCTAACATCACGTTCAAAGCATTATTGTGATCTGTTTGGTTTTTAAAAATATTTTCCCTCGCATAGCACGTTGGGTTCATTTGGACTGCGAATTTATTAATAGACTAGCTGATACCCACGACCCCGTTCTCATAAGATTTTTTTTGGATGAATTACGTGTTTTATCTTAATTCATTGTGGGTTGCTGCTTGTCTTTTAGGTTTTTATTGCGATTTTCTCATTAAGTTTCCTCAATTTAATTTTTATTATCGCAAAGTCCCTATCGTAAAGCATAATATTAGTGGTATAAATAGGACTCCGAAAAGTCCTTTATCTGTGAGTAAAATGCTCGTCAAAATATGCTCAGCTATTGTTGGAGATAAACCCGGACAAACAAACAAACATAAATTCATTTTTATATATAAGTGTGTATCTAATATGATTATTATAAAATTGTAGCTGTATAAAGTAACAATAAACATGCAAAACTTAAGTTAAATAAACTGCACGGTCCATATAGCTATCTACAAACACTTTGAAAGGCTCAAATAGAACCACCAAGTCAGACATTGATAGAAGCTACACCTGAAGACGAAGTTCGAAGATTAGATTAAACCTCGCGCTGCGTTATATACCAGTGTGTATTAATTTTCAACTGTTGAATCACGTATCTCAAACTAATACAGAGGCAGCGAGTAGAGTATTTCAATTAATTCTCTATTTTTGTTCATTTTTATCGTTTCTTCCACATTGGAGCCCTTATATAATTGATTTCTCATCTTCGTATTCAATTCATCGAATCGAATAGATCGCAACGTATAATCTACAACTACATGTACTTATAAAATTGAAGTATATTCTGTTTATCCCGGTTAATCTTCGAAATATCTGAATTAATTTTAACGAGACCGATAGAACACTTTTATATTTTTTTCTAAACCAGTGCATATGGGACTTATCCGTAAAAACAACCCACAATTAAACCAGACGCAACGTAAATTATGATTGAATCCATGGGCACCAGCTAGTCTATAATGTACTGTTAACTTCTCAATTTAATTCATCCGAGTTTTAATAATACTCCGACAATATACACGACGGCACAATAGCAATTACTGAGACAGCGATTTCGTCATTCATTGGTCAATAAATAACATTAATATAATTATTGTTTGTCGTTCTAATTAACACACGGTATGTGGAACTCGACATAACATTTCACGGATTCAATGGAGAGCATCTTGAGCTGTGTTAGACAGCTTTCTCTATATGATTTCCTTAACACTTTGATTACCACGCTGTCATCACATACGTCTTTTAAGATGCCACGAATTATTTTTTCTCTAGAGCTGCAGTCTACTGTGACTACTGTGGTATCACGAGGGAAACCAAAGCCGGTCATATATGAACCTACGTGGCAGTGAAAGTGTTAACATGTAGGTGTGTTTTATCTAAAGAGATACCATATGTATTATGAAATAAGTTAATCATTATTTAAGGCCAAGTTGTTACCCTTATTTTAATGAGGTACAATGTATTATCACTTAGATAAATGCAACAGAAGCGACCAGATGGCGATTTATTATTACATTTTATGATAATAAAGGGCGCTTTAAGGGCGTTGGTATTGTGTTGCGTGCCGCGGCATATATAAAGTGATGCACCATCCCACATTAAATGCCGTTCTGTTTTATTTTTATACTAGCTAATACTGGCTACTGTGTCTACCTCTTATTATCTTCATGATATATTTCTGTACAAAAGAAAATAAAACAGGGTGTATCGTAAAGACACACGATAGAAGTGAAACTTTCGTATTACAAGGAAACATTTTAACTTAAAAAATACAACAAAACTCAATGTCATGTGCATCCAACGGTCACCCATCCCAGTACAGACCCCGCCCGACGTTGCTCAACTTCGGTGAGCGGACGAGAACCGGTGTTTTCAACATTCTACACGACACAGTATTTACCCCCACTACTTTTCGTCACACAAAACTATTGCGGATCACAATTTTAAAGCCCTCTCATTAAAGAGATTTCACTTCAAAAAATATACGCACCAAAACCCAGCTAGTCTTACTTCTCCAAGGCAAGAAAACACATAGTTAAACGCGTAGTTCTTATAAAAATCGTTGTTTCTAAAAACTTTAATCACTTTATATTAAACTAGCTTATGCCCGTAACTTCGTCCGCGTGGAATAGTTACTTTGGGCTAACATTAACACGCAGCGGAAGCTAACAAAAAGAAAAAGAAACCCCGATTTTGAAACATTCTTCATTGCTGCTCCGCTCCTATTGGTCTTAGCGTGATGATATATAGCCTATAACCTCCCTCAATAAATTAGCACTGAAGGAATTTTTCCTTAGTAGTTCCTGAGATTAGCGCGTTCAACCAAACAAACAAACCCACTAGTATAGAGTAAGCTATCGTGATAATAAAATAAAAAAGATCTAAATGTATCCAGTAGTTTGTATAGATGCGCTCATCACAGCAGACCTTTATCATTCTAATTACATATAGTAATAATGATGGACGCATGCTGTCGATAAACAAAATAGTCACCACGATTACTAAAACATGTTTTGGATTATAACAACATGCTTTCTTATTAATCACTAGCTGTGCCCGTGACTTCGTCCGCGTGGAACGTTATGTAAAAAACAGTGATTCATAAAGTCATCTTATCTACTTTTCTCTCGTACTTACGCCGCGCCGTCATTAAAATTACAATAACTTTTGATAGAGTGGACCAATTTTAATGAAACAAAGACTGTTGTTCTCGAAAATATGCTTTGTAAATTTCTTCGTGTGGTTTTATAGTGAACCCAGTGCTTCAGCAGTGATGCGTGTTTATACAAACAGACAGATAGACAGACATTTCTAAAAATTATCGAAATGTATTTTATTACTTATTCCTAGACAACTACAACATTTTTTTTTTTCATTTTTTTATTTTATTTCATTTTTCATTTACATTCTTATTATATGTATAGAAGATTGGATATTATGCAATAAAAATATTTTACATTATCTTAAATATCCATATCACCTTGGACTTTATTTTACACTAATTGGAATCAAGTTGTACATATTTTTGGTTACAATTATAGGTATTCCAATTAAAACTGTAGTTTCGAACAGCCGCTGTAAGGTTGTTTACTTATATTATGTTCTTTTGTTTAATTACGGAAGGTCAAACAAAATATCTGATTATATTGTTATAATGAACATGAGTAATAAAAACGTATTATTTTTATTTAGCATATGAAACTATTTTTTTTAGTATATATTTTAATCGTATTACATAGATGGGATTTTGAATAATAAACTGTGGGTGTTTGTGTACGGATAAATTGGAACAGAAATATGTAATAACATAGAATTTGAAAATAAGATGTCACAAAAATTCCCGGGAATGTTAGAATTTGAGCCCCGCATCTTATTAAAATAATACGCACTTAGGCTTAAAAGACACGTATCTTAACGTAACGTAACACGTGGTCTTAAAAACTATAAAATGAAAATGGTATATTGCAAAGGTTTATTATAAAAGAGTTTTCGGTAGGATCCTAGTCTGTTATATAGTGGATTTTATATTTTATTCATAATCTTGTTTTATTTGACTCTATATTTTGTAATATTGGTGGTGTTTTATGTAATTAATATAGTTCACGAGTGATGTGGATGGGAAATAATACCACTGAACATGAATATTGAGATACCGCAAAAACTTCCAGAAAGTTCTAACAAGGGAGCCATCTTGTTTTTAGATAATTGAAATTATTACAAGACACTTGTAATATTATTTATTACCTACCTACCTACCTACTCGACAATGGCAGTAATAATCTAGAAGATTAACTGCCAAAAAAAATTTACATTGGGATTCCAAAATTGGACATGAAAGAAAAAGGAAATATGCAAGTTGCAGAACTAAATAAAATTATTCAGTGAAATAATTATTTTTTTAACGAAAACCAACAATAATATAACCATACTAAGTTTTATGCTCTCCTTTTTAGACTATAATAATTGTGACCTTAACCAGTCGAATTTATTAAAAAAAAAAGTAACTTATTAATACAACCAATATACATAATAATACAACAACCAATACTTTATTTTTAATATATACAAAATCATTAACTATTTTTATTCACTATAAATAAGTAATCGCTGGCATTTATCGATTTTAATTCACTTGGAACTTTTAACGAGTCTGCGGTACTTGGATATTTTATTACCAGGAGCGCATATAAACTGACATCAAATGTCTGTAGTCGAATATAACTCGGCATTAATTTTAATATACCTATGATGCATGAAATTTAATTTAAGAATCCACTTTAATCTGTATCATTTTTAGGGTTAAAACTTTATTACCACAACTACCTTAGAATTAAAACGACAATTACAAGATGGTATGTGAATTCTAAGAATAATAGTGACATAACTTCATGATTTTCGTATGTTACTATTTCAACTGTTCGAATTACAGAGTGTTTAAATTCCTCATGTCGCGAAGAAACGGGTTATTAATTCCTCGATAAAATCAGCCCATAATAAGCGACCCGTAATAATGTAGGGTTATATCTCTTTGACTCCCTATCTTACATAGCTGATGAATATTTTAATTTTAATTGGAGGAAGCTATTCACATGCCGAGAATATGAATTGCCTATATTTGGCTGCCGTAATAACAAATTAAATCATCTCTTGAAATATACAACATGACTGAATATTTATAATAATGCTGTTTAAATATTCAGTATAGTAATTATATACACCTATTTAATGTAATTAATAATTTTATATTAAAATAATATATAAAACGTTACTTATGAATTCAAGGTTTTATGTTTTGTTTGACAATCTATACTAATATTATAAAGACGTAAAATTTATGAGTCTGTGAAGTTGTAGAGGGTAATCTCAGGAACTACTGGTCAGATTTGAAAAATTCTTTCAGTGTTAGAGAGCTCATTTATCGAGGAAGGCTATAGGCTATATATCATCACGTTTAGACTAATAGGAGCTGAGCACCAATGAAGTATGTTTCAAAATCGTTTTTTTTTTTGCTTTTAAGAGCTTCCGCTGTGTGTTAGTTCGTTAAGTGATGTTTATTGGTCATATTATCATCAACAGCGATTATGAATTCTTATCAATATGTAATGATATAATAACTGAGCCACAGCAACGCGTGGCCGGGTCAGCTAGTGTATTTTATACTCATCTTATTCAAGAGTTTATATACCTCCTTTCCAGGCTCTCTTAACTTAAACTTTAATGATTCGATTGGACTTAACGTAGAATAAGAGTAAGAAAAGTATAACAATTAATTATAATTAAGAATAACGCCAGTTAAATTAATGAAATGAAACGCAAAACTTCGATAAAAATGCTCCAATTATTTATTTATCACTTTGGGACTTTCTGAAAAATTTATTTTTTCGAACTAACTACGCTATCTACTGGCCTTAACAGCTTCACCGGACTACTAAGACGAGCGCTTAAGGCACTCAGTCGATTTAATTTTGACAACTAGCTCAAGGGTGCACGGCACACCTCGGTCTGGGCTGTTGCCTAGTTTATGCAATTCGCGACCTAACTGAGTTAACTTAACTTAAGCTACATATCCATACGTATATAAGTTAGTGAGACATATATGTGTACCAAGCGTATATACTTCAATAACCTCCATGAGATACTAACTTCGTTGTCATACGAATAACAGATACCAATATTACATTTATTTTGTTTCAAATTAAAGTAGAAGTTTTAATTAGAAATTTATAATACAATGTACAGCGTATAAATTTAAAGTATTTCTTTATCCATTCAATTATGAATACAAAGACTAAATTTATAAACAACTTTAATGAAATATTAAGCTATAATTTAATAACACATGTTTTACCGAATATTAAAAACATTTGTAAGATGTTCCATTTGTTTTATAGAAATCTATTTATATTTTACAATTTTGAACGTGGTATTATTTATTTCGTCGTAAGTTTATCGTTTTTACATAAATATACCTAAAATTAATTATCTCAGGATAATAATATTTATCACATGTTTTATAATAAATACGACATTTGACATAATTAAATTAGAATATCATCCGATCGAGTTAAAATGTAAGACAATAAATCTAATCTTGATGCCAAATTGTGGGGCATTCCAACTTTTCTCTTTATACAAAAACCATTAAAAAGTCGTGATTTATTGAATTCAAATCTTTTCTCAAAAGCTATTATAGTGTGAAATGTGTGAATAATTTGCTTTGACATTTAAAACGAATGAACGATGTTTCTGATGAAATAACATCTGCGAATTAACGGTGAATTGAAGTAAGTTGTTTTCAAAGACTCATGACAGTTTGTTCAAACAATTAATATGGCTTTACTATCTGAAAAATAGATAAGGCACTTAAAGTCTTCAATAACGTCGTAAGATATTACCGGATTTTTTAAATGGTATCATAAATATTTTTCGGGATAAATCATTTATGTACGATCAAGTTTCGTGTATAAAAAAAAAATAATACTATGATATAAAGATCGCCTTGTAACTTGATATACTTTAATTACCTGCTCAATTAACGTATTTTAAAATAGTTTATATTTATTATATTAAAAATCTCCATTTATAGTGGCTAATTTTGAAATTAATTAAATGTATATAAAATAAGGTACCTACGTAAAATAGTAAGAAGGTTATTATTATTTATTTAATACAATTTGACTTGATTGGATTGATTGATGATGATGAAATCCGTTTTGGAATGGTATTAATGGATCGCAAAGCGTGTACAGATACCAGGCGTGCATAAGCGTGCAGAATGTATATGACAATGGGAGCGCTACGGTGCATGTTCGTGCGCTAGTAACAACTCACCACCTTCCGTCTCATGCCACACGATGCCCTCCAATGTGACCGATGTACCAGGCTCGCAGGGGCCGAGACAGTCCGGCTCCGTTATTGTGCCCACTGACGTACCGACGCACACTTCTGCCGTCTCCTGAAACAAAGAGAATATAAACTTTCTCAGTTTTCTTTTTGAACATACACAATTTATTTTTATTTACAGGATGTTTATTTTTAAGTCTTTTCATACATTTAAACCTCACAGTCTTCATTATTATCAGCTCCATCAAACACTGCTATATAATATTCTCATGTAAATTAATCTATCTGGAAACTAATTAAAACCAGTTTTGGCTTAATTGTGTTTTTCATCATCCGAGTATATTGTTAACTCAATTCAAGTTAGCTATGTTGTTGACAGCACAAAATTTATTCTCTTAATACCTACGACGGATAATAAATAATTTTTCTTCACGCGTTCGAATATTACTTAATTTTTACATAAATTATATTCATAAATATTCATATAAAACAGAGGCACATGTATAATTTAAATATAAATAGATATCGACGACGACGTACGTTCACATTATAAAAGACATATTATATAGTTTATGTCTGTGGACAGATGTGTATTTAACCTAAATAAATTCTATGTGTTGTTAGTACGTCTCCCATCGAGCTGGCGATGTAAGAATAATAGCAAACATGTGTGTTGGCTATTTGAACGAAGCCATCGTATAATGTTTGTACAGCCACATCGATGTGCTACATATATTTTAATAACATTTAAGAATAAATAAGCTTTAATTTATTCAGTATCAGCTTATACCTTCAACCTCGTTGTCACAAAAATGGTTTTGTTATTTCATTGAAATTTGTTATTTTTATGAAGAAACTAAGTTTTAAGTTATGCCTTTAATACTAAAAAGTCCTCAGGGACAATACATTTTTTCTGGATATTAGGTACCCTGTGTCCTTTTTTGTATCGTACATACAACATTCTGATATCGCATATACAAAATGTAATAATGATGATCGGTTGATTAGTTAAGGGTTGAAAACGTAAGAAACAAACAGGCTCATATTCACATTTATAAGTTATTAAGGATTATGGGCAGTCATTCTTATAAATTGTAATTTTAAGATTGTTACTTGACCTTTAGAATTCATTTTAACTTAGGTATGTTAAATTTTATTATTAGCCCCTATGGAAAAGCGTAATGACAATTGGCGATATGACAATACCGCCATCTGTTAATAAGAGTCTATACTTACAATCGTTTCTATCGTGTCTGACATTACTCTGAGTAAACAATAGATACTTAAATTTTATTTATGGTTAGATTATATAACTAACAGCCAGAATTCTCAATTAGCTACAAATCCTAACTTTCAGAACGTACGACGAAAACCAATGACTTGCGCGTTACGATGTAACACAAAAAAACTATATATACATTTTCGAACATGAGAAAAAAACTTTCAATACTGTGTTATATGTTATACATTTCCGGATATTTCTCACTAGTTAGTTTATATAAAAAACAGGGTGTGTCCTAAATGCACACTATAGTAGTGATTTTTTTGTATAATAGGAAAACATTTTAATAAAAAAAATGCAACAAAACGTCAACGTCACGCGGTCTTCCCAAGCGGTCACCCATCAAAGCACCTTAACTTCAGTGATGGAACAAAAACCGGTGTTTTCAACATTCTACCTGACACAGTGTTTATCCTCACCCCTGCCAAAGTCCTACCATAGGAACTTTCACTTCAAAAAGTCAAGTAACTTAACCAGGTCCTCTTTATTTACTTAAACTTGAAGTTGTAAGTTAGATGCTAAACTTCACAAAGTTTGTTATCTGACGTAAATCTAATTTAGTACAAATTAAAAGCGTGTTTGTTTTTTTCAATGTCAAAGGAGTCTGCAAAGATAAGAGAGAACTGATTCATTTATCTCACTCGATTAAAATGTAACGAAATAATAAAACAAGTGTTGTATAAACGAAATTCACTTTAATTTTTGAATCACTTTTTTAAGTTGTACACTATTATTAATTACCTATGCCAACGATTTCGTACGCTTATTTATATAGACATTCGAAGTTTTGCCATATAATTGATGATACAAACAAATATACTTTTTTGCTTCAATGACACTGGAGAGAGTCAGCCGCCCAGAGCTGGCCGTGTAATCTGGGAAATCAACTAAACAATCTCCATTTCCCACAAACTGTACTAAGCAAATAAGACTTCGATTTTTTTTTGTTTTTGTTTACGTTATCTTATTTTTATAAAATAACGCTTGTATATAACCTCGAGCTACGCTTAGATTACATGTAAAAACCCAGTGAAAATTCACCTTATAGTTTTGAAAAGTAGGTTTTCAGACAAACAGACAAAGCTTATTCTGTTACTATTTATTATAGTTTATTCTATTTCTGTTACTTATTCGTTCTATCCTAATTTACAGACAGACAGATAGAGAGACAGACAGACACGACATTTCTAAAAATGATTGAAATGTATTCTATTACTTGCAACCTGCAACAATTCTTTTCACAAAAATAGAAAAAGTACAGACACGTTAGATATACATTCTTATATGTTTAGATAGAGTGTATTAGTGTAAAATTATGGTTGAAATAAGAAACGCAAGGCCGTAATCAAATAACAGACCAAAATGCATTTGATCATTCATATCGTTTTTACTTTCATATGACCCTGTTGTTAGCCTTCTCATTTTGAATAATAAAATTGTTAATATATATGCTCATATTTAAACGAAAATTCTTAATTAACTCGTTAATAATGATTGGGAGCAGGATTTTTGATTCAGGAAACTGTAATGAGTATTAATATTTAAAAAAAATTGAATATATCTTCATAAAACTTTTTAAATTGTGCTTAGAGTACATTTTCGAACCGAACTTTACGTAATAATTACAAACAAATCCCACATCAAACTCACAGTCGTAAATACTTTTTTTTACTTTTGCATAACACACTACTAATAAAAATGCCAATATTTATTTCTAAGACTTTCGGCAACTATCTTAAATTTTTACATATCATTAATAAATACTATATAGTAACACTCATTGTGAGTTCCTATATCATTACATAGTATAAAACAAAGTCCCCTACCGCGTCTGTATGTCTGTCTGTTCGCGATAAACTCAAAAACTACTGAACGGATTTTCATGCAGTTTTCACCAGTGGATAAAGTGATTCATGAGGAAGGGTCTAGTATATAATTTGTCAAGGATTTTTTTATAGTCAGAGCGGGACAGCGTCTGCCGGGCCCGCTAGTAATCTATACGTATAATAAGAATGTAAATTTAACGTGTCTATATTTTTTAGTTTTTGTGAAAAAAAATTGTCGCAGGTGTCTAGGAATAAGTAATAAAATACATTTCAATCATTTTTAGAAATGTCTGTCTGTCTATCTGTCTGTTTGTTTGGACACGCGTCACTGCTAAAGTACTGCGTTCACGATAAAACCACACTCATAAACCATATTCTCGAGTAACATTTAGTATTTGTTTCAAAACATGTGGCGTCTCAGAATTCATGCTCCGTAGTGTTTTTTCCCATCCAATTCATTTGTGCACACTAACCCGACTATATTACGTAAAATACCACCAATCTTACAAAATATATTGTAATTCGGACGTTGATGACACTTGCAACAACCTACTAAATTGGTTTGTAAACTTGATAATAAATATAACCTAATCACATCACGAATCCGAAATATTGTGAACATTAATCAAAACAGAAACCAAAATAATTTTAAAAACTTTTTTTTGCGAATTTATAAACAATTAAATATGCCATTTAACAAATACCACAAATAAAAACCATTTCTAAAAGTATTTAATCAACTTTTCAATAACAAGTATTAACGGACCGATCTCCAACCGTCCGTGGCAGTGGCAATTCCAAATTGCTCTAGCTACGGCCTAAATTTAGCTTTTGGCACAAGTGCCTTCTGTAAGGTTATTCCGTTGTTATTTTGATATTACATACCTCACGCCACCTGAAAGATGACTGTAGTTATGGAGTTCTTCGCGTAGTCGTGTCTTTGTCATAGTAGAAATTTAAGTTTAAACAAAGAATATATTTTTAATTACTTACATAATATTATTATCTGTAGTAAATACTACAATAGCTAAGTATTGTATTAAACATATTTTGCTAACAACATAATTAAGCATTACAAACAATATTTATAAAAGAAAACTACAATTAATATTACGTCATAGAATTACATCAAATTTTACTACCGACACAACGTTTCTTACCTCGAAACAAGAACCTATCAAAATAATAAACCTATGCGAGAAGCATTATTTGTATATTCTTTTCCTAATATATTCAAGAAAAACCCTACAAATCCTAATATTTTAAATTACTATTTAGAATTTATTAAATCTGAAGACTATTAATTAATTAATGCATCACATAAATTAAAGATTTTGTTTCGTTTGAAAATTATAATCCATTTATTTACACATGTATTGTATTTATATACATTCTTAAACGTTTTGCAACATTATAATACTTTACATAAACGTATTATGAGTAATGTTGCACAAATAGTATTGGCAGGTGTAGAACTCATGTTAATTACTACTCGTTATAAAATAATTGTCATGAACATGTCGCATTTAATAAAAATAGTTTGGTAAAATGGAATGTAGTAAAGTAACACACTCTGAGTCTACTTGGCTGGTTCTCGATAAAAGAATATGTCAAAATTAATATGTTACAAAATAATGGAGAACAAACATGGCAAATTATTAAATATTATTATTTATTTAATTGTATAAATAGAATAAACATATATAAATATTAATTAATATCTCTTTCTTTTAATGAAAAATGTAACGTTCTCTATAAAGCTGTACCAAGTGACTAGGATTGCATAAATGCAAAGAGCGTTTATTCTGTAGAACATAACCAAATGAAGCCATTTACATTCAGCGCGCAGCATGAATGCGGCATAGAAGTATCTACCGCCTCACTCGCACACACGTATAATGGCATCACAAATTGCGAACAAAAGCACTGAATCCGAGAGATGTCGACTACGAAGTATAACTATCAGCAATATAAGAAAATTTTATGTGAACATATCCGAACAAAAATCTCTTCACGTTTGAGTATCTAATAAAGAGGAAAAAATAACAAATATGATTGCGTAAAAAGACCTCTCGACTTCATTAGAAGTATTTGACAAAGTGTGAAGTAATATCATTTACAAATTAATACCGAAACGATCAATTGAAACTGTCAATATGTATGTATGAGTGTAACCAATCTATCTTGTCAATAATTATTTATACCTAGATTCAAAAGAGCAAAAACAAATGTAGTATAAACTCATACGTATTACAATTAAAGAACATATCTAACTAAATTTTTTTTATACATCCTTTTCCACATGAAAAACGAGTTTGATTTACGAAGAAATTATATTAAATTTATGTACAGGCAGTTATTATCTAAGTACACTTGGACAGCCTTACATTAATCGTTCGAAGATTATCAATATAGAATCAAAATATTATATTTCGTTTTTCTTTACATAATGAATGAATAAGTATGTACAAAATGCGCCTATAACATTGTATCTACCATCAGTAGTCGGATTTGACCAAATATGTAATCGATCTTAAAAAGATAATTATAGTCTGTGCGTATATTCCAGTTATTAAGCCTAATCAAGTACGATGTCGGGAGTAATAAATCTTGTAGAAGTGAAAGACTGTATAAATATATTAACGAAACTACTAATAACTGTATCAAGCATTAGATGAATACATGATGTGTTCGAGCAGTAGATAATCGATTAATCAACACCCACGCGTTGCCTATAAATAAAATTAAACGCTTTATTGTTAGCCGAATGACAAATGTTCTATCATCTCACGCCCACCGAGACGGTTCGGCTCACGCTTAGCTCTACACTCGCCTCAAAACGTTGTGGCCGCAAACATATAAATATTTAAATGCACCATGCCATATCGTTTTTAAATCCTTTAGGTCTGTCGAGTTCCTTACAACAGGGAGGCGCGATTCGGTATCAGGGGCCGCAGCTCGTACCCGGGTGAAGTTATGAGAGCGCTTCGCGTCGGCTCAATGCTCTCTCGCTAGCCGACTGCAAACAGGAGGGTTCGATCCGGCCAGCTGCCACTTTATCTCGAAAAAAACGGACCCATTTCGATGGGTAAATGCCGACGAAAAAAAATTATACGGACGCATTTACATTTCAATGATATAGGCCGGGCGCACCAGCGGGCATATTGAACGCAAATAACTAACAGGCAGCGATAAAGTCGCCGCGTGGTGTAGTGTCGGTGCTGCTATGGAAAACAATAGAGTGTAAATCAATTCACATCCCATTGGGACAAAGGGAGCGAGAAAGTAATGAGCCTACGAGCACGCTTCGATTGAGACACCGAACGAAGTCGTTTTAAGATCTTACAGTGCGCCGTGTTGTCGGAACTAATTTGTAGTCGTAACGCCACGCCAACTCGCACCGCAAAAGGAAATCGTTCCGACGCGACGATCCGACACCATCCTACATGTGTAATGAGTCGAAACAATGTCTCCGACTGATCGCTACCCTCATAACATTTTCGAAAACTTGTCGACATTCAATCGAGCGTGTCGGAACGCGCGCGATTCACACAAATTGGCGTATATTTCGACGATAAATGAGCATGCAGGGAGAACTGAAAACGATTTACTAAACCGGGGAATATACGTCATCAAAATAATAATATAAACAAATGAGAACATTTTAGTGTTCGCGTTTATGGCAGCCCGGTGGCTGAGCGCGCACAGCGTGCCAGGAGCAGTAAATACCGGGGCGGTGCCACCCACCATCTTGTTTATATAAACCACCTACCGGGGACGCGGTACATTAATTTTCGGCTATGCGGAATAAGTGGCGACAAAGAGTGTTCGTGCCAGCTAATGGGCTAGAACACATCAACATTACGACCTTTACGTAGTTTGCCAACAAAAAAATAACAATACTCTCTCTACACGAACCGTGAATGAGTAGTACAATTTACGAGGAGTGTCAGTTATACGAAATAATCCGTTACGCTTATATCTCTACGAGGAAATCGCCGTTTAAATAAATATTGCAATAAAATAAATTCATCCGCATGGGAATTACACCCCGATATTCTCTGTATCCGTGTAGAGAATGTAAATAATTTGGTAAACAAGTCAAACGATTTAGCTTAAACTTTGTTGGAATGTTGTTCAGAGTTCCAAAGATGGAAAATCCATAATGTGTTTTTTCGCATACAATAACACAAAATAAAGGAAAGGAAAATAAAGACATTGGATTGAATGTTTAGATTAACCAGTTAACCGCGGTGATTAGTTAGAAAATGGTAGTTTCTAAGGAAAAATAATCAAGTTAAAATAACACGTTACTGAAAATACGTGTAATTCAATGATTATTTGTGGCTTGTCATTGACTTCAATTATCTTTGCTGTTAAATGTAAAAGGCTAAAGTTTCTCAGATGTCAAGTGCAAAAGGAAAAACATTTTGTTCAGTGCTCTCTTTATAAAAATCTCGTGAAAACTCACCCGTACCTAACAGATGGAAAAACCACAAAACAGTCTGACAGTTTATAAATTCTAGCTAAGAAGCAAGTATCCCTATAATATTTGAAGTTTACTTATTGTTAAAATATCAAAATTTCAGAGTACAAGTTTTCCGTTCCGTTTAATTCTGTCTTTGTTGATTTCTTACTCAGTAGTTTTTACCCAAAGCAATTTTTAAATACTTCAAAAGTTGCCTTTGACCACAATCTCACCTAATCTTAAATAACAACGTGGGCTGCGTTTTTTTTTTTTCGAACTGATTACGCTTTTGACCTAGCAAGGTCTTAACAGCTTCATCGGACTACATTGGGCTGCGATGGTAACACATTAAACATAGAGAACTGGTTATTATGAGCACCTGGCGCATCCCACCTATGGAGGGGCTTGTCGACTGCTCTACAACTAGAGGGTGGTAGTAACACAGAATTGCATTAGAAAAAGCGCCACCACTATGCTATGGTTTCATTATAATCATCACCAATTTTTTAATTTACCGAATTTATTGCAGGATTGGAACCAATGCAACGTCGAACGACAAATGTTATCATAGCTAAAGAAACCAAATTACGGCAGATTAATCAAAATCAAAATATACTTTAGTAATTTAGGCCCTGAGAAGGCGCTTATGAACGTCAAAGCTACCACCGGTTCGGAAAACAACCTAGTCATCGAGAAGAACCGGCAAGAAACTGATCTGAAGAAAAGTCTGGTTTATCTTTTCATGTTATATATCTTTATAAAACATAAATAGTTACATTCATTTTTAGTGAATATACAGAGAGAAATGACGCCCCATTTTCAGACGTCACCATCATACATATAATTGATCTATCCTATAATTTAGACATTAAAACCCCCTTGACATGGTTCTTGAAGTCATCCGGCAAATCGGTAATGTGTTTCGTTTCGGGACTTTGTTATAAAACCTAAAACGATTACCTAATATATATTGTATAATATGAATAAGATGTAATGTAGGGCAAAGGGCGAGAGAGCAGTCTCGAAGGTTCCTCAGAGACCGAACATCGAGGGTCTTTTCGACCCCGCTCAAGACTGACAGCACGTAATTAACTTTGTATAAATCCACATAGCAACTTTCGACATTCATTTATCAACGCTCATTGTTCTTGACGGGATTTTTCATTTTTTTGATCGAAATATTTCAGGGTTCAATAATTTCATCGTTCTGTTTTCTTTTATTATACTTCACGTACTGTAATTTGGTTTATTCGTATAAAAGCTATAACCAACTTGTCACGATTTAAGAAATAATAGAACGCTCTATATAAATTGTTCTATAAATCTTTATATATGTAATTCTTCTGTCTAAACTCTTCCCAAACGGTTGGACAGATTATGTGAACACTTTTTGTGTGTTAAGGTGGAATGGTTTAGAAGAATGGTTTAGATTCACAATTGGACCCGGTAGGTGGCGCTGTGGTTGACTTTTAGGGGATTTTATTTTATCAAGGCAGGACAACGTCCGCCGGGCCCGCTCGTTATAGGTATACATATATAAAATACATGTTCCCATACCTGAAATTGTCCAACTATGATACCGTTTAACCGAACACACCTAAGATTTTTTTATTACCAGGGCGGGACAACGTCCGCCGGGCCCGCTAATAGTATATAA
This sequence comes from Antheraea yamamai, assembly GCA_036509395.1. Lineage (NCBI taxonomy): Eukaryota > Metazoa > Arthropoda > Insecta > Lepidoptera > Saturniidae > Antheraea > Antheraea yamamai. The sequence goes on from AP028442.1 coordinate 14,109,865, forward strand.
AAGATATAGATCTGCCGTCGTGCGTGCATCACACAAAAACTACTGCATAAATTTGGATTTTTTTAATTTTACTTCTGACGCCTTTATATAAAAAAAGAACTATCATGACTGATCTAACACGTTGACCGTCGCGGGACTTTTCACGAAACTGATCTAGGAAGCCATTTTGTTTTACTGATTGATATAATATTATTTAAAATTATAATTATAGTTAATGACAATCAAGAAGTTAAAAAAAAGGTTTTTGGGAGGTAAATGTGTTACAAATTATCTCGTACTTATATTTCAAAATGCAATACAGAAGTTTATGTAAACCAAACCGATTTTTTTTCTTTCCTAAAGCCACCGATCTATATTTACACTGGTATAATACGACTTTGCTCGTAGCTGTACAAATATGGCAACTAAAGAAGGGACGAGATAACTCCTCGTGGGTTTCCTGGCAAAATTTACAAACTACGACGAGATATCGTTGTTGACAATCACTATAATGTTATTAAAGATTTATAAAACTAGTACAGCGTAGATTCTTTATAACGAATTTGAAGGGACCGAGTTTTTTTTCGTTATAAAAGCTTTTCGTTATACGGAGACAAGAGAACAAATAAATGGTTTTGTGGTAAACCAACCAAATTGAACTAATTTTTACTTTATAATATAGCAAATGTTTCGTTATAGCGAACGATGTTATAAACATCGCACTGTATATGCATAAGTAATATGCTGAGAGTTTTTGGCGGGATTTTGGTCTGTCATGTAGTGGATTTTATATTTTATTCATAATCTTGTGTTACTTGGTGTAAAATTGGTGGTGTTTCATGTAATATAGTTTGTTTATTGTGCATAAGTGAAGTTAATGGAAAATAATACGACGGATCATGAATTCTGAGATGCCACAAAAATTCCCTGGAAAGTTGTAAGAAGGGAGCCACCATTTTGTTCCATTTTGTTGGAACATTAACAATGACATTGAAATAATCGCACGACACTAAGTTGTAATAATATTAACTACTCGACAATGGCAGTAATAAGCTGAAAGATTGGTTGCCAAAAATAAAGTTAATAAAAAATTACTATGCGTTCAACTATGTGTGTTTTATTGCCGTGAAGAAATGGGCTTACATTTGCTTCTCTGTACAAAAATATGGTGTAAAGATAATAAGCACCCCAGAAGTAATCGCGCCTATCAGCTTGATATAAAACGTAAAGCACACTTGATAAGATTCCAAAACTCATTATAATAATTAAAGGAAACTCATTTTAAATTCGGTCGGTCAAGTCGGTAATTAATTAGGTATATCACTAATTATGTTTATAATAATAAAAAAGCAAAGAGATCTGTCTTAAGTGTGTCATATAGAGGACGAATAACACACACGCGACCGTATTTATTTTCTCTCTACGCGGGGGTACTAACAAATGAAACAAAAATAACTGCAACGGCAGTCTTGATTATAGACATTTGCTTTTTCTATGTCGAAATGATATAGTAATGAAGTGATCAATTAATCTAGAACGAGATATAACGGCAGAAATATTGCCGATGCTGGTCAGCTACCTGTTCGTTTTGACGTAGAATAATGGACTAACAAGCACCTAACTGTATACGTTATTGAATAATATCGATACCGCTATAGCTTATCTTCAACCATCGAATTTTTGTTGCAACAAAACGGCCATTTTGTGTCCACAGGTCCGAATTACAGATTGTTTGATAAGAAATTGTTTCTATTATGTTGGATCGCGATCAAAACATAACGTATGTTATTTTGAAAAATCTATACTGATATTATAAAACTGAAGAGTTTGTTTACTTGAATGCGCTAGTCTCAGAAACTACTGGTCCGATTTGAAAAAATATTTCAGTATTACATAGCTCATTTATCAAGGAAAGCTAGAGGAGCTACACTAATAGGAGCAGAGCACCAATCAAGAATATTTCAAAATCGGGGTTAACGTACGTATTATTTAAACATATTTTCACCTTCTACGTAAACGAAGTCGCGAGTTAAATTTAGCGTGAGCCCAAAGTAACTATTCCAAACGGCCGAAGTCGCGGACAGACGCTAGTATTAGGATATATAAACAAAATAATCTCGATTTTTATTCACAAATCAATTCTATAGTCTTAGATTAAATAAGTATGATTAACATATTAAACCGAACATAGCGCGATTATGATTCAGCGTCTTCTCGCTCGGAGGTTACATTGGAAAACATGCATAAAAAATAGTATTAAAGGACATATACAAGCAGTGAATTGTAATAGAGAAACTTTTAATATTTATTTGGCTATTAACCTGCAAGTAAGCAAATCGATGTCAAGTATTTATCGTTGTGATTTAACAGTAAAATTCTGGAGCGACTTTTTTATTTCTAGAAACTTATTTCTTTTCCTTAAACACATCGTCATTAATATGACGATGGATATACAATTCAATGGATATACAATAAAAACTTCCTTAATTAACAGCCACCTCATAAATATACTTATAATTGCCATTTCCATTATCTCTTCGATTTTATTTTACTCCAAATTCACGAATACTTAATAGCCAAACTATATAAAACTATAATAGAGTCCATAAACAACTTTTTGCTTATGGAAATAGACGATAATGAATTTTAATTTAAATGGGCAATTAAACATTTGATAGAATAAAAAAACATATCTTTTTAATATTCGTAAACAACAAAAAACCCAACAAAATTTCGATCACAAAATTATAAGAAACTTCACGGTTGAAATGCTTTTAGTATAAGATACGATTCGACTATAGAAGCAGATACAGTCAACACGTTTTTCTATGCCATCTAAGCGAATAAAGAATATAATCCATACATAAAAAAACTTGATTACATTAAGAGGCCACTATCAACATTTACGGAGTTTTTTTTCTAACTAAGAGCTACAAAAAACTCACTAATGGCCGTTGCGTGATCCGCTCGATTGATAAATGTATTAATACTGGGAACATAATAAGGTGAATTAACCAAATGCTAGTCGTTATACGCTTTTATAAAATTATAGTGTTATGCTTAGAAGCGTAAATGACATACAAGACGCGGACTGTTCACTTGTAAAAGTTCTGGAAGCAATTTTTACACTAAAATGATATTCTTTAGGGATATATGAAGAACAAAGTCACAAAGCACTAGTTACGAACAAATGAAGTATCGACAACATACGGCGTCTGGTAATCCTGAATTGATCTGGTTATATATCCTATATCGTTGCCCGCAGCTTTGCACGCATTCTCTATGCTGTAATTATTTTCATATTTTATATATTTATACCTAATAAAATGATAGGTCTTTACCTATGAAATTGCCGTTCTGCAGTACTGGCCATTTCAAATCAAAATAATTTTTGTTTGGCTAAGAATTCTAATTTCAAATTAATTTTATTTTAAAAACATGGAATTCTTTTTCCAAAAGTAGTCATTTGTTTATTGATTAGTGTTACATTTTCATCGCATTTTAATCTTTTTTGTCATCATGGATACGTTAAAAATTCGAGTAGTTATGGAATATGAGTACCGTCGTGGCAGCAACGCGGCACAAGCGGCACGCAACATCAACGACGTTTACGGAGCTAACACTACAAACCAACGCACCACCTGTTATTGGTTTGCTCGCTTCCGTTCTGGGAATTTCGACCTGAAAAATGAACCTCGCGGTCGTCCGAAGACTTTGGTCGACAATGACGAATTAAAGGCGATTGTGGAAGCTGATGATACACAATCTACGGCTGAATTAGCAGCAGCTTTCGACGTTAGCGTCAAAACAATATTGGTCCATTTGTGTCAAATTGGCAAGGTAAAAAAGCTTGACAAATGGGTGCCCCACGAACTCAATGATCGCCAGCGCGAAGTACGCGTCGAGACGTGCCTTGCACTGCTCAACAGACACACAATTGAAGGAATTTTGAACCGCATTGTTACCTGCGATGAAAAATGGATTCTGTTTGATAACCACAAGCGCTCAGCAAGTTGGTTGGATCCTGGTTCAGTACCTAAACAATGCCCTAAATGAAAACTTACCCCTAGAAAAGTGATGGTCACTGTTTGGTGGTCTAGCGCCGGTGTGATTCATCACAGCTTCTTACCAAACGGGGTGAGCATTACTGCAGATGTGTACTGTGAAGAACTGAACACAATGATGGAGAAGCTGGCACATCTCCAACCAGCATTGGTCAATCGCTCGTCTCCGCTGCTCCTGCACGACAACACGCGACCTCATACTGCACAGCAGACGGTCTCCAAGTTGCAAGAACTGGGGTTGGAAGTTCTCCCTCATCTGCCCTACTCACCAGACCTTGCGCCTACAGACTACTACTTTTTCCAGAATTTGGATAATTCCTTTGCGGGAAAAAAATTTCAATACCCGAGAGGCAGTACAAAATGCCTTTGAAGAATTTGTTGCCTACCGTCCAGCTGATTTCTTTAAGAAGGGCATCAATAAACTGCCACTGCGTTGGCAAAGGTGCATTGATTGCATGGGTGATTACTCCGATTAATACAAATAAAAAATACAAGAAAAAAATTCGTTTAAATTTTTTCATACAAAACGGCAATTTCATAGGTAAAGACCTAATATTTAAAGTTTCTAATGGTAAGAATACATTTTTAATAGGCTATCAAGTTTAGAACGATATTCTGATAGTAAATATATGCTTATAAATTCACGGCCCTGAATTTAGGCTCTGCTTTCAAATTTAAAACGGAAGGTTATTATTGAATGTCACAAATAAAATACAACATTAAAACGGATCGCATTTCATAAAACAAAACTGAACAGATATATATCGATTCGAGCAATATTAATTTAAAATAAAACGTTCCCCCAACGCAACGTAGGATGTAGCCGTGGGCCACGGTAATTAAGTGGAGAATAAACGAAACGAAATTCAAGTTTCAATTACGATTAAGGGTGAAAGATGGGATTTGATATACTTTAATCGTAGTATTTTAGTTTTTACGACTTTCTCTGAATCGTTTCTCGTCTAATAGGAACGTTCCTAATTACCTTTGAAGTTTACTTGGCATATTTATATTAAGCTTGCTTATTCGTTCCTATTAATGTAAATTTGGGTTATCTCTCGAGTATAGTAACTTTTTTCTGAATATAAGGGTACCCTATGTGTTTTTCTGTATCCCTGGTAACGCCTATGCAAAGTTTCAAGATCGGAGTAGTTAAGGCGTGAAAATGTAGTTAAGTAACAAACAAACCTTACAAGAAGCGGCCACCCACGTCTTCATTCACGTTAAATCCTAATTTATTGTATAAATGTGAACGTAAGTTTGTTTGTTACGCCTTTCACGCCTTAACTAATCAATTTTGGCTGCATGTTGTCAGGGGTATAGAAAAAGACATAACGTACCTTCATCCTGAAAAGTACTAGTACCTCCCGAAGAATAGGATAAATCTACACTCTACATCTACACATGAGAGCATCTAATTAAATTCAAATTTACATTAATATATAATAAAAACAATAAAATATTACCTACCGCGATAGATAGTGAGTTAATTAGATAGCATAAAAACTACGTATGTAGTTCACACGCGGTAGTAGTCGCAGCTCCGAAAAGAAAGCGAGAACAGCGTATATCTCAATGTTCTTCAATACCTGAAGGCAAGCGAGACACAGCTCTCATTCTACACGATACGGTATTTACCCCCACTACTATGTGTAACACAAAAAAGTTGCGCATCCGAAATTTCAAACCCCTCCCATAAGAAGTTTAACTTCAAATAACTTAAATACGCTTTCATGGTGGTCTCGGATATGCCTATATCAATTAAAAAAAAATTGAAACTAAATACTAGAACAAAAGAGAAGGTAATCGTCATATTTAAGACTACATTTATTTTACAAATACAACGTTTTAAAATATTCCTTAAGTGACGGACAGATTTATTGCGGTGTTAACAGTTTTCTCACAGTCACAACTACAATTTTGTTGCACTCTGAATGAGCGCTATAAAGATAATTCTCACGGCAAAGTAAGTGTGTTTCAACAAACAACATAATATTCACCCATTCAGAGGAGTTAGATACACCGTGTGTCTGGTTCTAGCCAAGTTGTTGCACAGGTTTCGATTAACATAGGCAATTAACATACGCTGAAACGTATTCAAAGCTTACGGCTAATTTATTACATTAATTTATAAATCAATTTTAATTTATGTAGTATAAATAGCAGCTGCCTGTAATTTCGTCTGCATTGATATGTTTAAAATTATGACACCATATATTATCTTCTTGTAACTCTAACGGTTTATGCATCGCAGGCCGAAATAGCTCTCTCGATAGCAAGAATTTTGATTAGGTTATCATAATATTTTAGACAATTTAAACAATCTTCTTACTTCTTCTGTCCGTGTGTATGTGACTGAACTCCTCCTAAACGGCTGGACAGATTTTGATGAAATGTTTTGTGTGTTCAGGTGGGTTTAGGAATGGTTTAGATTCAAAGTTGGACCCTGGAGGTGGCGTTTGACTTTTAGCGTTATTTTAATTACCAAGGCAGGACATCATCCGCCGGGCTGGCTAGTATATAAATTACTAGCTGTATGTTCTGACCTCGAACGCATGGGAATTAGCAAAATTTGTGTGGGGCGCACGTGGCTTTGGACAGTTCCTTTAGTTTATTATATTTGCACGGAACCAATTTTTATTCTCTAAAATAAAGATAGTCTAAATTACTTCTTATAACATCACCTATTTGCCAGTGAAACTCCGATGAACTCCAAGTCGGTCTAACCGTCGGATACTAGCCGGAACAAACAGACAAACAAAAATATTTTTTTGGTATACGATCATATCCATTTATTAAAAATTATGGACAAACAACAAATAGACAATACAACTTTTTTATCTTTCGCATTATTCTACGTTTGTAGAAAAAAAACGACACTAACAATAGAAAAAAGGTATTTGATACATTGAAAGTTTTAATACAAAGAAATACAAACAACTAATACAAAGAAACAAAATGTTGACTATAGCTAACTTCAGGGTGTCTGTTTTTCGTGACGGTGTGCGCGCGCATCGTAATAACTTCAGGGTGTCGGTTTTTCGTGACGGTGTGCGCGCGCATCGTAAAAATTTACTCTCATCATTTTTCCCTAACGCGCCAAAAGAAGTATAACTTCAAAAATATTTTTGAATGAATATAAGATACTCCTTAGGTATATCGTCCTAACAAGATGTACACCATCACGGGGCTTCAAAGAAAAAACGAATGCGAGTAAATTACATTTCGGATGTCAATAAAGTTCAGTGTATGTTTACAGCTCCGTTAAATTCAACGATCGAGTTTCGCTAAAACCCACACAAGCCGGCTACCGTCGGCTTTAGAACTGCGATCTCGGTTTCATTCTATTATACCAACAGTTATAAAACTATAAAAGTTTATTTACGTTTTTAGTTTAATAGCTCGAGTTACTTGAATTGTGAATTGTTAGATTTATTGTTTCGACATTTTCCATTTTCCATTAAAATGTAAATATCTAATTCCAACATATTTGTTGTAACGAGTTAACGAGATTGTATAAGCTCAGTATTGGAATAGAAGAAGATTAAAGTGCGTATCTTGAAGAACATTCTACGTTGATTTTTATTTATATAAACTAACTATATGTCCCGGCCTCGCATGGATTTACTGACGGAGAGGTGAAACCAAATCTTCCCTTTACAATATAATGCAATAAAATGACAACTAGACAACTAAACGTCATTTTGTCAATTCCGATGCTATTTTTGAAGATTTCACTCAACTTTCTTTTTATTTTATTTTTGGCGACCAATCTTCTAGTAGATTGTTACACTAATTGTCGATTAGAAAAAATTCTAATGAACTAACAAGATGGTGGCCCTCTTGTTAGAAATTCCCAGGGAATTTTTGTGGCAACTCAGAATCCATGCTCTGGTGCATAGCATGCTGTGCTATGTATTATTTCCAATCTACTTCACTTTAATTCCCCATTATCAAACTATATTACGTAAAACACCACCAATATTACAAAACATAGAGCCAAATAACACAAGATGAATAAAATATAAAATCCACTACATAATATTCCAAGATCCCGTCAACAACTCCGACTCAACTTTTATATGGTTTTTTTAACCCAAAATTGTCATGTGTCTTTACGAATTTTCAAAGGTTTTCTTTCGTAGAAACTTTGACATGACCGATAGAAACACAAGAGTAAAACAATCTGCCAAATAGGTGCTGCCGTTCTAAAATGATGCGCTTTCATAAATTTCATTAAAGTTGATTTAGTCAAGTTCTGTAGTGAAAGCGTGGAAGTGTAATATTAATTATACAATTATAATATTAGTTAGTATTTCAGATAAGTTCTTACCTTATACGTTTGACATCTACACAAATAATAAAAATGTAAATTTAACGTGCCTGTACTTTTTGAATTTTGTGAAAAAAAATATCTGTTCACTCTATCAAAAGTGATTATAATTTGAATGACGACGCGACTTAAGTACGAGAGAAAAGTAGATAAGTAAATGGACATTGAGATGATTTTATTAGTCAATGTTTTTCCACAGTAAGTTCTACACGGACGGAGCAGCGGGCACAGCTATTTTCAATATAAGATTGTTTAAGTAATCCCTTTTTATAATATTTAACACTGGCTAATTAATACCCAAAATGGCCTTCACAAACAGTTACTGCTAAGATAAATAAAGCTACAAAATTTAATCATTTTATGACTTAAAAAACTTAAAACCAAATAGGTATTTAAAGAAGACAAACAAGGCAAAAGCGGTTATAATGAAATAAATTATTTTTTTGTTAATGGTAAAGACTTTTACTTAGAAAATATGTAAGCAGATAAATCAAGCGAGCGAAATGCTTTTAATATGCAGGTCTTTAAAGAGCGGTTTTATTTAAGAGAGGAAGTTCCCTCCTCCGTAAAAGGGAGTATAAAAGGAGCCGTACATTTTATGAAACAGGAGTGCCGCCGCGCCGCGGTGCATCCATAAATACGGTCGGCAATCTATACACAAAAATGGTACGTAACATTAAATATAGACAAACGAAAATATTTCATGTGAATACATACAAACAAACGTACATTATTTTTGAGAAATTCGTATGGTGCAAACTTTTCGGGACGTGCACATTTTTTGTTTATTGGCGATTCTTCCCAGCTTCGCACAGTTATAATGATGTCATGATGACCATGTCATTGAAACCAATTCATTTGTTGACGCTTTTACTGCACTGCCTGGTACGCTTATCTCTTCAAGACGCAATGTAAGCGTCTCAGGGTCCAAGAGAGTCTCAGCTTCAGTACCATCGCTGGAGCGCCCCGCTATGCCTGAAATTACACTATAAAGCGCCAACTCAACTGGGAAAACTTGGATACCATCATCACAATTTTTGGTACCGCGATGTTCAGGCGGGTAAACGCGTCTACCTACCTTCTGGTCAGAGGAATAGCTTCACTCCATTCACGACCGCCGAACCAAATCTAACCTAACTATGGACATGGACGGAAGTACATTGTTTCATTCAGACTTTATTAGTCTGACTAATTAAGAAACCAACCTCTAAGATAGAACAACCGAAACGATGGGCTCGTATCAAGGAGTCGTGAGGATCGCCACTGCAGATGGCACAGCCTTGATCAATCCCCTTACTACACCCGCAAGGGGCGATTGAGAAGACTACTCCGAGGCGCTTTGACTTCGCAATTTCAAAGACACACAAGCTTTGAAGTCCAATCACACACATATTTATTTTGTTACGTGTAGTTTTAGGTCTGCAATTTTATACGACTTGAAAAGATACATCGACTTTTGTTTACTCTCTATAAATATAATTTAATTTCTGGAAATGGTTCTCCAAATTACTGTTAAAGCCATATCAAAATCCGCCGCGTTGTTTCTAACAACTTAGATATACATATAAATACTAATAACGACTTGCTGTATACTATTCGACACATACAGATCGTCAGTACGTGTTAACAAATCACTCCAATTCCATAAATTATAAGATGAAATAATTTCCAGTCGAGCATTAATAAAAGATAAGTAATAAATAATGGGAGAGACAAAAATAAATCGACGTCTCCAGCGGAATGTGTGAAATCATTTTTCACTATTATAATGATTTCGCCTCCGTATAAAAGACGCGAGTTCTTTGTGTTCCAACAAAAGAATTATATTAATCATATGTTCTCGTTCGTATCAAAGGAATAGCAAACATTTTTACCATACTACTGCACTGTATCTCTGTAACGGATGGGAGAACTTTTATCATTTGAAACGTTTTTACCGCTTCGTATAATATTTACTCAACTAATGAGACAATGATAATATTATAAAATTCATGTAAAAACTTAAAATCAGATAATCCGAGAACATTAATTAGCAAACAACGTTAAATGTTAATTAATCCAAAGATGGATACGAAACAAAGAGTTTATTCATTACAAAAGAGAACAAAAACTTAAGTAGGGTCGCGCGCGATTCCCGTCGAGGGCTGCAATGGGTACAAGAATGCGACTTTGTTTCGGAGCGGTCTTTGTGAAATGCGAAGTGAAACGCATAAAGCTCCGACCTCGCCCGGCGGAAGAGCTGGATGTGATGCGGAATAGCGACACTGACACACGATGAAATTGCATTGAATCTAGAACGCTCGGGCTTGCACGTCTTTATGATATCCTGGTACGCGTTGAAATATAATTTGCATGTAGTTAGTGGAAAACGGAAAATGTTATGATTAATTTGATTGATGATGATGATTGAAAAATAAATAAAAAAGAGAAAAATACTTTGTTGTTTTCACTAAAATAAATTAAGTATTCCTTAAAGTAAATGATATTATGGGTTCATTTTTAATACTAATAATACATACAAGTATAATAAAAACAAAATACTTGTCAAAATTAACTTATAATCGAATCTATTTAATATTAAATGTTGTTTGTTACCCCTCAAATAATATCTAACAACAGTGCTTAATAGCTACTAAACCTCAATACTTATAAATGTATTACATTAAATTAGGTTTCGGTGCATAATCTCAATTTGAAAAGATATCAAAATATATTCAATAAATTCTTGCTTTGTGAACAGCGGACCGGTTCTCGGGGCAATCAAATACCACGAGAAATAAAGCAATAAAAGTGGGACCGTGATTTAGTCGCCGTCGTTTGGAGGTTAATGGTTTATAAAATGATTTGAAGGTTATAAAGATGTAGGATTCAGTTGGAAAATTTTCTAGTCTAGCGGTAATAATTCACATCATATTTTCCAGATGAAATAACCAAGGACTCCATAAAATATTAAATAAACCCGCTTCAAATATACCAAATTAAACTATATTCTTTATACTTTAATTGGATTTCAATAGTACTTGGAATCAAATGAACGTCAGTGTAATTATTTTCACATTTATAAACTGAATACCAGTGTCCGCACGATTTTAAAACATAATTCCAATTCCCATATTTCATTTTACGAGCGGATTGTGTTCAATTAATCCTCTATACACGCAAAATGTATCCAACACGAAAATCATCTGATTCATACCGGACGAAATTATTTCGATGTTTCATGTAAAGTTTAATAATAAACTTTTACGTCGTCGGAAATTATTTCGGGAATCTCTCTACTCTTTGATGTATATTTAATTTGAAATATTTTTAGTGCCTCGATGATATATAACATCGTAATGGTGCGGTATTCATAAAACAGTTTTAGATGAATATGTGTTTCTGACGAATAACTCATTCGACAAATTTAACAAAATGAGAAAAAAAACAATTTTCACTATTGAATAAACAACGAAATAAAATAATTTCACAAACATCGTATTTTTTCGTTTCAAAGCCATTTAATTTAAGCTTCGTGTGGCTAGGGCTGGTCTCGACCCGAGTGTGATTCAAAGCGTCGGTGTTACAAGAATGCATGATCGACTTTTAGTTCTTATTATGAAGTCAAGTGGTAATATAAACTTAAAAGTTTTATGTAATGTACTATACGAAAGTGTACGTTAATTTCGGGTTTCCGTCACGGATAATTAAGCAGATTTTAAAGAGGTTTCCCTAAATGAAACTTATTGTTCCATACACGGCAGCCCTAAAAGCGCTTCGGGTGAGTATAATCCGATTTATATCTCTAGACTGTATTTTTTTTTTTATTCGCTCCTCCACGCGGAGCTGTAATTTGTTGAAAAACACGCAAATGTTAAGTGTTTTGTTTGTGTTTTTCTATTTTCAACTTGGACTTCACATTCAACTACGTAGTTTTATGTTTTTGTATGATAAGAAAGTTCACTTTTCTTCCTCAGGTTTTAGCTTTGATATACTCTTTTATAATTTAAGATTGTTCTCCGAAATAATACTATTTGTGAAGTTGTTAGACTTCTGCTTTGAAATGTGTTATTAATAAATATACCAATAAGTATATACAAATACATAATCTATATATTCGTATAATGAAAATACAGTTCCTTTGAGGTTCAATCACTTCAAACCTACAAAACATATCAGCATAGGACTGTGACTATACAATGTAGAAATTTTCGTAGATAGTCTTTGGCAACTTAATTTTTTGATTCGATTGAACATTTCTAATTTTTTTAATGCCTAACAAAGCAGGCGAGAATCAAATAGTTAATACATACATTTTCATCTAACGTGATGAACTTAATAAACGTTTTTAAATTATAAAGATTACGTGGTACATATTAATTTATATTAATATATTACATACTTGTAGAAGATTTACAATGTATATGATTATAAACAGTTTACCGCAATTAATAGTGTCTTATTCATTTATATATAGTTTAAAATTGTATTAAATCGTTAATTATATCCTTGTTTTTCATATTATCGGGAATACAGAATAAAAGTAATAATAAAACACCGTTGTTATTAGAGAAATATGTACGTTTATATTATTCATATGGAGATAAACAAATTACAGAGAGATTTCGTATAGTGAACGCTCTTAGCCTCGGACCATACATCCCTGACAACGACATGTTATTTATTCCCGTCGAAACGCCCTTTATAACCTCAATACCGGCGTTCGATTTTCATCCAGCCTCAGGGAGAGATAAACGAAGCTTACCTTCCCATACTTCAGCGGGCACATTGTCCCGAAGCGCATAAAACTACCAAATTAAATAACCAAGCAGGCGCCAGCAATCTTAATATTTAAACAGTAAAAGAACCCTCATCAAAATTTAGCCGTTCAACACCCCGCCCGTGTATATTCATGATCCACAACTCACATAAATATTATTCAAGAAACTTGGGAATTTGCGAGCGTTAATGAAACAAGACGCTAACTCAGAGGGGCTCACCGAAAGCTTAAATTATTCCGGGCGCGCCTCGTCCATGTCTTTCTGACGACGCTATTATTTTAAATTATTTTTAATTGAGTAAAAGCAAGCGAAAAACGGAATAACAACGTGCCGGGTTAATTACCCGGCCGGCAAAGCACCCTAAAAGCTTTCCGAGACTCGGCTACACACAGTTTGTTACAAAACGTTAAACTACATGAAAAATTGTTTGCGTTTTAACGATTCTTAAAAATAAAATGGAACGTGAAAATCATAACGCAACAATAGGCCGTAATGAAATCTCTTTTTAACGGCTCACGGCTATAGCGGGACCGAGCAATTTTAACCTCGTTTTCATTGAAATTCACATTTCACTCGAGCAACAAAGGGGTTGGGCTCTTTACGAAATGTCAATTATGAGGAGGGTTGCGGACTGTTGATCCTGTGGGCAAGCGATGTTGTCCTGGTAGCGGCGGACATGTGTACGCTCACATACAAACTCAGCAGCACCAATACTATATATACATATACTCTATGCAAACATAAGTAACACGTAAGTGTGTGGTGTATAAATAAAATATTCTTGTCCCAGATTTCTGTATATTACATGAAGTCAACCACTGCTTTAAAAAGTTAACAAGATTCTCCGATTCTCCGATTCTGCCTTTGTCTATTATCTACGTCTCATAGAAAAACAAATTACATCCACAGGCTTTCAAAGAACCATTTCATTTGTTTGAAGTAGGGTATATCCTCGTTACAAAGTGCCCGCAACATTAATTAAGTCGTATTCATTTGTATAAACAATTTTATAACAAATCTGTGGAATTCTTAATACAGAAAAACTAATAGGTTTCTCTACTTACAATACAATTAAAGCTTACAAGGTAAGCCTGATATTTTTTTTATCTTGGACTAATATTACCCGTTGCTTACTTAGCTGGCCTCCTTCAAAAGAACAATTAAGTTTAGTTACCAAGGGATGAGAAGCGAAGCTGATAAAAGTTGTAGTTACTCCCACAGGCTCTCATGTCGGATACGTTCCCGATAACAGGATTAACGCGCCCTCCCGTGTTGTTACTTGCTAATTCGCAACTCTCCGCACGCTATACCCTCAACGATAATGTCCTCCCAGTATAATCCGCTATTTATTTTCTTAGTTACATTTTTAATTAAGTCATCATTATTCGTTAGCATTGATAAAAAATTAACTTAGCAATATTGGTTTTATTTAATTTATAAACCTCTACATATTAATTGATACTTTTGATATTTTATTGAATTTTAGATTTATAATTGTATTAATTACTCATCAAATAAAAATATACATCGTAAGAAAATTATAATTGTTACCTTGAAAATTTTATATCAGTAAAATTTGTCGAAAGAATCATATCGCGTATTTCAATTCGACGGAGTATATCAATTTTTTTTAATTATAGAAATAAACTTATAAACGATTTGACGCGAGTCATGAAACGTTTACGACAATATAAAATGGTAATGGATTAACTTGATCGCCACAGTCGACGTTTAACGAGCGACCTGGGGGAACTTCCTCAATAAAATGATGGTCTGTCATCTCTTTAACTATACCAAGATTCATAGATAATAAACTCATGACGCAAACGATATTTTGACACTGCTATTAGGTAATCAGTAACGAGCGATTTCTACATTTTATTGTGTCCATACTCGGTAGGTCACCTTGACACCTGTTTCGCGTAATTCAAATGAATTGATTAATCCCTTAATACACTCTGGCCAACGCCGCGGCATGCAAATTACTCCTTAGATGTTCTTTGCACGAAATAAACCTTATTATTATTAAGTACCACTTTAACTAAGACACAATTTTGTTTTGAGCTCTCTTTTGTGCATTACTATGAACTATGAGACGCCATATTTCTTCTCGTAAGAACATTCGCTGTGTTGGCTTTTAGATATTTCAAATGACTGAGATTTACAACTTCTGAATACCTCTAAATCCGTATGATCTTCGGATTATTGTCATGTTTGTATATTTACATATAAGATTATACAATAATAGACTGTACATAGCACGGTAGATAATTGGCCACTACGCGGATTTGATCGTCTACAATAAAATTGCAATACTATATAAATGGTTTTAATGTGTTTGTTAATGAATTAACAAAGGGAAAAAAGGGAAAAAAATAAGGACAATTGAATATTAAAACGAAAACCTAATTCTTATAAAAGAATGAAAAGAAAAGAGACAAAGGAATTCCTTTAGTGTTGCCTCACGCAACGACATAGAAAACGTTAAAGGGAACTTATTAATTATTACAAATAAAACTTGGTCCGCTCGTAATTAAGAGTCCATTTTGCGACAGCCTTTTAAAATTCACTCCACGAGCTCCGAGGGAGGCTCAAAGGCGAAATAATTAAAGCGGCGAGCATAAGAAAATGCCGGGAGGTAGAGAGATCAAAGTAAGGTATTTCCCCTCGGGTAAATAATATAGCAGTCGAGTGCCGGATTTCGATGTTTGCCGCCATCACAAGACGCTCTTACTAAATGCTATTGACATGGTTCACCTCAATCTAAATTAATTATTTAATGTTAATTCTTACTTCCGACATATGTCCGTAACCTTTTAACAGTTGTTAATTATTTTTCTAATTGCTTACGTATAATTATAACTATATACATTAATATGAATACGAATAAATAAATTTTAAAATTAACCCAATGTTGGGAAAGATCCGTTCATGAAGTAAGGCGTGAACTTAATCGCCACAAAAATACACGGCATAAAGACGATCTCTAGCAGTATGTAATCTACAATTGCATAATTTTTCTCTGTATATGTGGTTATACTGTTGTATTTTTCTATATCTGTTTATCTGTATATCCCGTCTATATCTGTATGTACATACAAATAAAATCAAACTGCATTTCCTTTATCTGTGCAAATGTCTGAAATCGATTTTGACTAGACAATATATATAATCCAAGATTCACTATGGTATCCTAAAGACACTAAGCGGTAGTGACAAAGTTACAGTGAAAAATATAAATAACAGTCTATAATAGGTAATCCATATAAAATAGGCATTTCTTATGAGAAAAGTGTACCACTTTTTTTGACAACCGATCTTCCCGATTATTACTGCCATTGTCGAATAGGTAATAATAATAGTAAAAATAATACAAGTGCCTTCCGATAATGTCAATGTTCTAACAAGATCCACTATTGTTGAAATTTCCAGGGAATATTTGTGGCATCTCAGAATTCATGCTCCGTGGTATTACTTGCCCTTCACGTATGCATAATAAACCGAACTATATTACGTATAATGCCATCAATATTAAAAAATATAGATTCAAATAACACAAGACTATAAATAAAATGATGACGGTACGATTTTCGAGCTAACGAATTCGGAAATACTAGCCGGTATTAATTAATTAATTAAAACGTGGATCAAGATATACCCGAATTCTATTAATTCCGTGAATTCATTAGTTTATTGAAGTAATATTAATGCAATTAAAGCTTGAAATATTTAAGGAAAGATATCTAGATTTGGTTTTATTTATTTAAAGATTTTTTCTTTGTATAACCCACGTCTAAAGAGGTAAATATATCTGCAGAAAATAATCTTTGAAACTATTAATCCGATTGTAAAAATTCTTTTAATAAATTTATATCTACAGCTGCAATCAGGCTGACGGTTACTGGCTGTGAGTTATTACTATTAAATTTCATAATACGATTATCGCATACAAAGTCGTGAGTGGTTACTAATATAGAATACTAGCTCCCGTCCGCGACTCCATCTACATTTGTATCTTTATACTGCTGACACCACATATTACCTTATTGTAATTCTGTTGGTTTATGTGGTGTACGTCGAGATAGACTTTAGATAGCAAGATGTTTTCCAAGTTATTTAATATTTATTAGGGTGACCCAAAAAAAAAAAAATTTTTTTCCAAACAGGCTCAAAAGTTTAGTTTGGGTGTAAAAAAAATACTGTGAAAAGATGGGCTCTTAATATTAATATTAAGATTGTCCTCATCGCATTTTTTTAATTCCCATAAGAATAACATGGGAAAAATTTTTTTTGCTTCTTCTGATTTTAGTACCGTTCAAACGACTGATTGACTTATAAATCGCTGTTTCAATCTTTATAGAGAATTGAACGCTCTACAAAAAAGGTCTGATAACATTTTTTGATTTGTCCACGCGTTCAAAAGTTATTCAAGATCAAAGTTCAATTTTTCAATAATTTGATCGAATTTTATAAATTACACCAAAACTGTTGGTTTCAGTGTTAAAATAAAAATCAAATTTTTTGTCAAACATAAATTAGACTTCTGATACATGTGGTCATCGGAAAAAATAGACTGAAAAAAAAATTGATTTACCCTCTGATTTCATAGAAGAAGATTTCTACATGGCCCAATGATGACAGCTACAAAACATGTCTGGAATTTTTCAAAACTTTGAAAGTAACGAACGACGTTGCTGAACGGGGTGTTGCATTAATTGAAGAATATAACTGCTGCCTAACTAAAGATGAAGAACAGTTGCAGTATTTATTGCAGGTTGTTCGGGGCCATCGACAACGTTTTCTAAATTGTTATAAAAAATCACTTCAATCATAAATATTTAATATAAATAGATAAGCAATTTTTTAAGCAAAACTTATTAATAAAATGAATGTGAACATAATAATAGAATAAAATTGTTTATTTTTTTATTTATTGCAAAAATTTATCAGAAGTCTAATTTATGTTTGAAAAAAAATTTGATCCTTATTTTGACACTGAAACCAACAGTTTCGGTGTAATTTATAAAATTCGATCAAATTTTCGTTTCGTTTGAACGGTACTAAAATCAGAAGAAGCAAAAAAAATTTTTCCCATGTTATTCTTATGGGAGTTAAAAAAATGCGATGAGGACAATATTAATATTAATATTAAGAGCTCATCTTTTCACAGTAATTTTTTACACCCTGACGAAACTTTTGAGCCTGTTTGGAAAAAAAAAATTTTTTTTTTTTGGATCACCCTAATATTTATCAATATATTTCGAACGATTTTAAAAATCCTATTATAAAAGAAAAGTGAGTTTATTTGTTACGCTATCATGCCTTCATGACTCAACCGATCACTATGAAACTTCGTTTACACACTGTCATATGTACATAAAAAGAGATCCAGAACTACCGTTCACAAGACACAGGTCAAATCTGCATTGACCTCTCTGCTCATTTTGTAAGACCTGTATCCCAAATGACGGTTCATGGTATTAAATATCAAGCCATTTTTACTATAGTCGTACATTACATCATTTGTTGTTGTTCAAATTTTTTAATAAATACGAAATTATTTTAAAAGTTGTGCTGCTAACAGTCTGTTGACCAATGCCTCGATAAGTTCTACATTTGTTTGTATGGAACTTAAAACCTTATGGTTCGGATAGTCCAGGTGGTGTAGTAACATAACTAAACGGGAACAAAAGCAAATAAGCAATGTATTTTTATTAGTTACAGCTTATATGGTATTCTAATGTAAGTTTCGGTAAAATGTAAATGTACTGTTACGCTCATAATATTATAGGAGACGACTAACAGGATAGTCCATGACTACGATGTCACTTTGGGATATTTATATTCAATTTTGTATCCACCATTTTGCTTATTACATCATTCAACAACAACAGGTGTGAATCAGGTCAAGCGTGTCCCTATTACTAACAATAAAAAACATCACGTCGATATAACGACCGTTCACTTGTAACATAAAACTATATGATACTCAATGATAGCCAGCTTTACGAATTAGTTCCAATGTCTTAAGAAATATTACCACAGCACAGTGTAATAATATTCCCATGCGTGATACATTATGGCCAACATATCAACTACGGTTATTCATATAATATACCTTACGTTGAGTTCGTGCAGAATAACCCTTAATTCATGATAATTACGGGCTAATAAAACGTGTCTAAACTTTCAAAGGTCATTGTCGAAAATATTCAATTATGCAGACGTGCCTACTATGTTAATAATGGCTTTATGAATATTAAATATTAAGCAAACGAGACACAGAGATAATCCGAAATATCCCTTTGTTCTTGTGTTTTAGCTTTGTGGACTTACCTCCGGTCGCCGGTCGCGTTATCCATAATTTATACAACCTCCAAATTGTGTAGTACGCTCGTCTCGACTTACCTGAAAAGAATAATAACTACAATAAAGAATAATTCGTGTCCAATGTTTGATAAACAAAAGAAACTAGCATAAGACTTTGTCATCGTAGTCCGGAGAAGCTGTTAATACCTTGCTAGGCCAATAGCGTAGTCAGTTCGAAAAAAAAAGACTTTGTCATCTATACATATAATAAGAATGTAAATCTAACGTGTCTGTACTTTTTCGATATTTGTGAACAGAATTGTTGCAGATGTTTAAAAGGAATAAGTAATAAAATACATTTCAAGCATTTTTTTAAATGTCTGCCTGTCTGTTTGTATGAACACGCATCACTGCTAAAGTACTGGGTTCACACCAACTTGTTTTTTTTATTTATTCAAAAGTATAATATATCTTTACTAGCGGCCCGCTCCGGCTTCGCACGGGTATAAAATATATAGCCTATGTCATTCACTGAAAAAATGATTACAATCGATCCAGTAGTTTTGATTTATTCATTACTGCCCGTGGCCCGCCTGCGTTTGTTGCAATGTAAGCGGAAAAAATGTAATTATTTACAACATCACATTAGAAACTTAAAAAATAACAGTATTTCTCCACTATGGATGTTATTATAGATATAAACCTCCCTCTTCAATCACTCTATTTATTTAAAAAAACCGCATCAAAATCCGTTGCGTAGTTTTAAGGATTTAAGCATACATAGGGATATAGGGACAGAAAAAGCGACTTTGTTTTATACTATATAGTGATATATAATTACAATTCATCATAATTAACACAACAACAAGTCGTTCTACACGAATAAATAAATATGTGGAGACAGTTTCACGCTCGGCTGTTACATTCCAGAATAAAAATCTTATGGTAGAGCAAGACTTATGTTTGGACGTATATCCTATATCAAAATTCCTTCATGCCGTATTGAATAGCAATTTGTATCAACTGACAATCAATCGAAATAAAAACGAAACGTCAATTATAGTCACAATAAAATTTGAAATTAATATTAATGAGGGCTCTGATCGATGAAGGTGTTTATTTGCGTCCACTCTTATATTTATTAATGAGGCCGTTGAAATCAATTAGAAAGTCAAATAATCTTATATAAAATATACATATATATATATATACTAGCGGACCGGGCGGACGTTGTCCTGCCTTGAAAACAAAAAAATCCTAAAAGTCGACCGCAGCGCCACCTACCGGGTCCAATTGTGAATCTAAACCATTCTCGGATCCACTCGAACACGCACACAAAATTTCATCAAAATCGGTCCAGTCGTTTAGGAGGAGTTCAGTCACATACACACGCACACAAGAAATATATATATTAAGATATATATATATTATAATATATCAATATATATATCGTGAGAAGGAATCAACATTTATACCAAAGTATTTGATGTAATAAACACTCTTGACTTGTAATAAACGTATCGAAATATCAGTAGACTAGCGGGCCTCGGCAGACATTGTCCCGACCTGATTATAAAAAAATCCTTAACAAATTATATACCAAAACTGGTGAAAACCGCATGAAAATCCGTTCAGTAGTTTTTGAGTTTATCGCGAACAGACAAACAGACAGACGCGGTAGGGGACTTTGTTTTATACTATGTAATGATATTCATTTCCATAGCAATATGGTTAAGAGTATATATACTACTGCGCCATAAGTGGTTAATTATAATAAAAGAAATACTTTTTTCATGAAAAACAAATGTGTCAACTTTCATGGTAATTTATCATACGGTGTCGGGGTTTATCAAACTCATGTATATAGTATACTGGCTTTTGTCCGCTGCTTTGCAAGCATTAATTTAAATTTAACCGATCCCTCACGAACAGGACAATATTTTCGGAATGATATGTACCTTATGTACCCTCTTTTGTACCTCTGAAAAAATTTACGCAAAATTTTATGATAATCAGTTGTGTAATTAAGATGTGAAAGCGCAACAAACTCAATTTCACTTGTATAATATTATATTAGTATGTATTACTTACATGCTATACATAGATACTAATATTTTAATATTGATACTAATAACAATTTTTATATATAAGCATAGTCGTTAGTAATGTTATTTTGTTTATAAAATCTATAAGAAAAAACTTATTTGCTGAATTTATCACAATACTTATTATAATTCTTCCAATATAACAAAAGCATAAAACAAACTTATTATCATAGACTCGTTCCAAGTGAAAATACACGACAGTTACGGTACGTAATAATCGTAAAATCGCATTACAACGTCAACCTTTAGAGATGTTATTTGAAGCGTAAATCTGAAATGAATGGAGCTCCTCTATACACAGCGCAACGGTATTACGTATTCACCGGGCGTGTTTCAACTCATAACAAAGTCACTAAACAGTCTTAAATTGTTAAAAATTAACATTCAAATTGGAGGAGCTGTACCGTTAGTGGAATTAGTACGACTTTCACTCATAAATCGTCTGGAGAGGGTGGCGAACATTCGTCGGTTTATTGGCTGGAGACGTCGACATTCGCCCGCTAATAAATGAAGCAGAAAACTTTTACGTAGCGCGCTGTTTGTCGAGGGCGGAAGACATCACGAGGATGTCCTATCTAACCGAAAAGTACATCTATATCGGGATTCGTAGAGCTCAAATTTCGATGAGGAAAGGTTTTATAGCCTAAGTTGTCCTACTTACACGCCTCGCGATAGAGCGAGACGAAGTCATCACATTATGGGTTATGAAATGAGCTCCGTTGCCTCATGTTACCCTGCCGGAGAAAATGAAATTATGACCGTAGCGCGAGCAAAGAAAGCGGACATGACGTCCACAAAGAAAAATGCTTATTTACTTTACATTCAGAACGAGAACAGAATTATTTACCTAACTTTGTACAGCTTATATATATTGTAGTCAAATTGTAATATGAGATTATCATGTTACATTGTTAATGTAGGCACTGATTAAGGTATTAATCATATTGTATTACGAGTACCGGCGGTTAAACTAATAAGCTTTGATGTGAAATTGTGAACACACGGCTCACAAACGATATCAATTCCGATCCAATCAAATCATAATTGAATGGGGAGTAGTAGGTACCTTTCACAGGGTATTGGATTTTGATGAACGTTTATGTGAGCGTAATTTATTATACGATAAAGGCCTTATAGGTTTATATGTTCACTGCTTGAAGTAAATAATATTTAAAAAAAACTGACATTATATAGCAAACTACATGTTAATCTCTTTGTCATAAATATATTGCTCTAGAAAGTAATCCCAACGAATGAAAGAAAATTAATATAACTAAATCATCTTAACTTTCACAACCTTACCCTTATAATAATATTCTTTAGTAAATATTTATGTTTAGAAATGTTTTATCGAAACGATAATATCTAAAACAATTGCTATTATTAGTAGAACAGATAATTAGTTTATGAAAGCTCATTTAAAAATGGTTGGCCATTTTTGTAGAACTTTATATTGGGAATCAGTATGAAATGTTACAGTAATTGTGATAGTAGCGTTAATAAACACTAAAATGAGTGTCTTTTGAACGAATCAGCTGACGTAATTACACATAAATAAAAAAACATTTAGTTACCCATGAAACAAAAGTAATACGAGAGAGCGATCGTGCCTGAGACATGTATGTATATACCTAATAAGTCGTGTGTTCAAACATTCGTAACTTAGTAAAGTAAGCATAAAATGAAACAAAACAAAAAACAAGTTAACACGCGTTAAAAGATAAAAGACGCCACAAAAAGCTATTTAACTTAAATTACTTGTGAGACAATCCAATTTCCTTTTCACGGTACCAGCGAATTGTGGTTTCTAAGACTCTAATATGGCTTATTCAATCAAGAGACTGAGAACACAGTATTGTGTTATTTATCAGGATCACGTTTGATTTCTTTTAATCGACGTCAGATAATTTTTAAGCGCGGTACTGTTATTTTTTATAATGACTTCAGTTTCTATACCGTAACTTTATTGCCTGACTTCTGAGTGCCTATAGGTGTCCGCATTAAGTCGTCTCATTGATAATGAAGTTAATTTACACAGTTAAATATGATTATTACGAATACAAGAACCGATATGGCTCAAAGTTTTAAAAGAAATAATAAAACAAGTTTGGGTGGTTTTACCATTTTAATCGCCATAGTATAAAGTACCATACTGATATTTTTATGAGACAATTCAATTAATTTATACCTTAAAACCTTTTTTTCGTGACTCTACACGTACTACTACCGACGTCATCTTATTTACAATCCTTATCGCTCTCTACAGGCTATCTCTATTATTATCTTGATGTAACATTTGTGATCAAGATTCACCAGGTTCTGCACATTTACTTAAATTCATGGCTGAAATACACCAAACTCTTATTGTTTTCTAAGACATCGTATGGTATATGCGGTGCACTTGTATTTTTTTTCTTTCTAAATTTTACTTTATTTTTGGCAACAATTATCTTAGATTATTACTGCCATTGTCGAGTAGCTAATAGTATTACAAGTTCTTCTTCAATTCCATTTTTGGCAAGCAGTCTTCTAGTAGACTATTACTGCCATTGTCAAGTGAGTATCGATCGGTAATTATATCAAGTTTCTTAATATAATTTCAATGAACTAACAAGATGGTGGCTATCTTATTAGATCTTTCCATGGAGTTTTTGTGGCATCTCAGAATTCATGTTTCGTGGTATTATTTTCCATTCACTTCACTTACGCACAATAAACAAACTATATTACATAAAACACCACCAACTTTACACAATATAGAGTTAAGTAACACAAGATTATGAATAAAAAATAAAATCCACTACATGACAGACCAAAATCCCGCCAAAAACTCCGGTGCACTTGTTGGATGCCTAACATAACATGCCCCAAAGATCTTCCTAAAAAATAAAAATTGGATATCGTCGCATGATTTACAATCCATCCATTTAATTATATTGGCATAATATAACTTTCTAAATATTCCATTTTAAAAAAATCTAAAAACTAGCTTTTACACAAATGCACTTAAAAGCATAATCATCCAATTAATAATCAATGTATATACATGGCGACCATTTTGAAACATTTTGTTTTTATTTTAATTTCGTATATTGACTTCAGAACTTAACAAACATGAATAATCGCAAAGGCGTAGGTATAAAGGAACTTGTTCTAATTCAGCTTACAAGATCTGACCTGAACAAATTAAAAAACGTAGCAACTTAAATAAAAACTTGTAATAAAAAAAAATGGTTTCATTCAATATTTTTAGAATGAATACACAGAGAATATAAATGTACGTTATTTAAAATATATGAAAAATGTTGGTGATATGAAATTTTTTATTATCATATTTAGAAACCAACAGTTCCTATTCAATTTACACACATTATAATGAACATTTTGGTTTAAATAAAGACGATTTCAATGTTATTACATATATTGATAAAATCAGTGAAGAATATTTATTTATTTATGTCAAATCTTAATGATAGGCAAACAAAGTGAAAATTGAATATACATTTAAAAATATACCGCTTTTGTATTTAAAACGTATGTAGCAAAATACAGTTATATAAACAATTGTCTTAATACGTGTATTTACAAACGCGTACACTTGCAAGCATTAACGTTTTTAAACATCGTTCAGTTCCACAGTTGTACTTTCATAATTGTGAATGCAGCGCGCTAGCTGGCATGTTTAACAAGAGAATAACCATATTTGTTTTTACGATGTCGTCATTCTATAGGTTTATGGAAAGCAGTAAATATTACGAGTGTTCAACAATTATTTTATGGACAATATATTCTAGTATGCTAAAACACACTTACATATTTACAGCATCTTGCATCAGCCGCTTCGTTTACGTGAAATTCCTATTCATAGTTACATTAAATATCTTCTCGCTCTTAGGGTTTATTTTTCCGAAAATTATAAAGCGAATTTCTTCTAAATTAAATATTTCACACATTAAACTCCTTTGTATATTTCAATTAAAGCTTCCATACATCACACAAGTAATTTACTGTCAAAACATAATATTTTTATCTACAAATATGGACGCTTCTCATAATACAAATTATAACGAAAGTTGGCAAAAATAAGATTTTGTTATGAAAAACTACAACCATCATAACCTATCAGTTGATGACGCTACGTTATATTTTACCTATGGTTATTATATTTTATGTTTCAATTAAACCCCGGGTTCTTTAGCAGATACGGCTGTATTCATATGTCCTCAATAAAATTTCTCCTAATTCTAACTAATATTATAAATACGAAAGTGAGTTTGTTCGTAACGCTTTCACAAATCTTAACTACATCAGTATGAGATGCATACAACATACCAGGGATACAGAAAACGAAAAGGAAAAGCTAGTTCCTTATAAAAATATTAATATAGATATAAATATGTTATATTCTGTTAGACTTCGAAACGACACGCTTCATTATTTATGCATTTTAATCTTTTATTAGAGCATACGTCCATATTTACATATAACGTATTACCTCTTAATGTGTTTATGATGATTCATTTATTTTGCTTCAGTGTCTTATTTTATTTTGCATAATAAAACCTTTTCGATATCCATTATTATCATAACTAACCTTAATTTTATATACTATACTAGCGGGCCCGGCAGACGTTGTCCCGCCCTGACTATAAAAAAATCCTTGACAAATTATATACTAAAACCTTCCTCATGAATCACTCTATCCACTGGTGAAAACCGCTCGAAAATCCGTTCAGTAATTTTTGAGTTTATCGCGAACAGACAGGCAGACAGACGCGGTAGGGGACTTTGTTTTATACTAT
Organism: Antheraea yamamai; assembly: GCA_036509395.1. Taxonomy (NCBI): domain Eukaryota; kingdom Metazoa; phylum Arthropoda; class Insecta; order Lepidoptera; family Saturniidae; genus Antheraea; species Antheraea yamamai. Next base: position 14,136,217 of record AP028442.1, read on the forward strand.
GTAATGATGATAGGTATAATAAATATCGAAGCTTTGGCGGGATATTGGAATGGCATGTAGTAGACTTCATACATGATGATTCATTTATTTTGCTTCAGTGTCTTATTTTAATTTGCATAATAAAACCTTTTCGATATCCATTATTATCATAACTAACCTTAATTTTGTATACCATATAGTTGAATAAATATCGGAGTTTTTGGCGGGATAATGGAATGGCATGTAGTAGACTTCATATTTTATTCATAATCTTGTGTTATTTGACCCTATATTTTGTAATGTTGATGGTATTGTGCACATGTGAAGTGGCTCGAAAAGAAATACCACGGAGAATGAATTTTGACTTACCCTAAAAACTTCCTAGAAAGTTCTAACAAGAGGGCCACCATCTTGTTAGTTTATTGAAATTATCGCAAGAAGCTTGTAATATAATTACCTACTCGACAATGGCAGTAATAATGAACTAGAAGACTAGTTGTCAAAAAATTGTTATAAATATCGATATGTTTGTTGTAGTATCGCTAAAAACATGGTTAAGATTAGTTGAATCCATTAACAAACTCGATCGCGTCGAGTTAGGCACGCACGCGTTTAACACCACAATATTTATTTTATCAATTACAGCGCATTATGGATTTGAGCGACTACGGTTCATGTTATCGAATTAATTCATCGCCTTTTAAACACGACGTGCGCGAGATGGAGATAACATTCAGAAGCGAGAGTGAATGGGATAGACGACATCGGTTCTGAACATGTCTTGTTAGCGGTGTTAAGGTTAATAGCGCTATTTGTATGGCGTGCGGAGATCTTATCTCGGAAGGCTGTGGCACTGACACATGTATTATATATACCTATAAGACCTAAGTGATATATAGCACTTAACATTAGCTTTTAATTTCAAACCCGGACAACATTTTGACAATATTTTAGGGTACGACAGTAACTTCAACAACGATTACAAACAAGGGAATATTCCAATAAGATAATTTAAGAATTTTTCAAATAATTGCTTCAGGTTCGACCATACCGAAAATCGTTGGATATGTTACCATACTGTACAACATTTTTGTGACACATCGAATAAAAGATATATATATATACATATAATAAGAGTATAAATCTAACGTGTCTGTACTTTTTCGATTTTTGTGAAAAAAATTGTTGCAGGTATAAATAGGAATCTAGGAATAACTAATGAGATACGTTTTAATCATTTTTAGAAATGTGCGTCTGTCTGTTCGTATGAACACGCATCACTGATAAAGTACTGTGTTCACAATAAACCAACAAACTCATAAAGCATATCCTCGAGAGTAACTTAGTCTTTGTTTCATTAAAATCGGTCCTCTCTATCAAAAGTTATTGTAATTTGAATGACGGCCCGAGTTAAGTACGAGAGAAGTAGCAATCTATACTAACATTATAAAGCCGGAGGGTTTGTTTGTTTGGTTGAACGCGTTAATCTCAAGAACTACTGATACGATTACGAAAATTCTACTGACACGATTAGAAAAATTCTTTCAGTGTTAGATAGCTCATTTATCGAGAAAGGCTATAGGTTATATATCATCACGCTAAGACCAATAGGAGCGGAGCACCAATGAAGAATGTTTCAAAATCGTTTTTTTTTCCTTTTGAGAGCTTCCGCTGCGTATTAGCGTTAGCTCAAAGTAACTATTCCACGCGGACGAAGTCGCAGGCAGAAGTTAGTATATAATAAGAGAGAGAGAGAGAGAGAGAGAGAGAGAGAGAGAGAGAGAGAGAGAGAGATCACATCTCAAAACAAATTTAGAAATAAGTATAGAAAGCTTTGATGGTTTCATTGTATGAGATCTCATCCATTTTCCTTATGTTTTGTTCTATATAAAATCATAATAACAGTTACCTTGTTTACACATAATAGTATATTCTTACATACCGCTGATAATATTGTTTGAATGCTTAACAATGCATATAAAACAAATCTACTTAACATTATTATATTTAAACACGCCGCGTCTCGTGTTCACAACGCTGACAAGATATGCACATGATATCGGTACCTACACGATAGTCTTAATACAAACAATTTTACATGTAAACAAGAAACTAGCCAACTGGTAAATTGCACCTTTTTCCTCGAACTAATTAACGCTATTGGCTTGATGTTTCTTCAGCCGCTTGACAACAAGTTCAAGAGTACCAAAGTAGCCGAAATACAGCTTGGGCCATTTCCTTGCCTTGTTTGTCATATGTTAGGCGTATCCAATGTACGAACTGACACGACAGCGACGACTGCGATGGATTGTAGATATCTCGATTGTTACCGTTATTTTAGATTGGACTGTTGTGCACTGTGCAACCGTCACTTTATCATGCTACAAGTAAAAAACAATAGTAGCTGCCGTAAGACACCCATGGGTACTTGGCGATAAAAAAAAATATTTGAGAGTGTTAGCTAACTCCCGCGGTCATTATAACAAGTCCCACCAGTATGCAAAAAATCCTGGTCTCGGGAATTTTCAGTTCTAACACTTCTCTGAATCTGAAATCACTTTTAAATACAAGCACACATTAAGACATGGCGATGTCACTAGATGGACAAGGGCCTAATACAAGTGTAAAATTGATAACATTTAACTCGAAAGTAATACGATGTAATGATATAGTTTTATCACTTTATAAAACCTCTTATCCTTAAAGCATAGTAACGTAGGTTTGTAAAAAAGTCACAAGAGTTCCGCGTACTTATTAGTTAAAATGATTAAATTACTTTGCCTGTTAATTAATTCCACTAGTGATGTAATGAAATACTGCAATGATTATTATAAAGGTATTTTACTTTTATTTTCAATTTCATTTGTTGTTTAAATAAGGATTCAATGAAATAATAGTTCTGTAGAGAGCTTAACACCTTTAAATTCCGGTCTTGTATAATAACAAATAATTATTAATGATATAGTATTCGTAATTATTACTATATCTAATACATTTAACATTAATATTTTTATAATTATTAACAGCGCACACAATATCATCTTAAATATTTTACGTTTCATGTAACCTCACGGCCGCAACTTAATATCAGGCGCTGCGCTGAGAGCAAGACCTTTGTACCGCGGCAAACGGACCGTAATTATGTTATATAATTAAAATACTGTTATTTGTTTATATTTACTCGTTTTGTGATGTTATTTTTTTGTACTGTATTGTAATGTAACTGTGTTCACATTGGTGCAATGTAAATTTATGAAATATATTAATTAAGTATCCTCTAATTTAGATTATACCTAAGTTATAATAAAGCTTTAGCAAAGCAAGGAAAATGCTAATCTTATATAGATTGATGACTGTTTAAAGTTTAACACCTTTCAGTCCTTTGGTAGTACATGGTCACATTTAACATATAAAATAATAATATCAACACAAATACTAATAAACAACAAAGAGAACCTTAGTTAAAGTTTGTTCTAAAACTTTTTAAAGTATGGGAACGATAGTTTTAAACGGCGCTTTTCAAGGTTAATAATTACATAACTGCTTATCATGGGAACACCGCACGGTCGAACAAAGGGAAGCGGGGCGCGGGACGAGGTGCAGGACTGCGCGGCACGGTGTGACTCATTGCTTTCCTTATTATTACACCAGTTCGTTTTCGCGTAAATCACCTGATGCTTATTATATATCAGTTTTGTCTTTCCCTAGATAATTAGGTCAAATATTAAGGACCTATTTTTTTTTATTAATTTAGAACTAGAAACAATTACTCGTAACCCCTGAAAATATTGCTGCTGTTTAACAAGTCATATTGTATATACTATATATATGTAACACTTCATTCTTTCTATGAGTAAATGTACACTTAATTACCAAGTAAACATATGTATAAACAAGTGTAAGTTAGCAACTGCATAAAATAATATGTAATTAGCCATATTACAGATGCTGGCACTGATAATACGTCTTTAAAGAAACAAACAAGCGGCAGTTACTCAATAACTTCGTATTATATTCAAGATTATTTATATGTCAATAATGAAAGTGCTGTTTTCATTACGTTGTTATGGCTAGTTGATACCCGCGACTTTGTCTGCTCTAACAAGTCTAACAATCTACACGAAAAAAAAACATTTAATAAATTTGGAGACAAAAATATACTGTGCTTACAAAACTTTTTTTTATAAACACAGTCTTTCTTTTAATATTTTTTTCCTCTCTGGCACATGCCCATCACACTGCTTGCCGCACATCTCCACGTCAAGAAAATATTTTTAAATAGTTTATTAATTAATTAAACATTGCGCACAGTCGCTACGCGTCGCTAGTCTGGCGCAAGCATAATACGTCACGAGCATGTCGAGGTTATCGGTGACGAGAACCCATAAGTTTTTCCGCTACCAATTTGAAACGGCTCAAGTCGGCTAAACTAGTTTGCTCTTCAAAAATGGATCGAACCTTATCCAGTAGCTTTTACATGATGCGAGCACAACCGGTCACAATTCTATCACTTCACTAAATATTATAAAACTAAGTCCTCTGCCACGTCTGTCTGTCTGTTCGTGTTAAACTCAAAAACTACTCAACGGATTTTCATGCGGTATTTCACCAGTAGATAAAGTGATTCATGCGGAAGATTTAGGTATTTAATTTGTCAAGGTTTTTTTTTATTATCAGGGCGGAATAACGTCCGCCGGGCCCGCTAGTTATTTATATAGAAATCCTTAACAAACAAATAGAAGTGTACTAAAATCCGAAAACGTGTATTTACCACGCCTTTTTATGATTTTTAAAACAATGCAATATATTCGTAATACATATCGGTTATGCTAATATAACAGCGTGTATATAGTAATGACACTACAATTACGTTGCCACGACGTGTTATTATCGTCTTTCTTACAAGATAAGCGTACAAAAAACACCTCTCGCTTCAATACGATGATTGACATTTCTGTTGCCCCCAGGCTTCAAACCCGTTTCAATGGTACGATGCAGACTGAAGATACAACGACTGTTTGATTGCGTTATAAAATAAAGTACAAAACATTTCGAGTGTTACGAACGGGCGAACGGGGAATTATCTATACTATACCTACTAATATTATAAAAAGGTAAAATTTGTGAGGTTGTAGGGGGTAATCTCAGGAACTGCTGGTCTGATTTGAAAAATTATTTCGGTGTTAGAGAGCTCATTTATCGAGGAAGGCTATAGCTATATATCATCTCGCTAAGACCAATAGGAACGGAGCGCTAATGAAGAATGTTACAAAATCGTTTTTTTTGTTCCTTTTGAGAGCTTCCGCTGCTTGTTAGTTAACTCAAAGTCACTATTGCACGCGGACAAAGTCGCGGGCATAAGCTAGTCCTATTATATTCGTTAATATTTTATTATATCGGTAAAACAGCAGCAAAACAATAGCTTATCGTTTAACGTTGCTATTGTAATCGTAAAGTCTATAAGTCGTAAAGTCGTATAAGGCTAGGGTAATTCCCAGTAACAATCTTAGGTTTTGTCTATTTACATTCATTGATATACAAAAATCCACGATGCACACTTAACGTCTCGCAGATGGCACACAAAAATGAGTGCATAATTTTGGATTATGCAGTCATTTCAAATAGTCTCACGTCGCTTGCGTCCTTGTAAAAACAACTTGAAATCATTCAGGTAAGGTTGAATTTGCAAAATCATAAATTTATCGCATAGCTATAATCACGTACCTATATATATTGGGGAGTGTTTGCCGCCGGTTTTTTCGTCCGATTATGACATATAGCTCACCTTCGTCCGATTATGACATATAGCTCACCCGTTTTTGCGCATATGTCCAAAGCTAACTTCTTAACATTACAGCGTATTCAAAACCGCTTTTTACGTAAAGCCACCGGGGCTCCGCGATACGTCCGGAATGAGGATCTCCATAGGGACCTGGAGATGCCTTCTATCTGGGCGTATGTAAAATCACTCACCACCAGATACTTTGAAAAAGCCGCGAATCATCCTAGCCCGTTAGTGGTATCCGCCACGAACTACAAAACCGTACCGGACGTACCGCGTTATAAAAGACGACCGCGTCACATTTTTACCGATCCTCCCGATAAGGAAATAACGTCAGCGAACGATCAGTACCAGCCTGTCTCTCAAAACAGAGCGTGTTCACGCCCACGCCCGCGTAACCACAGATCACGCCGCCGTGGTCTGGGGGTAAATTTCGCTCCCGCACACCAGAGTAGGCCCCCCTCGGCAGCGGCTCAAGCCTAGGTCCGTTCCCTCGGCGGGGAGCCCTTGAGTCCGCTGCTCGCGCGATACAGTGACACAAATTTACATCACTGCAACAACACTACACATATCACCTCCACACACGTGCACGCATACACGCTTACACAAAAAAGTGGAAGGGTTTACTTTTTTTTTCCCTTTTCGAACTGAAATAGTTTAGAAATTTTCCGATACAGAATACACGTAAGAGTTGTTGAGATATGTATGCTTGGTACACATATATGTTTCAACAACTCATATATGTATTAATAGTGTAGCTTAACTTAGGTTAGCTCAGTTAGGTGGCGTATTGCATCGATCAGGCAACAGCCAAGCCGAGGTGTGCCGTGCACCCTTGAGCTGGTTGCCCAAATAAAAATCGGCTGAGTGCCTTAAGCGCTCGCCTTAGTAGTCCGGTGAAGCTGTTAAGACCTTGCTAGGTCAATAGCGTAGTCAGTTCGAAAAAAAAAAAAAAAAGCCGCCGGTTTTGAGCGCTATTTTTGTTCGAGTCTTGGGTTTTTATATGCCAATGTTTACATTGTAAATTTTTTAAATTTATTTTAAAGCTTATTTATTTTAAGTTGTGTTGATTACGAAATACGAATTATTCTTCAGGGGTTTTCTAAACATTGCTAAATATATTATGCTGAGGTCACTAAAGCTGTGCTTTCGCTCGCATATGATTTTTCTATAGAGACGGAATATCTCCAACTGATAAGCGAGACATTCCACCAACCTATTATAACTGGTGTCAGAAGTGTAGCTATATGCCTCAGAGGTTATTTAATGTCGCATGAATTGCATACCTGTTTGCTGTTTCATACCGTAACCAAGACTGTAGGTAAGTATTAAATTGTTATTATAAATATAAAAACGATTATATGGACTTTGTAGATTTCTCTAATTAGAATGTATACATCTTATCCATAGTACCGCTGGTTAATTAGAAATAAATGCCTTGTGTTCTCCTGACAACGAGTATGCAAAATGCCATGGTGATCGGTCGAGTGTATAGGGTGTGAAAGCCTAACAAACAAACAAACATTAGTCTTTATAATATTAGTACGCATATCCTATGATGATTTATATAATATGGAAACAATTCATTAAGTTCATCCTGCGACTTCAAAGCACATATATGTAAGTAGGACGCAAGTGGTAGAAGCGCCCGGGGGATCTTAGAGCCTGTGTAAGTACCATTAAGCCGTCTGTAATACATGAAGTAAGTATTTGCATGAAAATGACAAGATATTTGCATATGCAAATTACTTTCTGTCTTTATTTGGGCCGCGGACGTTAACTCTACGTATTTATGTAAATGCGTTAGAGCCTCGCTAGAAGCTTCTATAAACGGACATTCTCAACTCTTATTATTCATAAAACCCTGGTAATATATGTGGTATACACATACGATATCTTTAAACAATCAACAATGCTGAATTAGAATATAGAATTAATTCTCTTGTAGTCTAATCAGTCTAATGAGGTTTTATCACCCTATAGCTCGACAGCGAAGCCATTACCATCCAAAATGGATTTAACGGATGAGTAAACTCCCAAGCGACTGACCAGCAACTTTGTCTATTTAAAAATAAACCAACTAGGTACCTACTTTTTTTATATATTTATTATGCGTATAATTTTTACATCAAACCACACCGTGAAATAATTAACGTTCGTTTTTAGTAACGAAGCCGACAAAAACTAGAAGTGAATAGAACGTTAACAAGGTAAAAAAACACACACACGGTCGATTACGTTATTTAATTATACGATTAGAACGTAACGGAACTCACTACGTATGAAATATATGAATAATTTGAAGAACTCTGAATTAACAATAAGGACGGGGAGCTGCTCGTTTGTGTGATTTCGAACGAAAACAATAAAATGTAAAAACAACTCGGTGCACGTTGCGATCGAGGGCTCGAAAAATAGCAACGGACTGTAGGTAGGGCTGTTAAACCTTAGAATAAATTATATTTAGGAAAGAGTAATTCTATCCATAACGTCTATCTTGTATAACATTTTAACTAATCACAATTAAAATTAGAATGTGTTAAACATTTGATCGCGAAGAATATTTGCATAATATTTTAGTTTTAATATAACTCAAGTATTTATTACAACAAATATTAACAAACGCATGTGAAGTCGCGACCAAAACTAGTTGTAATATAAAACTTATGACATTAAAAACCAGTCCTCCGTTTTAATAACTTTGCCACTTAAACAAAACTAACTATACAGTTAAATTTTTAACAACGTGTAGTATACTAAACATAAAAAAGTTAATAGACGTGCCAATGTACTTTATTTTACTATACCATTGCTGAGGTGTCTACTCTAACTGTTATTTTGTAAATATTTGCTATGAATTCGAAATAAAACATAACACTCCCGGCATTCGACATAAAGTCGTCAATACTCTCATACCCTCCTTGACACCGTTAAACAAATACTTCCTGTACATTCTTGTAAAATACGATATACAAGGAAAAATATTGCCAATCCTAGCGGGTACACACGCGATGGCAGCCGCGCGTCCCGCGACGAACATAAAACACACACATACGGCGAAAATAAAAAACAGGCAACCGCACACCTATACAGCACAACATACCCTCATACTCGGCGAGGCATTCGTGCGTAAACCCGACTCGACACACATATACGTACATACCTACGTACTTATTACCTGTACGTGTGTTGCATCAGGGTATCCATTACTTGGTGGAAAAAGCGCGCTGCCCAACGGTGTGTGTAATTGATTAACAGTTTGAGAGCTCGTCGACGAGCGACGGACAGAAAGCCTCAGACGAGTGAACGTTCCTTGAACGTTGTAAAATCTTAATAAACGCCATTCCATTTGGACGATATCTTAATTATTTTATATGACTTTTAACGACGCTTTTATCCACTGTTATCCAATCCAATTATGTTGTTTTATGGAACGAGATCTTCTTCTCGCTAACGCGAAACTCGACAGATAATTATGTATATATATGATAATGGATTTCATCGGAGCCTCATCATTGTCAAATAAAATTTTATGCATTAACATATTAGGCTAATTTGTATATAAGAACACATTATCCAGTGAAATTTATAAAAATGATTGCTTCATCCGTACATCATCAACTTAATAATTTAGTAACCATGTATTGAAGTAAACAAACCCTATTATTCCCAAGCTACGCCGTCAACAATTATATACAACTAGCGGGCCCGACAGACGTTGTCCGGCCTAATTATAAAAAAAAACCTTGACAAATTAAATACCAAAACGTTCCCCATGAATCGTTTTATCTACTGGTGAAAACCGCGTGAAAATCCGTTCAGTAGTTTTTGAGTTTATCGCGAACAGACAGACAGACAGACGCGGTATGGGACTTTGTTTTATATAATGATAATCATTTTACATTCGTCCGTAAATCTTTCGAATAAACATTGTTTATTATCGGTTTCTAATCTCAAAACGTATTTCTAAATCTAGTTCAGCTTCTGTTTCCACGAAAACAGTTCTTACTGTGTTTTTATTGTTTATTAAACATATATTTTCATTCATTATTATTACAAAGACGAACCGTTGTTAAACCATCAACTTTTAAATTATTCACAAGTTGCATTTACAACGACCAGTCATTTACATAATGAAGTGTAATAACACATATTATACTGAATGTACGGCACTTTAATATATTACATTTTATTGTTTTCATTTTAAATATTACTCATTCGTAGGTAAACTGTCTGATAAGTGTAAATCAATGCAAATAAATAACTTTATATAGGCCATAAAGTATGATGAAGTGGTCATAAAGTTTAAGGACGTTCTGATGTACTAATAAAAATGGTTAAAAAGGGAAAAAAAGAATAATTTATAGTGATAAAATGGTGTGCGGAGATGTCGTTGCGGGCACGTCTGCCTGCCTGCTCCGCCCTGCATCAATAATTCATACTACATCGCGCCATTGAGAAAGTACTCTGTGATCGTCATACTAATTCGACTATTGAATCACTAAAACATTTCCTCACGGCCATCAATACGCACGCACCAACCGACAAATCGATGTTAATTTGCATATAACATAGATAAGTAACGAGTTTTATGAAACAATAAATAATTAAAAGGGAACAAAAGTACAATTACAGAATCAGAAGTCGTTTTATGTATTATTTCGTGATTTGAAATATGTTTATTACCCTGGTGTAGAATTTTAAAAAAACCTACAGTTTGTTAATGATATAAAAAGTAACCAACAAATTTATCTGTTACTGAATATTTCTTGTTTTTTTTTAAATACTGCCTATGAATATGAAATATATGCATAATTCTATAATAGTAATATACATAATTAAAAATATCACATATTATAAATCAAAGATTAAATAATCTCCCAATTACAAAGACACACTATTTTCATGAAAGCCTTACGTCATATTTAGCTAATAATATCAATTGTCCCTTATAAACCCTTAACTTTGATAATTATGACATACTTATTTAACAAAAGAAAAAAACCAATGGTAAGTAAGTAACTTTATTTTGATAAGCGACTAACTAAATTCGGAGTTCGAAATATTTACATAACTAATTATAGTTTATCAATAACGGGAAAACATGTATAATTTAGTAATGAAGGAAGTTGTTATTTAATACACAAAACTAGGCTTTTTTCCTATTTACCTTACAAACATTAGTAGATAGATAACGGTTATTTACATGTCTAGAATACATATATGTAGTATTAAGTTAATTAAATGAATATGTATTGTAAAAATTGTGTATTTCAGAAACTCACATTTTTCTTACAATAACAATATAATTAATTCTACATAACCAACATTTCTTAATATCATCGCTCTTAGATATTTTATAAGTGATTATTAATATTACTGAAATATGTTATGTAATTGACATTAGTAATTAATACTAAGAAATTCGTTCATCCATCCCTCGAGAAGACTAATTCCACCACCTCGATTAATTCATGTAATTTCAACTCCGATACCAGGAGAATATGAAATCAAGTAGGTAATTTAGATCGGCGATGCAAAGCCAACAAAGCATGCGAACGAGTGAAACGTTGCCGCTGCCATTTTCTGATAAAAATCCATACAAGATGAACATAATATATATAAAATCATGTTTTAAAATTTAAAACCTGTGTGATCAGACATTTAATACAAGTTAATAGATGGTTCAGATTTGTTTGTTATATTCGCTATATTTATACATCTCTAAATTTAGTAACTTATTATTTAAAAATCAACACAAAATGTTCATTATCATTCTTACAGTCTTATTGTAAATCAAATACGCAATATACATAACAATTGGTACGTTACAGAAATCTATTGTTAATCATATTCATCGGTTTCAAACATTAATGCTTGTATAACAGAAACGCTCATCTATATGAAGAAATGGAGGGTGGTGAAGGGAGACAGAACACCCACAAAGCCTCAGGGATGTGAGGGAGAGGTGGATATTTCATCGAGTACAGCTACAAGATGGCAGACGTTTGCGGTTGATAGTTTATAGTTATTGCGAGTGAGCGCGACGTGTCCGGGTTCGCTTTATCACATTGTTAGCGTTGTTATCCGCGTCCACCGGATTAAGTGGAGATCACGCCCGAACCCGACACGACTGCTTCCTCTACTGGCTTTTAACATTTACACGATCTTTTATGTAAGAACGGAGAGCCCTTCTGATTTATAACATGTTGAAACTTTATTCTCATGGTTATTAACATTTAATATTTTCAACATAATAAAACATAAGCTTTATGGCGTTTTAATTAAAAACAAAGACGGAGCACGACAAGAATTTATTCCCCCCCGTCCGGAGACTTCAAAGGGCGGAGAGGTGTCGCGCGTGAATATAAATCTCCCGCCGGGATAAAAGTGGTAAAGCTCGGGACGAATCTATATAAATGTTGCAATTCGTGAGAGTTCAAGTGATCGATCGCTTTCACTATCCTCCCACTATTTCAACTATAAGACGTCTCATTTATTTCTGTCATATTCGACACATTTTTATTTCGCATGAGAAATGTACAACGATAATAAAAATCATACACGCTATGTTTTTAACTGGGACGTTGTAATATAATAAATATGAAAGACCTTGTTTATTTTTTACCTCAAGGGTCATCAAATACGAGTTTATCGAATAAAGTACACAAGGTAATTCGAATAACTCGTAGATGTGAGCGATACCAGGGAAGCAGACTTCTGAAAGATACACAGCGACACATCGCGTCGAGCGCTCCGCAATAAATCTACTAGAGCAAAGAAAGCGTTAACTGTGATTTACAGACACTCCGCGTTGATCGTGACGGCCATGAACCACTAAAACACGTTTATTATCTAGAAAATAAACTATAAAAATGCCTTAAAACACATCATATTTATGTAGAGATACAAAACAGCTCATGTTTGTGAAGCTGAAAGATCGAAATTTCGTTTAAAGTACGACAATGCTGATTTAGCAAGAAATTCTCCTCGACGTAAGTGAGATAGCGATCTAGTAGCTACGAGGAATCCTGTGACACAAACAAAGGAATTAGGAACCGACATCTGTGTAAACATACTATTGTCATGTTGTTAAATGATAAAATCTTGTAAAATATTCCATCAACTATTCAAGATTTGAGTTGACATCGAGGGGAAATTAATCTCAGACAGAATCCAATTAAAACTTTATTAATTTAGCAAAGAATCGCCGAAGAAATTCACGATTCGGAGAAACGGTTACGTTGCCGAAGTTAAGGAAATTTAACTAATACAATTTATACGCAGAGATATAAAATAACGAACTCGGTCCGCATTGAAACCAGCTCTAAAGTATTTTGATGTGAATTAATAAGAAAAAACAAAGCAATTCTGTTTTAAAACTCAGTTCTCTTTTGAATATCAAAATTAGTTGCTTCAATAGAAGTTCGTAGTGTATTTATTTTCATGAGCACGTGCGCTGTCGGTTAAAAATAGATCGATTTGTTGTTCACAGGCAAGTTATTAGTTCAAAGTGGTGTACTGTAATTAGAAGCACATTTGAAGGGAACGGGCGAACCGGAATGCCGGAATGCGTGTCGACCGCACCAAAAGCGTACCGCATTCATTTAATAATTAAAACATAGTCTTATACGCTATTAGCCATTCTACATTCGGCGAACACATGGAAAACAAACAACGTAGGTGTGTGTTACGACACTTGACAACAGAACAGCGCACAGAAACCGAGTTCCCGTAATAGGTGGAAGGCACGAACGTTTCGCAGCTCGCAAATTACAGTATTAAAATTTAAAACCAGTATAATAAACGCTTTTGCTTTGCTGATGGTACATTGTAGTTTTAGTGTTTCGACGGATAGATCGTAAAACGACTATTCGTAAACCGTTGTATCCGGCACTTCGTATATGCTGGCCGGCGGTATTAAAATGTTGTTTATCGGTAGCTTTTGAAATAACTCCTTTAATATATTAATAATAAAAAAAAAGATAACAATTTATTAGGGGAGATTTAAGAGACAATAACTGTTATAATATGATTCCACTAATCGGCTTACTTATAAAATTTACAATCCTTTTGATATGAGAAACGATGCGTCGTCATTGGTCAAACAGCTATAACGCGTTACACAAAAAGTTTAGTATTGGATGTTATATTTAAATGGTCATAAATTATAAGGATTTACTCGTCAACTCATTATAATTCTTCAAAATTCGTTTACAAAAAGTTAGTTACAATACCTATTGAATATTTTATTAGTACTCCCGTCCGCGACTCCGTGCGCATTAAATTGCAATATCTGTATAACAATAACATACCTCCTAGCGCTTTTTAGTGGCGAGTGGTCATAAAATGGATACCATAAAAACCTCTCTGAAAAAACACTTAGTTGTACCATTATTAATGATGATCGACCAAAGAGTGTTGGGAGTTTATCGATCCAAAACATAAACTGCTATTGAACATATGACATAAAGTCTTTAATAGTATTTAAATATATATTTGGTATATTGAAGTATTTAGTATAATTGAAGGGTACCTTCTGTCTGTATTTGCAAGTGAAGAAGCCAAGATTTTATGGAAGTTCATGATTCATTCTAGAAAATATTTGTGAATATGCTAATATTTGGATACGATGGGACTGGCACGTTCTTTGTAGACCTAAGACCCTAAATGGAATTAAAAATTAAAAAAATAACATTTGTGAATGAAGGTGATCTGTAACTTTTTATTATCTCATTTTTTGACCTAAATGAAATTATATACATGTATACAAATTCTTTTCATATAATGTTAGCGTAAATAGACTTATAAATGAAAATAAACGAGGCAGCCTAACTATATATCTATACATATAAAAGAATAATCATCTGAGTGAAGTATATATCAATGCATAGCCCTAATTGTTGGGACTAGGGCCGTGAAAATTGAATACGGATTCCTTTTACTGTGTAAGTGAGCACTAAGACAAAAATTTTATAAATTCATCCCCTAAGGTGGTGAAAAGGGGGATGAAAATCCATCATTATTCCTTTAGTCAGTCAGTCAGTTAGTTGTTCTTTGATATTTATACAATAGATGTAGGTAAAACTCTTTAATTTAAATAACTTCTTCATAAATCAATCTCTTTATTTTTCTCACAGTATACTTACTATATTTACAACCTTAACACATTCTAACGCCCTCTTAACTTTCACTACTAAAGATAATAATGCAATCAGAAATGTTTTTTTTTTACGATTATGATTTTGCTTTTACATTGACTACCCTACACAGATATATAATAAGGACTCGAAAATAATTAGTGCATAGAAAAGGCGCGCGAAACCGCGGAAAATTGCCAGTATATTATAATCAAAGATACCAGCAAACTCTAGAGCGCATTTCTGTAAAATTACTTTGTGACGTATCACCTTCATCCGCTCGTGTCTTCAATTAGAACTGACATTTTCGCGCAACAAAATCCACGTCTCTTTTCAACCTACTTGAAAATCGTTTATGTGTTTGTGTTTGTGAGAAAACTATTCGCTGATATAACAATAATACGAGAATATTTTCGTATTCGGAATTCTTAGAAAAATAAAACATAAAAGTCACGGAGAAAGAGAAACAACGTCGAAGCGTAACATTATTTACGTCCGCCACGAGTGGCTGACCAACGCGACGGGTAAACATAATAAAATTGAAGAAGTAATACCATTATTCATTGAAGGCTGCCCGCTGAGATTATTAGCGGAGATTACCACGAGTTAATACATCGGACGGATTTTTATCTATTCCGATTAAACTAATTGCTTTTTCTGTTATACTATTGCGATGGTATCCACTATGACATTATCGTCTTATAGATCATATTGTAGTTATTATTAATACAGCTTTATCCTACGTCAAGTTCATAATAATTATTAGGAGATACTTCGTTAACATTTATAACCTACTTTTTTTATTTTTACATTATAATTAATTAACATTTAATAATCTTAAGTAATATTAATACGAATGTGAGTATTTTTTATATCATACGAGGCAAACGAAGAGGTGGGTCACCTGATGTCAAGTGATCACCACCGTCCATAGATATTAGCAACACCAGGGGAGTCGTCGCAAGTGCGTTGCCATCCTGTGTTTGGGGGATGGTGGGAGAAGGAGGGAGGAGGGGTAAAGTAGGTAATAATAGCATCAAATAATGAATTTACAAATTTGTGAAAATGGAATAGTTCAATGTGTTATCGTCGCCTCATTAATTAAGAACTTGTTTACACACCTCCCAACTAATCAATATGATGTGATGACCGCGATTTTCTTGTTTTTTAAGAGTCATTGTTTAATATTGTTAATAACGATCGTGTAATCGAATACGGTACATTTAAGGTTGTCACTCGTACTTTATACAATAGTATATAGTACATATTTTTTAGTAATTATAATATCTATATTTTACGGGAACAATAAAGTACGTGAAAACACTGACATAGTTTGATTTTCCTAGGATACAACGCCAGCGTAAATTATTGAGACGAGAAAATAAAATAATTTTGTCTTTATTAAGTACTAACTGTACCCACAGCTCACGCGTAACATGCGTTTTTTTTTAAATTGTATTAAAGAAATGTTAAATTGTGAAAATATGTACAATTACAGAAATGCTCTTTCAAATAGATTTGTAAGTACGATACGCACGCCACCTACAGTAACATGTAACGTGTACATTAGATACATAAATACTAAAAGTGTGTCAAATGAGGTTTACCATAAAAAACATATTTGGAACTTTAACCCACCATATAACTACCTCACTTACATTCTATAAGGAACTAATGAAATAATGTCTTAGAAACTGACCGAAAAGACAAAATAATTCAAATTACATACATAGATACGGATATATGAATTTAAATTATATTTATTGTTGGGACCCAGTACAATGCACGTCTTACGCATACAGTGTTTACAGTGAATAACATATTTCTGCTAAATTGCGTGCAGACGAAGTCGCTGGTAATATCTAGTCTTAAATAGAATAACCTAAATACTTCCTACAAGGTCAGCTATCTGTCAGTGAAAGCCCCTTGAAAATCGGTGCAACCGTTTTGCAGATACCATTGCGGACGAAGCCGCGGTTAACAGCTAGTCTAATTTAGAGTAGCCTAAGTAACCCTCTGTAATTTCAGCTATCTGCCAGTGAAATTCTCGTCAAAATCGGCCCAGCCGTATTGGAGATTGCCCCGGAACAAACAGACAGACAGCCATACCGGCAAAAACAAAAAAAAGCATTTTTGTTATCAGTAGCGTGTATACTTTTATACCCAATGAGTAAAAAAAAAATTTTATAATGCATACAGACATTTCATGTTTATTATATGTATAGAAGAAGATTAATAAACGCATCTATAACAGTATAATTATATAAAAATATACTTTTATAATGAAATCTAAATTCATTAATTCATATGTATAATAAATTAAAATGCAACAAGCCAATACCTCTACGATATTTTACGATATTTTGATTGACTGTACTATTTTCTTACCCTAAAAATCGATATCGATTATTATAGTTATATACGTTATTTGCTTAAATAAAAGTTAGTAACCCTAAATACGTTATACTCAGCTCAAATTACGACGTGATTATAAAAAGTTTATCAGCAGTATTCAGTTACTATTTTGGTCACACACCGTACCATTTACGACATCGCACCAGCTTCAAAAATAAATCTTTAATGACATTAATAATACTGTTCGGGGTGAAAGTGACCATTCGACGGTTTTGAATCTGGCAATTAGAAGCCATTTAAGAACACGAAAGAGACAAACGGGCTTTCTTGTTCGAATCGGCATGCTTTGTCATAGAACAAGCATGTCATTTGACTGGACTTTTCGTTTTAGCTCCTTGGAGATTTCTGATCTCCTGGTATATTTCTTGTATGTTGAAAGAAAGAAAGAACTTTGTTGATAAGATTGTATTGGCAATTTAACTTTATCGCAGACACACGTGACGGTGATACTTTCAAATTTGTTGCTTATATTCACTTTTGAAATAGCGCTTCAATGCATCTATAATGCTTAAATTACCTTGTCTATCAGACTTTGTATAAGATCAATCCATGTCTCGTATAAAAAGGATGTAAGCTCTCTTAACTTTACTTAACATATCAAGAGAAAAAGTCCACTTTTAAAAAAAAGGATTGTGTGGTTTTATGAAACCACGGTAAAAGTGAAACTTTTTTTCACACTATAGACATTTAACTAACAATAGTTTATACACTACACGGTCAGCTGCTGCGAACTATAGGCGCCGCCATATTGGCCCTGGCTGCTCTGACGAGCGCCTTTCACTTTATCCCTACTCCGCAGCCGACCATCACGCGACATGCAACACACAGACGAAAAAGTTTGAGACGATGTAATAAAAGTTTCACTTTAATAAATGGTATCCTTTATGAAAAAGTAGCATTTACTATTTGATCTAATAATTACAATTCCAGTAAGCCCTTCAGACGAAATTTTAATTACAGTCAAAACCGTTTACTGCGACATCGTTTAGAACAACATGCCGGTTATAATAACCTAGAACAAAGGTCCCGGCTGAATGCTATATGACCGCCTTATTAAAAACATTGCTAATAACGACATACCTCATAAAACGACCACATTTAACTAATATTTCGGAGATTAGATCTGTTAGAACGACCGGCTAAGCTGTAATGTAAACAATTTGAATAGGTATCCACATTTGTCTTCAATGGCTATTAAAATCAGGAAAGAAAACAATAGGATTTAGTTTAGTGTAGGGTCTTTTCTAATTCTTAGAAACAAAACACGTGCATGCAGTAGAGTCAAAGCCCGCTTCTTCATATCTCTTCAGTTAGTTTGTTACTTATCTATACACAAGACGCACCAAAACTTTGTGGAGTTATTCGTGAAACTTTCAAAATGTCGCAAAGAAAAAGAAAACAAATTATGAATTAATAATTATGAATTAACAAAACACATTATGAAAAACAAATTATGAATTATAATTAATAATAAATGACAATTATGACGATACGTTAATTAAAATCCAACGTGAATTACAAAATATCTATGCACAACAGAAGTGTTCCAAACAGACCAAAATTACAGATTTTATGCTCACAGAAAAATAATATGCATTGTACTTATGTGTAATAAACAAAATGTACATAGTTGAATAAATATATTTTTCCAATAATTCCCTATCGATTTGTTTGTACTTGCACGATACACATTAAACATCACCGGTTGTTACGACTATCGGTTTTTACGACTGAATATGAGCAGTCCCTTCGATGTCGTTATAACAGATTTTGACTGTATATACAATTTATATTCTATTATTCTTAACATCTTTCATAGATTCTACAGGTCTTGTTGCGTTGGTTGCATTATATCCCGAAAACGATAATAAATAATAATGATATTCTACCAGTCGGTTATTTTATTATTGTCCTGTCTCCTTTGGTAGACTTTTTACAGACTTAATTACAAGTTCTAAAGTTTTATTATCTTTATAAATTATAAATAAGTAGTTGCAGGAAACAGATACAGCGTTAAACAAATTTGGGCACGTAGGATAATATGCCGTCTGCGTAGGTTAGCATTTCCTGAACGAACAGCGATGCAAATGGCCGACTTTACGGACGGAACTGGCTCGCCTTTTATTTCGGTATCGTGTTTAACCGCTATTACGTGCATCCTTTATTATTGTAATAAAAACTAATACGTATTTTCTTTCAAAGGAAATGTTGTTCTTTGGCTCGTTATTCTTTAACTGTGATTAAAATAGTTTACTGTTTCATTTGAAAGTTTATTGTGAGACAAACGGCAGTAAACTCCTTTGGCTTGAATGTTTCCTAATAGGATTACATTCATTCTTTCTTGGAAAAGTTTTCGTTCATTTTAATTAAGATTGTATTATACTGGTGTTTTGTATACGATGTAAGCAACTGCACCTTATTTCATAAAGAATAAGTGTTGAAGTATTCTCGTAGGTGGTAGAGGCACGCTGAAGCTATTACTGGTTCCAGCATGAATGGGTCGGCTCGCCCAGGGTAGTACCACCCTCTCGCAGAAAACCGACGTGAAGTAACAGTGCTTGCATTGTTGCGTTTCGTTTGGTCAGTGAGAGCGCCGGATACCCACCTCCTCTCCCCTTCCCCGTTCTTACCCTCCCCAACCCCCACTTCCCAACTCTCCTCCACAAACACAGGCTGGCAATGCACTTGCGACTCCCCTGGTATTGCAAGTGTCTATGGACGGTGGTGATCACTTAACATCAGGTGACCCACATGTTCGTTAGCCTCCTATAATATAAAAAAAAATTGAAACAATAATATTTCCATATTTAACAATTAGTAGTCGTATGCCTGATGAACTTTCCTATCGGTAATACCTCAGGAATCATCTTATTTTTAACTCCGTTATGATATAAATTTTCAAAAACCCTTTCTTCGTACTAACCTACCTTGAAAACAAAAACTTCTTAACAAATTTCATGCCTCTAAACCCACTAGTCCAAGCTGCACATTGCATATCAGTCGGTCTTAAGAATTCTATTAAGTAGATATAAATTAAAATTTATTTAAATCCCATTATAATCGATTACCAGTTTTTCTACTCATACATAAATAATTCGATAGCCAGACTCCGTTTAAATTAAAGTAATAAATACTTATAAAAGCCATTAGGCGGGAATCAGTCGACTGCCAACCGATCTCTTTATATCCATGAGACAATAAAACCTCCAGCTATAAACCGGGTCGCGCCGCAGTTTTATCTCCAACAAAATTAATCAATCACCCATCAACAGTTTATACTTCTCGGTTTACCGTTCCGCGCCGTCGACGCCTTTGCTTTTAACTTTTATTTCAGACGTGTTTTTTACTATTGAATTTTTAACATTACGCGTCGAGAAGGAACACGGTTTAATGTTTTGGCTATAATCTAATCTTTCGACAGAGCATTAGGTTTTTATTGTTCACAGATTTTTTAGCGTTTACAATCTCATCTGATATTGAGAGACTATGTGCCCTAAGATATAAACATGGCATACCAAGAGAGAACCGACTCTAAATTGTAGTTACCGAAATACTTCTACAGTTACTTAGAGACAGATTTTGACTTTGAGATGGGTAGGTAGCCAGATGGGCTTTAGAAAAAGCTACCAACCACACCATGCTACGTTTCCATTACGATGCTTTCCTTCACTAAAAACTACCAGGAATTCATAATTGTTACAAAGTAATAATCTCGAAGTCTCTAGATATATTACTAATATTAATTTAAACTGAAAACATCTTCTGGAACGTTCTATACATTGAATAAGTATTGATTGACATTTGAAATGGATTTTTATTCTTCATTACATAGTATAAAACAAAGTCTCCTACCGCGTCTGTCTGTCTGTCTGTTCACGATAAACTCAAAAACTACTGAACGGATCTTCATGCGGTTTTCACCAGTGGATAAAGTAATTCATGAGGAACGTTTTGGTATATGATTTGTCAAGTTTTTTTTATTATCAGGGCGGGACATCGTCCGCCGGGCCCGCTAGTTGATTATAATTGTTAATATACATATAATATTCAATTATTTCCTCTTTTCACTTTATTTAAGTCCTTATGCTTTTAATATTTTGGCATTACATTTCTATTTTTGGTAAAATGGAATAGCTAAATAAACTAAAAACTTTTCAAGAGATTACACAAGAAGATTGTTAATTATTATGGAACTACGGGTTATAAAAACATACTGTAAAAATAAAAAAGTAATCAATTAGTGTAACCAAATAAATGTTAATACTGTGGACATAATTCAAACTATATTTTTTTAAATTCGTATCCAAAAATATATTACCAACATTAAGTTGCAGGGTCATTTGAAAATCGGTGCAATATATCAGTCCGTCGCGCTGTGCCAAACTGACTTTATTATTGACTTTAATATGTTGTCAGCACTAATGCATTGGTAATGCGCACCTCTTCAAAGAAAGGATACTGATGTGTTGACACACACTCATATAAAACGAAATACCCGTTATTACATATACACACATTACATTATGTTACATTAACCCCGTATACACTTGTACTTAGGCATCTCTGGTTAAATCTAAATGTACTAAAGGCCAAGCGAAATAAACAAGATCAATACCAGTGTATATTAGTTTAAGCTCCGGGTCATATTAACCTTTTAGTGCCGTATTCGTCTATAGAAATACCTAGAAAAAAGGGACATACCTAATCCATTGTAGTTTCGTTTTATGGTCAAAAGCGTCTCCGCCCGGGGCTACTTTGAATAAAGTAATTTCGGATATTGTTACATCATAATGAACCGTACAAAATCCTCTTTAAGAAAGGTTTACTTACACAAAACTATAACAAGTTTTACCCGAAATATAATTAATATTAATAATACTGTTGAGGTGTTTGGTTACGATATAATATAACAACAATAGCGTTTATTGGAGGATCATTCTGAAGAATAAGATTAGATTTAGATTAAAACAAAACGAATAAGTCGCAAGCTTCTGGTTTAATTATCCGTACAATTAACGGCCAGACCTCAAATTAACGGAGCCATTCAACTAATGGGCTCAATGACGTGCAGGCATCAGGCTAACCAAACGCAATAGAGTGTCGACATTTACTGACGGGCATGATCGAAGCCATTTCAATTTAGTTCCATTTTCTACCGTTAAGGGTGCCTCGAGGCAAACAGGCAATATAGTGGAGGTGCAGTCAACAAGCAGAAAACAATGTTTGTTTTTTGTTGCAATATACAACTTCTGTTTTATTACGATTTAAAAATAGAACTTTCTGTTTTATTACGATTTAAAAATAGAACTAAGTTGTTGAAATATATAAGTCTGTACATTCTGTTATAAGATTTTTTATGAGAATACTAGCTTTTGCTTTAACGGCTTCCCTAACGAAAAGTTCTTTTTTTCTGGATGAAGCGTACCCTCCTAGGTCCTTGTCTGTGCCCCGAAAACGTGTGCAAAATTACATGATTGGTTTAGTTACTTAAGGCGTGTAAGTGTAACAAACAGACTAACATTCGTGCTTATAATACTACTTGGCAATCCGATGCGAGTGTTAAAATTTAAGCACCGGATTCAATTTATAGAATAATTTACGTGTATCAAACATAATCAATAATTACTTCCCAATAAATCCTTTACATTTTTTATCACATAGACACCCTACTTTTAATAGCGTCGTTTTACTAATGACTTAGCCTATTAAATGAATAACTAAAATAACCATAATAACCCAATATTAGTGGCCGCCCTATAAAAATGTTCTAACGATAACAATAACTAACATAAGTCGTAGAGTCACTGAATTAAGATTCTAAGGAGATCATCGTGATTCATGAGAATGTAACGTTATGATTATAGCTTATATAGATAAGTTCACACGGCGTCGTCGACTTTACAAACAAAGCGATTCGATGTCAGTTTTTCAACATCCCATCACATAAATAACGATAAAACCGCCGCAGAACCGTTGCCGGAGCGTGTAAATTTACTTTGCGATAACGTAAGTACTTCTGTAAATAATGACGCCTACCTATAAAATATGTGTGAATTAGTAGAATTCCTTTTATGTTTTGATGTTAGCGAATAAGAAACCGGCCGTGATCGGCTTCTGTGACTTATTTATTTCACTTGTTTTTAGTAATTAACTACAAGTTATAAAAACTTTTTGGTAGATTGGGGGATAAATAAGGGTTGGGAAAAATATTTTTAAAGAATTTTTATATCAAAAATGTTTAATATTGATTCAAGTCTTTCTGGATGCTAAATCTTTAAAGTTTTGAAATTACTTATTTTAGCCCAAATTTCGCCACAAATTCCATTTAGCCATAACATAAATCATGCATTTATATATCTGTTAGCGACCCATCAACCTTCACTGTACTTTTTTTCCAATTTTACAGTTCAGGTTGTAGGTCGTAGAGCCACGCTAAAGCTATTACAGGTTTCAGTATGAATGGGTCGGCTCGCCCGGGGTACTACCACTCGATCCACAGAAAACCGACTTGAAGTAACAGTTCTTGCGTTGTTGCGTTTCGTTCGGTCAGTGAGAGCGCCGGAGGCTCACCTCCTGTCCCTTCCCCCTCTCCCCTCCCCACAAAACACAGGCTGGCAACGCACTTGGGACTCCCCTGGTGTTGCAAGTGTCTATGGACGGTGGTGATCACTTAACATCAGTTAACCCACTTGTTCGTTTGCCACCTATTAAATCTTCACACAAACAACTTTTTTTTATTGGGCGTATTCAATAAGGGAGTCCTCATAAGATATTCATTGAAATAATATTTAGTAAATAACAATTTTCATGTACATTAAATGTACCACACGACTAAAGATTTGATCGGATAAGTATTAACACTATATTGGTTGTGATAGCATCGAAAACAATGTATTCCTTTTCATAAGATGTAAAAGATATATGGTCTTTGTGTGTTATTTGTAGAGGTAGACATATTGTATCTCATAAGTTTAGCTAGTTAGCGTTAGTAATGTCGACACCCGATAACTCCCTACGACCTCATTAAAATACTTCGATTTTTTCTATTTTATATATAATATACAAGTATTATACACATAAACCTTCCAAAAAAGATTTTCTAAACTCCAATGTAGACGACGACGTTCTATATCAAAATCCGTTGTGTAGTTAGACGAAATAAGGAAACTCATTTCGAGAGACACGAAAAGTTACTTTATTTTGTACTATTTAATTGACATTATTGTCTATTTTATATGTTTAAGTTATGGTATTAGTACTGAAATTTATAGTATAAGGTATGCATAAAATATTAAAAGAATACTAACATACTAAGGAAATTCTGTCAAGAGATTTACCCCACACGTTCAAGATATAAAATGTACACTTACGAATAAAGTTCACACATGTCGTCTAACAAACCGCAAATAGAGCAAAACGCATACCTGCACAACGAGTTCTTACCTGCAAAAGAAATAACAAACTATTATTGGTCGAGAATAAACAAAAGTTTCTTCGTGTCAGTCGCAATGGACATGAAAATTATTCCTTCAGTTTAACCCATATAAAGAGGTCTAATTATATTTGATAGGCAAAAAATGTCTATTTCCAGTTACTACATATTCTTTGCCATAAACTTTTTTGATGGAAATTAAAACAAATCTTACTTCATGTGCCAAACATAGTTTTCGCATTAAACCCTTCATAGGTTGTACGTATGAATCAAATAATATTGGTAATTAGCTATGGCTGCGACTTCATCCACGTGGAACCTTATTTAAAACAAAAGTTATTAATAAAATTATATGAACTAGTGGGCGCCCAGTGGTCGACATTCGACCATAGTTCATTGAATTTTTAAAGTTTGAACTTTATTAGGGTCCTTTTATCAATGGCATCGACTTCAAATATATAATTAGGTAGTTCAAATATCAATATTTTTTATTTAATTTGGTTAATTTAATAATTCAGTTATTTTTCGCTTTTTAGTGCCTTATTAGTTTTTCACATCGAAGGCGGTTTATTTTTTTTGTAAAAAAAATTATTTCCCCATTTTTAGTGTTCATAAATATATCTGGTTTGTAATGGGTATAATAAATCGGTTCCAATTTCACGAAAATACGTAGTGACGAAGTGGCTGAAAATCAAATAAACGATATTTAACCCTCTTAGGGGTTGAATATTTTCTTCATATTTATATGGGACCACCGCTGAATATAACTAATTCAAATAAAAAAAGAATTATTAAAATCGGTTCATAATTTGCGGAGATATCGATTAACATACATAAAAAAAAATACATACAACCGAACGTAGTAACCTCCTCCTTTTTCGAAGTCGGTTAAAAAATACATACAGTCGAGCATAGCAACCTCCTTCGCAACCTTTTTTGAAGTCCGTTATTGACGGATGTCAAAATGTCTTTTTTATTTACATGTGTGTATATGTTGTGTAAAATTGAAGCAGTAGTGTGAGTAATGCATATTTTAATTAATTTAATGTACTTCTAATGCATTTTATATAAAATAAATAGCTTTCTGCACTTCTCCTCCATATAAACTTTAACTATGCCAAATTTCACGGTCATCCGTTCGCGCATTTCTTTCAAAAAGGGATACAAAGATTTGGCTTCACGTATTAATATATAGATTGTAAATAGATTAGAAGGAACACACTTGTACCGTCTGAAAATTCAAATAAGTTGAAGTTTAACATTGAAGTAACCGAGTTTAATGACCGTGACAAATAACATTAAATCAGCATATAATCAACATTGCGCGGTTATAATTATTTTATAGATGTGTGAAAATATAAATATCCTTATTTGTACAAACATAAAAATAGCTTATATCTGTTCACACATTTGCGCTTCAATTTATTTTTAACTAATGAGAAATATTATTCTTTTGTGTTTTTTAAGCATGGTGTAATACGAGTTGAGGTCGTTGTGGCTACAAAAATTTATAAGCAAAAATATCCAACTATTTAGAGACACAGAAAAAATGTGTTTACAGACCGTACTAACGTGTTTACGCATAAATAAACCATTATTCAAAAATTTGGCACTAATCATAAAAGATATCTTTGCTGTAAACAATTTCTTTTAGCTGTCGTTTGGCTTTTGTATCAAATTATTAGACTTGAACCATTTCTGTGAAAACATGTAATTTAGGTTTAATAGCCGCAGTCACTCAACCATATGTAACTTATACTAATATTATAAAGTTTAAGAGTTGTGAAAAAAGTATGTCTGCATTTTATAATTTACTGAGAGCGTTGTTGTTATTATTACGGCTATGGCCCTTACGAGAGGAGCAATTATTAGCATACAAATTGTAAGTAAATAGCGCGAGCGGTCCGTTTTGTTGGTTTGGCCAACCGACAAGAACCGAGTATTACCAAGAACGATCGAACTGGGAATGCTTATGTCCGAGAGATATCAAGCCCCGTCACTCAGTCACGATGTCGGCTCCTTACACAACAGTCATGGTTTTATTTTTCGAGCTGTCTACGCTATTGACCAGACAAGCCTTTATAACTTCATCAAACTAATAAAAGTATTGTTTTTACCAGCATTATTCTTCTTCAATATTCCCTAGTAAGAATTCTAGAATAACAGGTTACTAAAGAGAATAAGAAATATATAAAAATATTGCTGAACCAGTCACTTTACCAGCTAGTCAGTGATTAAAAAACAAAAGTGAGTAGGAATCCCGATAAGGCGTTACGCGAAAGAGTTATTGATTTAGTTTCCTTGCCAGAGCTACATATATAGTTTACATATATAGCCTAAATACAATAGAAAACAGTGTCTCAGTAATAATAAAATATATACACATGAAATACAAATTATTTATTTATATTTTTAAAGCAATTAAAAAGGAATTTTGAATCCGACAGCCTAAGAAGAGTTAATTCGAGAACTATATATTACTATAAAAATTATCACAGACACTATATCTGTTGTGTACTATATATTTGTGGTGTAATGACCGCCAGTACTGTACATTTAAATAGCGGTCTGTATCGTGGATTCAATTCCCACCGAGTAGAACGCTTTACTGGTCTTATCTGTTAAGGTTGACATAAATAATCTTTATTTAATTTCGAAATCAGATCCCTATCTAGTTGTCCATTTGTTTATCATTAATTAGTGTCTATAGATAGATACACTACAATAAAATTTAAGAATCATTATGATAAGATTATTGGTTGAGGTGGTATTGGAATAATTATTTTTATCGCTCGTTACTTTATAGATATCGTTATTGATCCATGATCGTTATTGAAATGTCCATACATTTTAAATCATTACTAGAAAATATACCGAACATTAAACTAAGATGGTGTTATTACAAAAAAGTTAAATACTTGCTTTAAAAAGGTTACGTTTTAAATGCTCCGCGCTCGCTGAATGTTCGCCACCTTGTTCTTTTGTATCGCTTTGGTTAGGTTAGGTTAGGTTAGACCGAGGCCTTAATGTTTCATGTGATTCGAGGATACTGTACGGTGTCCTCGGGGGCGGCCATGGTACTGGCTGGCTCCCTTCCCTGGGAGTTAGAGGCGGAGGTGTTGGCCGCCGTATACGAGTATACGGCGGCTAAAAAGCGGATGGGGGAGCCTCTGGCTCCCAGGGAAATAGAGGTTAAAAGAAGAGAAGAGAGGGGGAGAAAGATGGAGAGGTGGAGGCAGGACCTGGCGGACGCGGAGTTCGGTAGATATAGTATCGACGCCGTCCGCCCGGTCCTGCCGGATTGGTGCAACCGACGATGGGGCTCCCTGACGTTCCGTCTGGTGCAGGTGCTGACCGGGCACGGGTGCTTCGGTTGGTACCTGCACCGGATAGCGCGCAGGGAGCCCACCGCCGCATGCCACGAGTGCGGCGCTGCGGTGGACACCGCGCAGCACACCCTATCTGAATGTGCTGCGTGGGACGATCAGCGCCGCGCTCTGGCTGCGGCGGTAGGAGGAGATCTCTCGCTGCCGAGCGTCATCTCAAGTATGCTCGGCAGCGAGGATGCGTGGAAAGCAATGGCCTCCTTCTGCGAGGAAGTCGTCTCGCAGAAGGAGGCGGCGGAGAGGGCCCGCGAGGACGATCCTCTAAGTGGCCGTCTCCGCCAACGGAGGACAGGCAGGAGGAGGCGGCAGTTCGACCGCCTCCTCCCACCGTAGCCGGACCTAGGGAAGGTGGGTCGGGGGACCCATCTTCCCATTGCACAGGTCTGGCAGACGGAGGAGACGGCCGGTGTGTACCCGGCTGTCTCCTAACAGGACGGGGCCTGGCGGCGGCGCTTTCGCTGCTGGGCCAACCGCTGGGGCGGCACGATGAAGTCTATAGAGATCTCGTGCCGCCCCAACCATAGCGGCAGACGTACACCGTGGGGTTTTAGTCCGTGCGAGTCGGACATAACCCACCCTCTCCCCCGAGAGGGTGGCGTATCCATAAGGGATTTCCCCACGTAAAAAAAAAAAAAAAAAGACTTGCGAAAAAAGGATAACGTGAACTTGCCTCGAGCGAACGCGGTGCATTTAGTAAGAAACCTTTTTGAAGCAAGCCTTTAATACGTATTTAACTTTTTTGTAATAAAACCGAGAATGACTATTTTTTTATGTATTAGTAGCTGTGCCCGCGACTTCGTCCGCTTGAAACCTTATGTAAAAAACAGTGACTAATAAAGTCATCTGTATGTATTGACTCCTTACCTACTTTTCTCTCGTACTGAACTCGAGCCGCTATTCAAATTACAATAACTTTTAATAGTGTGGACCTATTTTAATGAGACAAAGGCTAAGTTATACTCGAGGATATGCTTTATAATTTTTTTGATGATGTTTTATTGTGAATTTAGCAGTGATGCGTGTTCATACAACAGACAGATAGATAGACAGACAGACAGACATGTCTAAAAATGAGTGAAATGTATTTTATTACTTATTCTTGGCACCTGCAACATTTTTTTCACAAAAATCCAAAAAGTACAGACACGTTAGATTTACATTCTTATATATATGTATAGATAGAAGATATATATGTATAGGTAGAAGATATAGATATATATAGATGAAGCTTTCACTAAATTTTTTTTTCGTTTAAATCCTCAAACTTAAAATTCCAAAAACAATCAAAATGGTGCTAATGTACCTAATCAAAAACCATTAATTCGACATATATACAATAGGACTTTCAATATTTTTTTTTTTCGGAAAATCCTCAAAATTTATGATTTCAAAAACGACCAAATTGACACTAATATAATCAAAAACCTGAGAGATTAAAAAATAAAACTGTAATTTTTACATCCGCCATCTAAATTCGACAGTGTCGATTTCTCGAACACTTAATAATATGTACTCGGTACTCCATATATGAATAATATTTTAGTTACCTCTCTAATGACTTAGTTCGTTAATATGACATAAAAGTAACTTCACATTCGACACAAGAAAGAGTTTAAATATTCAAATCATAAGGTCGTTAAAAATATGAATAAAAAAATACATTTAATTATATGACTGAGAAAATTACAAACAAAACAATCACACTATCGACTCGTAAAGCAATATAGCAAATTGTTTCAATATTCTTGTACGCCTATTGTATATTTAAGTGATCTCACACATAAATCTCTCATTAAAGCCAAAATGTGACCGCAATCTGGGTCTCTCAACCATTTATGTATAATACATATTTATGACAGTAAAACATGTTAAATTAGAAACTATATCCTGATAAATAAGCATATTGAGTAAATAACCTGATGTAATTCGGGATAACTATAACATACGTACAATATTATTGTTGATTAGTGATCATCCCGTCGTCGTAATTCGACCATTCTGATTGATACAAAGTTTTAATATATATAATACTAGCCTCTGCCCGCGACTTCGTCCGTGTGGAATAGTTACTTTGGGCTAACGCAAACACGCAGCGGAGGAAAAAGATCCCGATTTCGAAACATTCTTCATTCGTGCTCCTATAACCTTCCTCGATAAATGAGCTATATAACGCTGAATTTTTTTTTTAAATCGGACCAGTATTTCCCGAGATCACCCTCTACAACGTCACAAACTCACAAATTCACAATCTTTAACTCTTTATAATATTATAGTATAGTATATATAGTATAGATTATTATCTATATTTTTTGTACATGATAAAACTTCAATCGTATTATTAGAAGTATTGTACAACGTAGATAAGGAGCGGATATTATGATAAATAGAGACATAAATAAAGTCTTCGCTTCGTTGATGATACGCAAAATAAAAGTAACTATGAATTTCTTTATAAATAACACCACTAAAGCTCATAAATAGCCACTAAAAACAAAAGACAATCGGTTGAAAAACAGAAAAGAAAAAGGTACTATATTGTCGTCGCTTATTTATAAATCGCAAAGAATACCTTTCAAGAAGAATAAACATCTAAAAAAATAATTCAATCAATAGTGTATCACTTTTAAAACTGAAACCGCAATAGTGCGTAGGTTGAATAGATGAATACAGTCTAGACAGAGGTATTGTGAGACGCTTCAAAGACAGATGAGATGTCAGAGCTGACAAACCTGATTACTAGTCACTAAATACCTATATCTAAGTAACGGATACGTTAATTACCTCACGTTGTAAGTGATCTAATTATCATTTTAAACATACAGTTCCAAGAACAAGTTCTGTAGTTTTTAATTATATAAAAACTTTGGTTATCAAAAATTGTTAATTAAAAGTGTTATTTATTAAAATAGAACAAAAAGTAATATAGAATTCTGATAACAACTAAAGTGTTAATAAACTCCGTCCATACTTGTTAACATATCTATACATATAATAAGAATGTAAATCTAACGTGTCTGTACTTTTTAGATATTTTTTTTTCCTCTTAATTTTTTGTCGAGGGTTTGTTCAAAGAGAACATGCTACCCTCGTACATACTACATGCAAGAACAACTTATAAATATACTAACCTCTTACAAAATACTATCATAAAAGTAAACTGAAAAACAATATTACAATCACTTTCTTGCCCTTATACCGACGTCCACCATATTATAGATTAATTTGGCTTCCTCCGATGCTGGGCGTGACAATATTTGATTACAAACGCTTATATTATAAGTATGCTTATATATTTGTCTTCTTTGAGAATCATTACGGACACATCCATTAAAATATGATACACATCTCCTTGATGGCAAACTTCGCAGTTACTGTTTTCGCTTCTTTTCATTAAATAGTTAAATTTATTCAATGGAATATGGCCAGAAATAATTCTCAAAGCTAAGACGATCATGTTTCTCTTCATCTTGGAGTCTTGGAAACATGGGGCCGATCCCAGAGATGGTTGGATCGTCTTATACCAAATACCTTTCGTTAATAACCTTTCATTAAAATATTCAGACCATATGTTGAGTGAATTTCTTTTGAACTCAGCTGTAACCTCGTGCAGGTGTCTAGGAATAAGTGATAAAACACATTTCAATCATTTTTAGAAGTGTCTGTATGACTGTTTGTTTGTACACGCATTACTGCTAAAGTGCTGCCTTCAAGAAAATCATAAAGCATATCTTCGAATAACATTAAATATTTGATTCATTAAAACCGGTTTAGCCTATTAAAAGTTATTGCAGCTTTAATGACGACGCGACAGTGCGAAAGAAATTAGAGAGTAATTAGAATCAATACATTATGTTGACTTTATTAGTTACTGTTTTGTACATCAGGTTCCACGCGGATGAATTCGCGGGCACAGCTAGTAACTAAATATATTTTATATATACCCCGGCGTTATCAGTAAGATTGCATTTTAGATTCCCATGGGTAAGTAGTTTATCTAATCTTATCCGTATTCGCTAGTTTTAGTCGGCTTTGACTTCAAACGCGTACATCACTTGTGTGTACATTGGAACACATCAAGCCTCATTGTAAGTAAATTGGACGATTATAATTCTAACTCATAAAAGTTCGATAAATATAAATTACATTAACGATCAATCAACATACGATAATAGTGACAACTTTATCAATATTCTTATTTAAAAATAAACGATATAACGTACACATTATTTGCCGTTACGATAAAGGAACTTTAAAATATAATTTGGCCCGAATTGAAGCAGAAAACAAATATATTATGTTTATATTTCGATAGTAACAACGCATTATTTGATTCTCAATTATTTATTCAGCAAGGTCACAATCGATTTAAGAACTTCTTTACTTTTATCATAATACTAGCGGGCCCGGCAGACGCTGTTCCGCCCTGACTATAAAAAAAACCTTGACAAATTATACACTAAAACCTTCCCCATGAATTACTGTATCCACTGGTGAAAACCGCATGAAAAGCCGTTCAGTAGTTTTTGAGTTTATCGCGAACAGACAGACAGATAGACGCGGTGGGGGACTTTGTTTTATACTATGTAATGATAATATTTAAAAAAGTTGGCCGTCACGGATCGCCCGGTAGATATGAAAGATTTATGTTAATATTAAAATTTATAATAATTAATGAAAACCAACCAAGTACAAAAAGTGTGAAGTAAATTAATAAAAATAAATAGAGTTTCGTTAGTAAACTTGAATATATTTTCCTTATTATTTTAATTACATTTATAAAGAATAACATTTTAATGAAAACATACAAAACGTTAATACAAGCGGTAAACGTGTCGAGTTCACTATAGTCGGATAGAAATAGTACGCAACTCACAGATAGTAAGTACACGCACACATATACAAGGAAGATAAGAGCGAGGGCGTAGAAGGGACATGACGGCATGAGAGAGCGCCGTACTGTTTGCCGTGACGGCATACGGGTCCTTTTCACTAGCAGGGCGCACCAATGTACGTTTCACATCAAAAATATGTCTTTTCACTTCCTTAAGTGATTAGTTATTATAAAATATTCTCAATTATAATCAAATGCATTATCATAATTAAGTTGACTCTCACTACAGCTCATATGTTTAAAACATCTAACCGTTTACGCTTCAGGGCTTAAAACGTGCCAAAAAAATATACATAGCTACTATAAAAAATTACAAACTAAAAATATTATCCTTCTTCTTGGCCAGTGTAGTAATTAAATTTTTTTTGCGAATACCGAAACCATTAGTTTCTGTGGTTTCCTGTTATAGTATAATTAATGAAGTTTCATATCCCGACCGAGTATTTAAAAAAAATAATAAGGAATCCAAATAATCCGATTGACAGAAATTTCAGTAATTATTGAGTTATTAAACGTTATATGATCAAACTTAACAACATTCTTTTTTTTTCATATTTGTGAATTTTTCCTTCTGCACCGACTCATATGACATAGCAAATATTTTTTGATATGGTGTTGTGGTTTAACATAATTATATTACTAGCATCTGCCCGCGACTTCGTCCGCGTGGAATAGTTACTTCGGGCTAACGCTAACACGCAGCGAAAGCTCTCAAGATGAAAAAAACCCCGATTTCGAAACATTCTTCATTGGTGTTCCGCTCCTGTTGGTCTTAGCCAATGTAGGTTATATCCTCGATAAATGAGTTATATAACACTGAAATAATTTTTCAAATTTCACAAACATTACCTGTTTATAATATTAGTATAGATATATATTAATATTATATTTAATTTAACTTCATAATAATAACGTTATACAAGAAAAATCAAGTTATTCTAAATTTTCGTATTTCAAACATAAAAGTTCACAACCGTGACAAG
The DNA here is from genome assembly GCA_036509395.1 of Antheraea yamamai. Taxonomy (NCBI): domain Eukaryota; kingdom Metazoa; phylum Arthropoda; class Insecta; order Lepidoptera; family Saturniidae; genus Antheraea; species Antheraea yamamai. The sequence continues at coordinate 14,170,225 of AP028442.1, forward strand.
AAGCAATATTTCACACGAGAAAAAATTGACTGAATAAGTTTGTAAAATATATATAATATACAGTACACAATAAATATTAAAGCGGCTAACTACGACTTTGGTAAACGATAAGGCAATTCCAGTCAACAATTAATAGAAAACAGTACTTCGTGCCTATACTTAGCGCTGAGCCATTTACGCTGGGTAACCGATATCAATTCACTACTTACTTAAAATATCCTCTATATTCGTTCTAGAAATTATTTTTTATATTACTTTTAATTACATGACTCCTTATGTAACCTTTTAGCGATTGTAAGTAATGCGTTTTAAATTTTACCATTTTAGGTAGGCTCTATTATATAGAATCCCAGATAATGTCCTGAAAAGGGCTATATAAGTATTTCTGCCTGTAAATGTCTCAGTAAAATTAGTTCACAGGTTTAGAGATTCAGAATAACAAACAGACATCTCATTTTTTTTAAACTTTATCGGTGTTATTACAAAAGAGTTAAATACGTATTGAATACTTGCTTTAAAAAGGTTTCTACTATTAAATGCACCGCGGTCGCTGAATGTTCGCCATCTTGCTCTTTTGTCTCGCTTTGGTTACGTTAGGTTAGATTTGCGAAAGGGGATAACGCGAACTTTCATCGGGCGAGCTCGGTGCATTTATTACGAAACCTTTTTAAAGCAAGTATGTAATACGTATTTAACTTTTTTGTAATAGCACCGTATAGGTTTTAGCATTTGATAATCTCATATGATGTTAAATGGTGACGGAGTTTAAGATGGTAAGCACGCTAAACCTAGCTGTGTATTGGGTTTGAGTGTGGCAACAGGTGCTTGGCGACAGAGATTTTCAACTTAAGGATGGTAGAAAAAAGCCCTACCAAAGTGCTATAGTTTCATATATATTCCATCACCGAAAGTTCCAACCCAGTCGCAAGGAATAGAAGCTACGTCCATACATGATGCCCAAACAGGCTATCAACTAAGCCCTTGTCGCTTTGATTATAGTATGATGATATATTAATAAATTATTATAATCACTTCATTAAAATTGATAAACATAAGAATAAATGATTGGAATTTGTTTATTTTTACTTTTAAACCTGTGATCGATTGTTTTAGAGTTAATTATACACATTTGGCGATATAATATATTAAGATTATTAATTATTGATTACTATTTTTTAGTCGAAAAACATTTTTGCCTTAATATCTTTGAATTATAATCGATTGCATACCTTATTAGTAGCTGTATCAACCGTCTACTTCCTTGGACGTAGATTAACTTTAATAATAATTGATAGAAAGTAGCCTTTATCCCAGCCTATATAAATAAAATCATACGGGTCTACGATTGTGCACACATCACTAAAAAACTGCTGGATGAATTACCATTTTTTTTTTGTTTTACTTCTTAAGTCTTTACTCAGAAAAATATCACGATCGTTTCATTTAATATAACCTCATTTAATTTTTAAGAAACTACAATCTTTATAACCACTACGCGTTCAGTAAAATGTGTTTTTGCCGTGGAGAAGTGGGGCAAGCGGTGTCGTACTATGTTTTTTTCCTCTATACCAACAAATTCGCCGGTATCAGCTGCTCTACGATGTAATTTAATTCTATGTCGAATTTCCTTACAATCCGTCTACACGTTCAAGGACAAACGATCAAACAAATATATTTCGATACTGATAACATATGTCAAATATTACATAGATTATTATTAATGTATGAGGTATATAATAGATACTATCTATCTATAAAATCGCAGACGGATTATAAAGTTACGTAAGCGTTAACAGACGACGCGAGGTAACAACATATGTGTGACAATTGCGTATTGTATGATTCAGATAGGTCGCGAATTGCATGTATCAGACAACAGCCCAAGCCGAGGTGTGCAATGCACCCTTGAGCTAGTTGTCAAATAAAATCGGCTGAGTGCCTCAAGCGCTCGCCTTAGTAGTCCGGTGAAGCTGTTAAGACCTTGCAAGGTCAATAGCGTAGTCAGTTCCAAAAAAAAAATATTAATTGTTCGCTGTATGATTTTCTAGAAGACATGTATACCATAATTTACTTATATAATATGGCAGGAACGGGAATACAAAAGCAAACAATATTTTAAAACAATTATAATTTCATACCCCCCATATAAACATGACCCAAATCAATTAGAGGATTTGAAGCGTGCTGATATTATTATTATTTATTTATTTATAAGACAACAAGGGTCCACAAAAACAAAAACAAATTATACATAAATTGGTAGTAAATATAAAAATAAAATTAAAATTAAGTAACTATATTAATATGTTTTATACAAATGAATATGAAATAGGATGAAAAGATGAACATCACACTATTATATTACAACAGATATCCAGTGCTTCATGAAAGGACTGTCGTACATGTCTACCATTGTTCTCATTACATTATTGGAACTATCGCGAAGTCTACCCAGGATGGATGCTATTCTCTTACGGATTAAAGCATAGACATCATCAACCCTAGCATTTGCAAACATCCCAGAAGCGCTACAAAATCGTGGTAATCCCAATAACATTCTGAAAATATTATTATATTGGACACGCAATGCGTTCAGAGTTCTCGTACTGAAGCTGATCCATAGGCTGCTCGTATAAAAATTATTAATTAGCTAAGCTGAATATTTTGTTATATTGTGCTGCTATACTTATAATAACCTTTATATTCTATTTCTTCTATAAAGATAAAATAATACGAATAAAAAAGATTTTTCGCTTACTGTTTTTAACAATACATTGGTTATAGTAAAATTTTTGAACATTGCCATAATACATTCAAACTAGGATAGCAGAAAAGCAAAAGAATTAATACAGAACATTGCCATAATACATTCAAACAAGGATAGCAGAAAAGCAGAAGAATTAATACAGAATACGAAAAAGCAATTCTGTAAATGGCTGCGTTGCGATCGTGCCAATTACCATATGATCTATGATATAATGTCAGACAGACGCGTTTGAAGCCTCTCTTGTAATAACACTAATGTACAATATAATGTTTTTTTAAACATCTAAGTGTATTATTGTAGTGGAATCTTTATTTATGTATTTCAAATAACTAATAAATGTTTACTTGAGTTATTTATAAATACTTAACTACTCTCGCATTATCTTAATTGTGGCAATAGAGTTACTGAACTGTGCATTACTGATTAATGACGCAATCAATCTAAAGTTTCAACTTGTTTATTTAGTTATAAGAAACGTTGTAATCGTGCTGTTGGTTGCATCCTGTACTGCATAACATACCATTTACATAAGGAACTATCCACACCGCGAATGTCAGATGCAATGTTAGTAAGGCCTCTCCAACGTCGTTAGATATTCTCTTTTAATTTATATACTCTTTGATTAAACATGTAGATGTGGAATAAAGATTCCACGTTATAAATAGCGGATTCGATACTCAGCGGATGCAATAATTAGTGGTAACATTTGTTTCTCCAGTTGTGACCATTAATAATTTATTATTGCGTAAACTAATACTTTAATTAATTGTTATCTTCATGAAATAACACTATCACATAATCATCTATTAATTCAAATATTATTCGGAGAAATGTGCCTACTGTCTCTATAAACAAACGCCAGGTTTGATCTATGAACGATGCAATCCATCAGGCGAATGTCTCAATAACTCAGTGGTAAATGTCACCTAGTGCTTAGACGTTCCTCATCAATCAATAAACATATTAAAGCTATTAATACAGGCATTAGACAGGTTATCGTTCTCTTGCGTAATTTATAATAATTCAAGATGTCGAAAGGCTAATTCAAAAGTAATGTAATGCCGTTCATACTTCATAAACAAATGGACGGGTTTATAATTAATAATATAATAATATTTTAATTGGTTCGTGGCGAGGTAAATTAAACATAATCATGGCAACGGATGCTTATAAATATTCAATGTCTCGCAATTTAGTTACACTCTACAACATAGGTCCTCAAACTTTTTTGTCTCGTCGACCACTTTCCATGATTTTCGGTTATGTGTTGACAACTTTAAATATGTTTTGAAAAAGTGGTTTTAACATCTATGTCGATAGATACTTCTTCATATTATAAAGAAACAATATTTAAGTAAACAGTATATGTATCGTTTCATGCAAGCCAAATTAAATCCACGACCTACTTAAATTAGATCATTATCGTCGACACTTATTTGAATTTCATGGACCCTCAATTTTCTTTTTCGCTGACATCGACCCCTTTGCTAGTCGTTCTAGACGCCTGGGGATTGATATAGACCACTTTGGTAATCTCTATAGGAAACACTGTCATTTAGAACTAAACATTAAAATTACATTTTGACGACGTCAGTACTCAGTAATAAAATAATTTTCCCTAAACACACAAGAATTAGTTTTTCACATTTTTCAATAAGCCGCCGATTTAAGCATTGCCATAGGCAGTTCTAGAGACTTCTAACAGTAAGACGAAACAGTTGATTGTGAAAGTAAAAAAAGGATTAGTATACACAAAGAGTAATACAACATTAGTATACTCTATACATACAGAGGTTAGGCACTATACGTTTCTTTTTCTTCTATACTGTTTTATTTGTCTCGTATTGGTATAAAGTTAGTGCTTCCTGGTGACGTAATTGTTCCAACAAAACAGCGTCACCGCTTGTTAGGATTTTCCGCGTAGTTTTTTTATGACATGTCAAACTTCAAGTTCCATTTATTATTTCCAATCTACTTCACTAGTGCTCAACAACCGAACTATATTACGCAAACCCCTCTAATATTTTACATACTTTAAGGTAGAATAATACAAGTTTATTAATTTAAAAAAAACCGGCATATATCAGTGTTTACACACGAAGTGAAACTTTTTCAGCTTATATGTATTAAATTACATATATATATATATATATATATATACTAGCGGACCGGGCGGACGTTGTCCTGCCTTGAAAACAAAAAAAATCCTAAAAGTCGATCGCAGCGCCACCTGCCGGGTCCAATTGTGAATCTAAACCATTCTCGAATCTCCACGAACACACACAAAAAATTTCATCAAAATCGGTCCAGTCGTTTAGGAGGAGTTCAGTCACATACACACGCACACAAGAAATATATATATTAAGATATATATATATATATATATATATATATATGAGAAACCTCATAAACTATATAATATATAAAGTCTCGTAGTATAAATAACTCATTTACTTATTTTTATATACCAATACACCCAGATAGACAGATACATGTTCATGCATACAAACAAATACTTCCTACCTTATGTTTAACCCGTAACGAATTTTTTCCCTACCGTGCTACAAGAATTTTCACTTCAATAAAAACCACTAAATAAGATGACGTCGATAACACCTTGTTCGTGTCAACAATGTAAGTTAAATTCATAGCGCATCAATAAAAAATGTAATGGTTTACATGTAAGTATAATATAACTTAAGTTAATACGTGGTAATTACTTTCTCAATGGTATATTGTTTTACGACCATATTTAAAAACTAGCTTCTGCCCGCGAGTTCGTCCGCGTGGAACAGTTACTTTGGGCTAACTAACACGCAGGGGAAGCTTTCAAAATGCAAAAAATAACCTGATTTTGAAACATTATTCATTGGGGCACCGCTCCTATCGGTCTTAGCGTGATGACATAGCCTATGCTTTCCTCAATAAATGAGCTATCTAACATTGAAATAATTTTAAAATCGGACCAGTAATTCCTGAGATTAGCGCCATCAACCAAATTAGTTAAGGATTACATATTTTATATAGTATATTATATACTATTTAAATAGTATATTATATAGTATATTACTACTCTTCTCTCCTACTTACCTCGAGTCGTCATTCAAATGACAATAACTCTTGATACAGTGGATCGATTTAAATGAAACAAAGACTAAGTCACTCTCGAGGATATACTTTGTGACTTTTGATTTGAGGTTTTATTGTGAACCAAGTACTTTAGCAGTGAAGCGTGTCCATACAAACAGACATTTCTAAAAATGATTAAAATGTATATTCTATAACTTATTCCTAGACACCTGCAACAATTTTTTGACGAAAATCGAAAAAGTACAGACACGTACACGTTTACATTTTTATTATACGTATAGAAGAATATTCTTAGATACCAACGGACCAATTTTTTTCACAAAAATCGAAAATACATTAGATTAGATAGATTTACATTCTTATTATATGTATAGATATGTCCAGTCTCCTGACTACACTTGATTAACAATTTTATTGCTACAACAGTAATAGTATCCAGGCGCCAATGTCGTTCTAGTCGGCCATCTTGATCATACAGCGCGGCGTTTCGTTGATAAAGTGTAATAAACATAGCTTTCAAAATAGCTATTAGTAATTTAATTTATATTAATGGCAACTTATTTCTATATGTAATTTTTTGTACAATATCCATTAAGATCCATATTAATTATGAAGTTATGTCTACTTCACGATAATATCTTGTTATACAACCTGCTGTTAAGTTTTTTATAAAGCGCGAGCGACCCGGGTTTGAGAATTAAGTGTTTAAATCATAAATTAACCACATGACGCACCATACCGGTTATTTGAAAATCAGTTAGGTGCGAGTCAGGCTCGTGCACTATGGGTTCCGTAAAGCCTACACAGTATACTTATCTATTTACTAAAAAAATATGTTCGCTTTCATCCTGTTTGAAACAATCAAAACCACGTTATATATATTTAGGATTTGAGAGTTTAGAATACTAGTAGAATAGTACGCGTAGAATACTACCAATGGTCAAAATATAGACTAGAGCCAGCAAGGTAAGGTTTTTTTGTGACCCGCGAATACCGTTGAAACTTATCGGGGAGGTGTTTGAAACCATAATAAGACCAGTCGTGTTATATGGGTTCGAGTTCTGAGCTAAGAAAGGACGGATGAGAAAAGATTACATGTGACAGAGATGCGTATATTGAGATGGATATGTGTTGTAACAATAATGGTTAAGAATGAGTATATTATAGGAAGTTTGATAATGTCACCAGTGACAGAGAAGTTGAGGAGTAATATAGGTTAGTTTGGTACGGGCATATTACGAGAAGAGATGAAAGTCATGTAATAAGACCTAAAAAGCAGTGGATGAATTGCGTGAAGTAGATATGTGTACAAAAAGGTGTGAATACTGAGATGACAACTGACAAAGGAGATTTGAAGAGGAAAACATTTTGCGCCGACCCTACTTAGGTGAGATAAAGAAAGAAAAGTTAAGTATGATTGTGTGTATCAAAATTACACCAAGTTTCGCATTTAAGTATGGTACTGTCTGTGTGATATAGCAAATTAAAAAAAGAAACGTTGACAAAATGTTTCTTGTATGGAGGTCTTCGTAATATTTTCTCTCGGATATTATTATTTGTTAACATAACTGCCGTAATATCACATGTTCTGTAAGTTTGTAGGTGATAGAGCCACGCTGAAGCTATTACTGGTTTCAGCATGAATGGGTCGGCTCGCTCGGCGCAGTACCACCCTCTCACAGAAAACCGACGTGAAGTAACATTGCTTGCATTGTTGCGTTTCGTTCGGTCAGTGAGAGCGCCAGAGGCCCACCACCTTTCCCTTTCCTCCTCTCCCCTCCCCCTAACCTTCCCCCCTAACACAGGCTGGCAACGCACTTGCGACTTCCCTGGTGTTACAAGTGTCAATGGACGGTGGTGATCACTTAACATCAGGTGACTCTTCTGTCCGTTTGCCTCCTATGTCATAAAAAAAATACTCTACGTCGCCACATAAGCTTTGGAATAAGGGGTTTTTCTAGAAACGGATCTCTAAAAAAATGTCGACTTGTGATCCTCTGAGAAGACACACTTTTTTTCTAACAAAACATTACATTTATTATACGAAAAACAAACACACCCATTATTTTAAAATCACATAATAAATATTTATTTTATTTAACTTATTTGGTCGAATAATATTTATCGGTTAATAATTTCATGGATACGGAATAGTTAATCATTGGCTTCAATATGGTTTGGTTTTGTTTTAATAATTTATCCTGGGAGAATAAGCTATAAATTTGATATAGAGTGGGAGTTTAATCTTTGAATATAATTTTATATCTTTTTTATTGAGTTCGTGTACAAAATTAATGTTAAATGTTATAAATATAGAAATAATTTATACTTCGTTACCCATAAAATTAAATTAGATAAGTTATTTTGTTTTATATACAATAATTTATTGCAAAATTTTGTATATATTAATAATATTTCTTTATTTAAAATTTTATATATATATATATATATATATATATATATATATATATATATATATATATATATATATAATACGAATAAATTCATAATAGTAGGAATAGGTAGCGGAGATACTGAAATAAAACAGTCTACGAAATCGACACTAAAGCTCTCTTCGTATAATATGTAAAACATTTTACGACCCATAATTGCATAACATTTAAATGTTATAAAAAAGAACTAAACGACACTTTATATGTTAATCGTGGAAATAATTTGAATTTTTCATCACACACACACACACAGAACGTAATTAATAAATATCGTATCCATCATTTTAATAACATTCGGAGTTATAATTAAATGGTATCAGGTTTAACTCGGTTTCAATTTAACACCTTAATATTTATACGAGTAAACCGGTAGTGACCGGATGCCGGTTTATAAATTAGATACAATCACCCAAGTTCCGCTAAATGACATATGAATTATGTTTTTTGCTAAAAAAGTAATATAAAAAAGGAATGCTTTTAAAAATATTATGTTAATTCGTTGACGCGCGTACGGTGTGTGTTTTTTTAAAATAATTTATAGATTCTAGCGTTTGACCACAACCTCATCTGATTTTAAATTACGACGTGGTCTAATATGGTAAACACGCCAAACCTAGACGACATTGGCTCTCAAGTGCAGCTGCCGGAACACACCAACAGATGCTCGGCGACAGATTTTCAATTAGGGAGGTAGCTAGCCGGGCGGATTTGGAAAAGACCATAGCACAAGGTTATGGTTTCATCACTATGTTATCCTTCACTGTAAGCACCGACTCATTTGCGAGCATTCGAACCTGCGTCCATCGACGCTGTGTCCGAACACGCTATCAACTAAGTCACCACCGCCTTATCTTGTTATCCTAGCAATCTTATATAAGTAAAATGATCGACGCACCCCGTTGTGCATCGCTCAAAATTTATTCGACAGAATTCTATCAAATTCATTTAGTTTTACGTCTCAGGCACTTGATCCATATTTAAAAAGAAACCCACGACATTTTTATTTTTGAAATTCTAAGAAATTACAATTTTTATAAGCACTACGCTTACAGCGATGTATGTTTTTTTGGGGCGTATGTTTTTCCTCTGGACATTAAATGTACAGTTAAGATAATTGACGCCACCGAAGCAAACTAGAGATCACGTGTATTAGCTAGTCTATACGGGTATAAAAATGCATGTTAGTATATTTAAAATGGATAAACTCGAACATCGATTCACCGATCCACGGTCGGTCGCTATGATTTTATTTATCTCCTATAATACTTATAATAACTAAATACGAGTTAATTTTCTAAACTCTACAGAAACTAATATCCAAACAATACGGTAATCTGTTTATTTGGATACTAGTGTTGGCCGCGGGTTCGAGTCCTTTTCTGTATCCTCGAAAATATGTATGCAAAATATCATGATGCTCCATTGGGTAGTTAAACCGTGAAGCAAACAAACAAACCCACATACGCAGTTATAACATTACTAATGATTTTATATAAAGTCAATTCTCTCACTAGGGTTCAAGCCTTGATACACACTACAAACATACTATTAACAGACACAAAGTAAATCCAAATTCAGAATAACATGTGAACTCACAACACTCAGTGGAAGCAGCGAGGCTATCGCTTAAACTACTGCTGTATCATCCATGCAGCCCCATACTAACTGCCTAACGAATGAGAAACACTTATTAAACTTTCAAATTGAAATATAACTAAAATACAAAGGCAGAAGCTTGTATATTATATATATTCGCGTGATACGAAGTAATTGTAATAGTCCCGTCACACTGGTAATTTATGTATGCGAGACGATAAATTCACAACATTGTACTTAAGAGGTCGTTGGAAATATCATTTATATATGTTAATGTTATTATACTTATGCGACATTAGTGTTCATTATAATTGCACCCAGCGTGTGTATTACTCAATCTTACGTTGAAATTGATACCATTATATATGGTATACACGAACTCTTGTTTTGTTTAGATCAGTCTATTGAGAGCGCTGGAAGCCCAACTCCCTTTCCCTTCCTCCTCTCCTTTCCCCCTTCCCTTCTTCACTCCCCCAACACAGGCTGGCAACGCACTTGCAGCTCCCCTGGTTTTGCACATAAAAAAAACTAACTTCCATCATAGAGAAAAAAAAACTTTTTCCATTTTTTTATTCATAACAATAAAACTCGTCAATATAATAATAGTAGCTACAAAATAAAAAGAGTGAAGAAAAGGTATGAAACAAAATGTTTGAATAATCGTACGGAAAAGGAAAAATTTAGGATAACAAATCTTCACATACAAGTATGAGACATAAGACAGTAGGAAGATATTCAAAAATTTTTGACAGAATTGACAGATTCATATTCAATTGCCATTTTATTTCATTGAGTGGTCAAATGGGAAGTTTTAAGTCTTATATTCTTCGTCAAGTGTACCCGTGGGAAGGCGTAGCGAACAGAGAGTATATATCCAAATATATAAAAATCAAGTGTCATGATGTTTGTCCACGGTGAACTCCGCCACTACTCACAGCAATGCGTGGCTGGGTCAGCTAGAATGTGTGTATATATAAAAATGAATATTGGTATACATACATATATACATACTTACTTAGATATATACATATCTAAGATTAATAAACTCCAAAATCGTTTGTCCTGTCATCATGAAACTTGTCATATCTCAGTGAATTTTCTTAGAGAATGTTTTTATGCTTTTCATTTGCCTATAATTTTCCTGCTCATTTGCCTGCAGATGGCCATGCGGCACATAAATAACATTCAATCGATGGCCATAAAAATCTTTATGTATTTATTATAAATTTTATTATAATTAATAATAAAAGCAACAAAAAATAGCAAACGTGATTACAAATGGCAATCAATAAGTAAATAAATATAGAAGAAAACAATTTAAAAACGAATATGCATTAATGATATACATGCGTGACTGAATTAAATATCGTATCTATCTCCATATAAAGATCGGTTAATTAGTTACCGATAATGTTATAGGCCGGGATTCCGGTATTCATGTAGAAACACATCTGTTATTTATTTTTTGCGCAGTCCGAACGACACGCGATCTGATGAGCGGTCCTTCTAGTCGTCGCGTCACTCGTATTCCATGCCTTATTCAAGCGACAATAATTATCAACTGGCTAATCCGGATAAAATTATAAACACGTTAAGGAAATAAAAATATGCACCGGTGTCTTTGTGCCCTCGGACACGTCGCGTACTGTGTGAACGCGAACTTATCCGATATACAATGTGTGAACTACTGACATACTGTCTCGTAATAGAGTCAACAATGACATTGCATTTTACCAAGTGCAGTTAATCTATTATTTGAATCAACTACGTTACAAGTAAAATAGAAGTCCGATTTTGAAATTAACTTCGCATTTTTACTTTATTTTTATATTCATTTTAAAATGTTCATACTTTTTTATTATTGTTATGGATATAAATTAAATATATAGAATTGAAAATAGATAAAAATATGAGAAGTTTATTATAGACCATGGAATCAATAATAATCATTAAATTGATATTTGTCGAATTTGTTATTATTTTGAGGCGTTAATGGGTCATTGGTTAGTCTTCGGAAACCGCGTCGATAACGTAAGTTCGAGAGCTTTCGATGAAAGAAAAGATCGGAAGAAACCATAGGATGGTGGATGCCTTTTTTGTCTTTTCAACTGATGTTAAGTGATCACCACCGTCCATAGACATTAGCAACACCAGGGGAGTCGCAAGTGCGTTACCAGCCTGTGTATGGGGGATGGGGAAGGAAAGGAAAAAGGAGAAAGGGGAAGGGAAAGGGGGAAAGGAGGTGGGCCTCCGGCGCTCTCACTGACCGAACAAAACGCAACAATGCAAGCACTGTTACTTCAAGTCGGTGTTCTGTGAAAGGGTGGTACTACCCCGGGCGAGCCGACCCATTCATGCTGAAACTAGTAATAGGTACAGCGTGGCTCTACCACCTTTAAAATATTATTTTAATTTACCACCTTTATTAAAATCATATGAATTTAAATTAAACAGCGAAAGTTATACTGCGAACTAAAGTACTATATCGGTAATAAATGGAATAAACATTTTTAAAAGGCCTTAGCTGTATTAAGTTACACTGTACAAGCTGTACGTACATTGTAAGTTATTGTGAACTCCAACGTAACAGTTTAATAAAATATTTAATTAAACCCAACGGCAATTTATGTTTATATAAATTTCAATTCCCGAACTAAAATCACCATAAAACTATTACTAAGTTTTAAGATTTTAAAAAGCAAATATTTGTTAGGTATATTAAAAACTCCGTGAAGAAAAGAAATGTATCATTTTAAAAGTCTATACAATTGACGAAACCAATTTAGTTTTTAGTCTAAACCAATTTCGAAATTTTCAACGATTGCCTAAAGTTAGCAACGACAGTCGTGATATTCACCTGGTATTTTCATTAAAGAAGCCGTCTCATTAAAGACGTGCCTGCCGTTCGTGTCAAGCCTGGTGACAATAATTAAGGTTATATAGAGGGGGTTCCGCTATTTAATTATTTGAGTCTTATTCAACTGAATATAAATGTCAGAATTGAATGAAAATTATTCGAACGTCGCAAGAGAACGAGTGAGAATTTTTATTCACTTGCCGCGCGTTGCGAAAGCTCAGAAAATTATTTCGAGCCAAGCAGCTGTGTACTGTGTTCATCCCGACAGCGTAATAACGACTACTCCCAATGTTTATGTTCGCTTAGTACTTTTTAAAGGTTTTGTGTTATTTTTTTAATATTTGTGTGTTATATATATAATATATATATAATGGACAGACGTCGTTCATATGTTTATTCTAAACAAAATAAAATGTTTTTAACCTTTTACCATTAAATGTCAGAATAATTAGGAATCAGTATTATAAAACTGATTATGTTACTGCGTTAAAAGATAATATCTTTTGTATACGTTATGATTATCTTATAAAACAATGATTATTATACAGCTATCACGAAGTGTATAAAAACAAAAGGACAGACAGAAAGTAACCAGATGCCACGGAAGACCACCTGCGTTTAATTGAAAGGTCTAAATCGGTAGCATTGTCTGGAAAGAACAAGCATTAATATATTGTCGTGTAATGTAAAAGAGGTATTATTAAAGAGTCGGTTGAATGCGAAATCGAGTCGTTATGAATAACAAATGAACATCGAACCGTGTACTACAAACAGAACGAGAAAACCTATGAACCAGTAATATCATACAACAGACTACATACAGTCATCGCAAAACTTTTCGACTGCTCTGAATATATGTTGCGCAGAACACAAATTTAGTTATAAACAGAGCTTTTTTGGGAGCACGCGGGGCACCCAGTGCCGTTAAAGAGAAATTCGAGAATATCGAAAAGTGCCTCAAAAAGTAAAAAAAATTATAATCTTGGTAGCCTTTACAAAAAATTTTGGAGATTTTTTTCATAGGTAAATTTTTTTAAATAAAAAATCTAATGTATCTTTCTTGAACAGATATTGCGCCGCGCAGTAGTTTACCACTAGTAGAAAGTCGTAAAAAAATAATGGACTTACAATTTTCGAAGATTAGCGTGCCCCGAAAAAAGAAGTGACAAAAAAGACCTGGTTGTATATGTATGTAATATGTATTATATTATGTATAACATCAAAAAAACTTAAAGATAAATAAATTCCCATAATTAATATGTTAACTTTATTTTGTATTAAGCTCTTGACGATATTATGAGCAAACTCGAACTTGTGGCTATATTCAGAGCGGCCAAAAACATTGACGAGGTCAGGAATAAAGTCATCGTTTCATGTTAAAAATAACTCATTTTATGAAATATCTATGGATTGTTATTTTGTTTTTTCTGTCGATAGATTTAGAAAATTTGTATTAAAATAATTTTATCAAAACATACATATAACAATCCATTGCATTATTACATAATATATTTTACGTTTCAGACGAAAATCTGACGGAAACATTCACTAGTCAAATATATCTAGAGACTAGAAGCAGTCGTCACGTTACAAGCGAATCTACAAACAAATAGGCAAGAGGATATTTAAAAACGATATATTGATATAACACATGCAATTTCATTCATGTTATATAAACATTATATACTGTTCATAAAATATTCCGTTGGCTCACTGTTGAAAATTTTATACACGATTCAGCGCTTAAAAGCTTTCTGTATAATTATTTTAACAGTAAAAATAATTAACCAACAGTGAAATATGACAAAAATTCATGTAGTCGTTATTATAATACTGTTTATATTCACTTGTTCAAATGCGAGACGATTAACAAAGTCGTATGACAAGGTACGAGAGATGTTACATATAAATAAGCAATTAAGTCAATTTGTACGATCGTGCAGCGCGTCTGTTTTATTTCAAGCATTTATCAGATAGCCCGTCACATTTCACGATGCACGTTTATATACACAAAAATAAACTGCAAATTTTATTTTCCACTCGCAGACCGACTCGAGTTTTATTTATAACAGAAATAGTATAGCAAATACGAGTAATGGTTTATGGAAATGTGGTTTTAACATTCGAATATAAAACACTTAAATCTATTAAGCTATAATTTATTGTAGAAATGTTAAGGTGTTATTTTACTTTAAATAAATATAAGAATGTTGAAAACTATAATATTAAACTATTCTCGTATTGTGTGACGGTATTTTAAGTATGTTTTACAATGAAATTATTCATCGGAAATAAACTAAAATTAAAATACTAATAGAAATACGACACCGCACCTCTTTTGGTAATTCTAAATGTATAAAAATGTCACCATAAATCTTCTCCATGTGAAATATACTAAGTAGTGTCTAGTAGAATTATTATTAAGAATTCTGGATTTTCTTTTACACTAAAATGTGAATTTAACGACGTGTAAGCTATAAAATTGTAGTACATTTTTTTCTGATAAGAAAAGAAACATCGGCCATAATATTATTTTTGTTCAAATACTCCTTCTAAACTTATACTATGACACCTACAATGTATAGCGTAATAATATGATCACAAATTCAATAAATAAACATGATAAAATATATTTTGAGATAACAAAAGCATAAAAACTTTTTTGGTTTATAAGCGAAAGAGATTAAAAAAGAGTCGTTATAACAGAGTTCGGAGTTTTTGGCGGGATTTTGGTCTGTCATGTAGTGGAATCCTATTTTACTCATAATCTTGTGTTACTTGACTCTATATTGTGTAAAATTGGTAGTGTTTTATGTAATATAGTTTGTTTATTGTGCATAAGTGAAGTGAATGGAAAATAATACCACGGACCATGAATTCTGAGATGCCACAAAAACTCCATGGAAAGTTCTAACAAGAGAGCCACCATCTTGTTGGAACTTTGAATTAACTACTTGATAATGGAAATTAACAAACACTTTGGGTGAGAGAAACGAAATAATTCAGACAAAGAAGATGGTACGCTACTGTTAACAAGGAGATTAAGATAGAAAAAGATGAATAAAAGAATATGTACGAAATATTATATAGAAGATTTGGCGCTTATGCCTTTATATTAACTTGGACACGGAAGAAAATTGGTTAAAGGATATATAAGAACTACCTATATTGACAACTTCAGAATTCGCAGTATGGATTAATTCCTTCGCCTGTCCTATTGGACGAATATTATTACTACTACTATAACAGAGTTCTCTATTACAGTTTTATAAACAACATAGTTATGTTATCCGTATGACTCGTTGGATGTAAAATATTAAACTTTAGAAATCATTGGTACAAAATTGTCGTGTCTTTTTCGAGAATTGCCGATGCCGAATTTAATTACAATCCGTCGAGTTGTTCGAGCGTGATTGTAGAATAAAACGTTTTCTCATTAAGAATATTAGTAAAATTCAATATAAATACGACAAAATTATCTATATTATATAAATAGTCGAAAATAAAAGAGTTCAGTATCTCTTTCTTCAGTGTTTGTCAAATGATTTTCTTTGTTTGTTTGTTGTTAAAAAAGAAAAGATTGGAAACAGTTTTTCCCTACCCCTCGACTATACACATATGTTAATCTTGCTGTACAAGAATAAAAAAAATAGAATTGAGGATACCACTATTTATTGCAAAATTCCCAGCAATCAAATTTCACGCTTATATTACTTTATATAGCATTGAAATTTCAAAAGTCAATTTATTTTTTAATTCATTAATCATTTATTTCGGAACTTTGGTATATAGTTAGGGCTGTACTTGAAGAAAGGTAGACCATACATGTTCAAAGATAAAGAAAAAAATAATAGGAGGGCGCGTATCGCCCGTTTAAAAAATGAGTATAGACCGATATATGGTAGCCTGGTATGTTTTAAAAGCGCTATTTAGCGATTGACAACATTTAGGTATTGATCGCCATTGTAACACCCCCCGTGTTACAAATCTTTAAAAAATATCAATTGTTTATTTGTGAAAATTAAAATAAATAATAATAAAAAATACTGAACTTATGTCTTTAAATACATTTATTTGTAATGAAGTCCTAGTCGCTTAGCCAAATTCTATCCATTTTCACTATAAATTCTAATAATAAATGCTACATGTATTATTAACTAGCGGGTCCGGCAGACGTTGTCCGGCCCTGATTATAAAAAAAAAGTGTGTGTGTACTTATGTACACGCGTTAGAAGTTATACTTCTTTGGCGTAACAAGATAACAATCTGTTCAAAAATTTTATCTTTCGCCTTAATCTACGTTTGTAGAAAAAAAAAAACAAAAAACGACGAGCGTACCAACATGCGCGACTAATATCGAGGTTCAATTTCTATTTTGTTGGTAGCTTTTTTTTCGAGACTTAATGAGCGGTTAAGCAGACAGCTTCATACTGTTAATTTTGTGTCACAGATGCGCGCGCATCTTAAAATTTCACTCTCATCATTTTTTCATAACGCGCCTAAAGAAGTATAACTTCAAAAAAAAAAAAAAACGACGAGCGTACCAACATGCGCGACTAATATCGAGGTTCAATTTCTATTTTGTTGGTAGCTTTTTTTTCGAGACTTAATGAGCGGTTAAGCAGACAGCTTCATACTGTTAATTTTGTGTCACAAAAATTAAAATTTCACTCTCATCATTTTTTCATAACGCGCCTAAAGAAGTATAACTTCAAAAACCCTTGACAAATTATATACCAAAACGTTCCTCATGAATCACTTTATCCACTGCTGAGAACCGCTTGAAAATCCGTTCAGTCGTTTTTGAGTTTATCGCAAACAGACAGACAGACAGACGCGGTAGGGGACTTTGTTTTATACTACGTAATGATGAAGTAACTAAGCAGCCATTAAATTCAATAAATAGATCTTATCTGAAAACACAATTATTATATTCTATTAACCAGTTTTCAAATGTCACATTCCATCGGTCGATATTACCGTTATTTACGTTCTTTTGTAGCTTTCTACAACAAGGTCTCTCGTAGAATTATTACATAAGAATTGGAAAAGTGATAATAATTAATTTTTATCATGTAATAAATTTTATATTCCATTCAACTCCTGTCTAAATTGTAATTTTGATTACTAAGTAACAAACATACGAAAATCTAGTTGCTGCTTATTAAGCCTCTGTAATAAACATAAAGAAACGACCCGCATCGGTTCTAGCATAGTAGCTACTAGGAGAGTATAAAGAAATAAGAACAAAACCTTTATATAGTTTTATAAAAAAACAGGTACACTACGCCAAAAATTTCAGCAACAAAGTTATCCACCCACATAATTATTCACTCATCGCTAATATCTCTCAGACCACTAATTTGTTATTAATATCATTATACTCGACTTATATGTGTAATAGTTACTTTGGTCTAACGCTAATACACATCGGAAGCTCTCAAAAAGAAAAAAGAAACGATTTTGAAACATGTTTCATTGGTGCTCCGCTCCTATTGGTCTTAACTTATATATAGCCTTCCTCGATAAATGAGCCATAAAAACTGAAATAATTTTTCAAATAGTAGCGGTAGTTCCTCAGATTAGCGCGTTCAACCAAACAAACAAACCCTTCAGCTTTATAATATTAGTATAGATTATAAAAAGGAATAGTCGAATAGTTCTGCGAAAATACACATACAACAACACTCCCACAAAATATGTAATTTATTCCGTAATAAATCCTAATCACCAAAGATAATTAATTACATTGTATACACTGGCATGTCTTACATTGTATTGTAAAGAACTAATTAACGTAAAATATTTGAGAGATGCAAATAACCGACTTCACGAATGCCAACGACGCTACTCACGAGAGACTCCAAAAACAGGAAAGTTTAACCGTTTAAGATAGTTTAGCCGCAAAAGATAAAAAACGCAAAATGTTAAAAATTCAACTTTGAAGGATCCGTAAAAATTCAAATATTAAAGATAGAAATTTGTCTCAATGAATTTTCTGTTGACAATTTATCGCTTAATGAACCTATCCATTAATTTTTACAAAATAAAATTTCTTCACAGTTTGCAAGTGACAAAGATGTTCAACATTTTTCTCATATTATTTATATGGGAAAATTTAAATTTCGTTGGAGAACCTCTTAAAATTGAAATTAAGAGCTGTCCTTTGGGCATAATTTTTGTTTGGATATATCCTATGACATATTATAGAGCAAGAAAAAAAATATCGACTTTTTTTTGGCACACCCTAATATATATAATGTAATATATATATATAAACAAAAGAAGTTTCACTTCCTCCGCGTGTCGACACTGATACACGTAATTTTTTTTAAAGAGTTTCCACACTTACATACTATTTATTTTTACGTTAACGTTATACGTATCTACCTACGACACTTTAATTTTGCTAAATATACATTTATCTTCTATATTTAAACCATATTGAAAGTAGGAAATGTAGTATAAAATAAATTCTGATAACGTAAATATATTTTTCCTTTACAAGAGTCTAAATAATCCGCGTGAATTTCCACCTCACAGCGCGCTTGTCAACACAGAATCTCGGATGTTAGGTTCCGTGGTACATAACGGCCTGTAAAATGATAATATAAACTCGACTGTCCGAAATAGATATTTAATAGGCGTAGGTGGACATCATATATCTTAATACTATAAATGCGAACTCACTAAATGAGGCTACGATACAATATTTTACCAAATTTATCTTTTGGTTTATGGTTAATTATGCAAATTGATTTCTGTTTCATTTTATCAGAATTAGCAAAAAAAAATAAGAGTCAGGTCAATGATATTTTATTCGGGTCGACTTTATTACTTCCCCACCGAGTAATGGGCCCGTTGACCTGAATATATATTTTTTTTACCTTTAATAGCAACAAAAATATAAACGTACAATTTAACTCGTACCTTGTTTGCAGTAATTATGTAAATACTAGTCACAACTAAAACAACATTGTGTCAATTGACACGTATTTCAAACTGAGTAAATTGATACACTCAAATATTTACCAACGCCTCTATTATGTCTCAAGACGTAGTAGATAACGAATAAAAATGGTTTAAACTTTATAAAGTTGACTGTTTAAAAATGTCACTGGATGTTTTGAACTAGTACGAGATTACTTGTGAATACGTATTTTGAAATTTGAAAATAACTGTAATTATTTCATCACCATTCTAATGGGGATAAAATAATATACTGCTAAAATAATACATGCAGAAAATATAGAGCGGTCTTTCAGTGTTGGTAACCAACCAACCCTATTTATGTCGAGAGGATAAAGGCCGGAGCTTTGCGGCCTGCCGAATGAACGAGTCGAGAATCCGTGCTCGCTAATACCAGGAGAACAGAACGCAGCCGAAAGTGGCGGTTGTGAATACACACACACAGGAACAAAATACATAATCGATACGGAGAGGAGAGCCGCCGACCCTCGGCCTATCAAGGGGATGAATTTAAATTATTCACAGCGGGTATAACTGCGTGCCGTCTTTAACAAACAAATTACGTATGCGCACCTAATAATGTGATACACGGTCCCGGCTTCTGGGCCACCGGAGCTTTCAATTATAAGTCGGCGGACACCCGACACGGGTTAGATTTGTAATTATCTTCTATCAATGGCAGCGAATTTAATATGATTTTTGATAATAATTACACTTTAAAAATATGTTAATGACATATCATTTAATCAGTTACCTATACTAATATTATAAAGAGGTAAAGTTTGTGAGTTTGTGACGTTGTAGGGGGTAATCTCAGGAACTACTGGTACGATTTGAAAAATTCTTTCAGTATTATATAGCTAATTTATCGAGTAGGGCTATATATCATCATGCTAATACCAATAGGAGCAGAGCACCAATGAAGAATGTTTCAAAATCAGGGTTTTATTCCTCTTGAGAGCTTCCGCTGCGTGTTAGCGTTAGCCCAAAGCAACTATTCCACGCGGACGAAGTCACGGGCAGAGGCTAGTTTATGATAAACAGAACTAGGTATTTAGAAAGCTTCGAGTTAAACATAAAATAATCACTCTAAAAATGTTTTAGAGTAAGACAAATCGTGCTTGTAAAAGCCACAATTCACATAAGAATAAAGCAAATTTGAAAGGTAAAAGAAATTTTCGTTCAAATGGTACTCAAACGTAATTTTCAACTATAACTTTCATTGTCGAATACTCCACGTAATTTATTCTTTGATCTTGAGTTGATCTTTAATGAATGTTAATATAATATTCTGTCAGCGTTATTTTACAAATAGATGTTAGAATAAAATACAAAACTAAAAGCTGAAAAAGATAGACACAAAACACCGATTAAACGACAGACAAATACTTGCCAATCTCAATCATTCGCCCCCTAAACACCAGCACAAAGTAAGAAAAGTGGGGAGCGTATAAAATGTCAAAAGAGATTGAATATCGATTGTGAAGTCGACAGCAATCTCGGCGGAGAGGAGAGTCTGCGAGCGGGGACCGGGGAGAGGGGCACTTCCGACCACCCGTTACAATTTATGTTATTGGCACCCGAGCTGGCCGGCGGTGATACGGGACCCTCACATGTAATTGTTAGTTGGATACCGCAGGATATTGGGGAATTAAACGAGAACGGTGATTGATTAACCGGCGCGGCGATAACGATTACGGATACTGCGGTGTGGTGTGATATGAAAAATTTGGGGAGAGGGTCATCAAGTAGTCTTTACGCGAGAAAAATATAGACAAATATTAAACAAAAAATTACATCGAACGATGACACTTTCTAAACAAGTATGCAACTTTAAATATGAATAAAATCATAAACGTGAGTCACATATGCACGCCAAAGTTTACAGATTAACCCGAAAGATCAACAAATACATTTTAATCTGACCCAACAGTATTCCCGCATTTCCGGCGGCAAAAACTCGGCTCTTTACGACACATGGGCGAGAAAAAAACCAGAGTTATTATCTTAAGTCGAACCCAGCAGAACCCATTAGTAAACAACACGAGCACAAAAGAAGGCAAAATAGCGGCTTATAAAAAATGTAACAAAAAATCAGCTTTTGATCCTGAGCTCCCCTATATTATGTTTGTAAGGTTTTATTAGTCGGTAAACAAGTCTCCCGATACGGTTTGAACTCGGGTTTTACGACTCGAGCTTTATTTGATTCCTTCTCCTCTTATGTTGTGAGTATTTCATTTAGAGATCGGATATCCAATTAGCCACAAATATCGATGATATCATTATATGATCAAAATTGTTTTACAAATTGTTAAATTATTTCTGCGTTGGAATTTAGAGGTAACTTTTTATTTTAAAGCGTAAAATAATGGAATCTTTAGTATGTATTTCCAAAGCGACGAGTCCTTAGGGAACAAATTTCTTCGTCATTCAGTCGCTGCAAAAACTTTCCATTCGAACAAAGAAGCGGCCAGGTATACGACAGCTGGGGATTACTGGCGAGACCGACGAACCGACCGACTAAATCCAGTATCGAGTCGACTAACCAGAAAACCTCTAGACCGACAACCCAACACGCTCGTATAACTAACTTAAATGGGTTTATGACAACTAAGACGGGAGAATTTATTAGAGAGCGAACACAACGAAATGTGTTATTTGGGCGACGACGGATTGAGTTTAACGTTAATTGAAGTAATAATAGGAGAGGAGGCGAATCGAATATAACGGCCGTCAACTAACAAAGATTAGACGACAAAATAATATTCAGTTAGTCGAAATTACGGAACCGTAAAATAAGTAACTGTAAAAGTAAACGTTGTAATGGAAGCGAAGCGAGAGAATCGTGACTCATGATAACTTACAGATCGCCGCAATTAACGTCGAATCAATTTGCACTGCCAGCTCAGAATTATTTATTATCATTTCAATTGTTCATGACATAATAAACGAGAACTTAACAAACCGCAGCGGAATATAATGCGAAGCGGAAATAATAATGGCATTTGTTAGGAGTCGGACGGGCCTGTCGGCGCCGCGGGCCCTGCCCGGCCTCACATCCTAATTACGCCAATAATAATTACACGGTAGCCACCGCAGCTGGTTGGCTAGCTGCCTTCTTGCGCCCCCTGCCGTCTTCATCAATAATATTATGTAGATACGCCTTACGAATAATTACCGCTGTTACGACATCAGTTCCTGTACCCAATATATCTCCGCTTATATATCTTGATGACTCTATTTATTTACATAACTACCATTAGACACATAATGCTCATCTTAATAATTTAAACGATCGTATACCTTAGGTTGTGTGGCCATGGTTACACAGATAAAATGTTTCGTGAGCTGTCCATTCAACGAGTAATTATTGCGATTCGTTCCAACCCTGCGAGCGAATTAGAGACGGTCTCGAGAGCCGATTTATTTTATCGCATCAATCAATTATTTTGAGTGTAGGTTGAAATTTTAATTCCCAGCATGAACGACAAGTCGTGTTGAGTTTTTTTTAGTTTAAACAATAACGCTTTTTGAAGTGAATAATGAGACGCCCGAAGCGAGTAACTCGATACGTACGTTCCGGTGTATAAAGTCGTTGATGTGAAAAATTCAACTGAATTTTTATATATCACTGTTGGCTCGGCTTTATGCCTCGTCTTATTGAAAAAATACTCTACGGATTATTCTATAATATTGCTTTTGATAAGCACGCTCCAATTTATATTAATATATTTTTATGAAAGAAAAATGTTTGTTTTTTACAATTAATATATATCTTGATGGTAACTAACATTATTTAATACGGTTTCTTTGAGACGGCCATAAGGTTAATTACTAGTTACAATAAACCTCCACCATTAATAGTTATATAATGTAGTTATATTATTAAATAATAATTAATTTTTTTATAAGAAATCTATCAGCATTATTGATTGTGCTAATTAATTATATATTATAAACTAGAACAACATAAGTTCACACGACTATTTTCTTTATTTTACGTAACAGACCGTTCGTTCATCACGATCGAAAATAAAAGTATACTATACTATTACCGTTTTGATAATTATCAACCGGGTATTAAACGAGCAAAGCATACCAAATAGAGGAGTTAGACAGAAAATGGTTTTAGAAATCTGTGCAATTGCGGTACAACCGCAACGTATTTATTTAATGTAACCGACAAGGTTGGCAACCAGTTAGCAGTTTGTTTAGTGAGAACACTGATCAGCAGGCAATCAACATGTAAATTTATTCGTAGCGATCTGTATAATCGAGCGGTGCCGTGCTATTAACCTCATTGTGGCGACGTGTGCCACAACCTTACATGTTAAACATCATGTTTCCCTGGTAGCTTCGATAGAAATCTTATATCACACGTTCGTGTTCAAAGTATGATGGTATCGTATGGTATGTATGTTTTATATGTATGTATAATTTCAATTAATTCATTCATTTCTCTTAGTTTAAAATATCCAGTACAAAATGTATTTAGTCTATTTGTAATTTTATAATCTAACAACATTGAGTGATAGTTTAATTCTATTATATAGGTACAAACCGATATTCTATTCTTACACATATATATTTACTAGCGGGCTCGGCAGAGGTTGTCCCGCCCTGATTATGAAAAAATCCTTGACAAATTATATACTAAAACGTTCCTCATAAATCACCCTATCCACTGGTGCAAACCGCATGAAAATCCGTTCTGTAGTTTTTGAGTTTATCGCGAACAGACAGACAGACAGACGCGGTAGGGGACTTTGTTTTATACTATGTAATGATTATTAGTCCTTACATATGAAATTGGCGTTTTGTCGAACTGACCACTATCATCTCAAATATCTGGCATTTGGTTAGGAATTCCAAATTTAAATTTATTTCATATTTATCTTGTGTAAGTATTTCGAATTTAGTGAATCATTTGTTTTCGCATGATTTAATTTTTTTTGACATCGTTTTTTTCAACAAAATGGAAACCTTACAATATCACGTATTTAACGAATACGAAATCCATCGTGGCATCATCTCTGTAGAAATAGCTCGAAGGATTAATTATCTGTATGGGGAAGTTCCTGTAAAAGAAAGCACGGTACTATTTTGATTCCATCTTCATAACTTTTGTTGTGATTGTGCCTCGAAGGAACTGCATTTTTATTACATACAGAAAGATAGATAGATTAACTAATTAATTAGGAAAGAATTTTGTAAGTGGAAATTGGATTATATTATTATTAATTACACCAGTAATTACAACTAATACTTAGAGCGTTATATTCCGTAATTCTATTATATTGATAAGAAAATAAATATTATAAAGTACTTTAAATGAACTAAAAACCGGACGTATTATTTTACAAAGATTTTACAGCACAACCGTTGAGTACTTATTTATATCAAATTTTAACGAGGGTATTAGATTTGAAGTACTCACGTTTATTATATTTATTATCTTTTTTGCCTTACAAGGCAACAAACCGTCCGAGGGAGTGAGAACTTTTGACGACTTTGTTTTTATATAACAAACGAATAAGTATATAATATTAAAATTATCATAAAACTATGGTTCCATTAATGCAAAGAGATTATAATTATACCTATAATTTACATTTGATGATAATTGCAGACCTTGCAATGTTTTATCCGGATTTCAAAAATCTACTTTTGCTACAATATTACATATTATCTGTAGTACTAATAATAGGTACTATTAACTAAATTACCTTTAAAAAAGAAACATATTTTTAGTATCAATATTTTTTAATCTTATCTTCATTATCATATAGGTCTAACCTATTTCGAATAAGCTTTAAGTAAACATGAATTTCTGTAAATATAGATTTTTTATTAAAAGATCGATTGATTGAGATTTAATTTAATATTCAATTTTATCGGAACTGAATTATCAAACGGAATAAAAATATCATGGAAAACGCAACGAATTGAAAAGATATTTTATTGGCAAGGGGATCGATCACCCCTATCAGAAACCAGGTCGTAATAATAGTGTACTATGTGACAGTTTAAGTACCAGGGCAACAGACAATGCCCACAGTTGTATAGACACAATTACAATGAAAGCAAATATAGGGGAAATTATAGAGAGCCCCAAACGCTTCCATTAAAGATAAATGATCAAATCGCGTCTTTAAAATTATTATTATTGTAGATAATTATGTAAATTATTTGATATATATTTATTATGTTATTTTAAACGTACCTTTCTGAAAATTACCACAACATTTTTTTTTAAAGTCGAGGCATTCATAAGGACTGTCGAGGATAATTATATACTTTTTATACAGTTTATTAATTCATCAAACATATGAAGGACTGCACAATATGAATATAACATATTAATATTAAATGTACACAGGCTCTTATACTACGCGTCGGCAGTCTGACACAAGCCACGCAAGCGCAATACGGTCGATCACGCTTACTAGCTCTACTACTCATGACGCGAAATTGAAATTTATCTCCTGCGAAAAAAATACCGCTTAGCGCGCCTAAATAAGTTTTCACTTCAAAAATTAAAAAACCTCAGACAGATTTTGGGAAGACGAAATGAATATTCTCCGTGCCTTATTCGTCAGTATTTAAATATTTTATGAATATATTTACCTAAAGCAAAGCATATTACTGTGGAATACATTTATTTTGATATCGGTATTTACACTGAACGTGAGTCGTTCCAGCTCAAACATTTCAACAAGTCCAATATCGTCGAAATTGAAACTTTGTTACGGGCGCGGGCGGTAACAAACAAATCGTACGTTGCCACGACGAAACTGGAATTGCTAAAGTGATATCTCTACGTCTTTAATTATCATCACTCGCGAAGTTTACCAGTTAAGGGTCCGACGTTAAATTGATTCGGCAAGCACTTTAGAAATTTTTAAGACCCCCTCCGACAGTGATTAATGAAGGGAATTTCGGAGACTGCCGATTCGTCCGCCCCTCGAGGGAACAAGAAAACCAAAGGGAGACGAACCCTACCCTTAAACACACTCAATACAATCGCACAGTAATTTCTATCGTAAAATATTGCGGCTGCAGATATTGCGCAGCTGCCGTTTCTCTGATTAAATCTAAGAAAACTAAACAGTTATTTAAGTGTCGAATAATCTTGATATATCAGAGATATACAATCATATTTTTATCTATTCAAAGATTTATCTATACTTACATATAATAATCTACACGTATCTAAAGTGTAAGTACTTTTTCGATTTTTGTGAACACAATTGTTGCAGTTGTCTAGGAATAAGTAATAAAATACATTTCAATCATTTTTAGAAATGTCTGTCTGTCTGTGTGTTTGTATGAACACGCATCGCTCCAAATGTACTGGGTTCATAATAAAACCACATCAAGGAAATCATAAAGCATATCTTCGAAAATAACTTAGTCTTTGTTTCATAAAAATCGGTTCACTATCAAAAGTTCTTGTAATTTTAATGACGACGCGGCGTAAGTATAAGAGAAAAGTAGATAAGTAAATTGACTTAATACATTCAGATGACTTTATTAATCACTGTTTTTTACATAAGGTTCGACGCGGACGACGTCGCGGGCACTGCCAGTACATAAATATATTTATATTAAGGTGTTTTTTTATTGAAAATGTTAATATTAACATTATTAGTACCAAACACTTTCTATGAGCCTGAAAATATTTCCATCTAAAATATATTTAAACTTTTTTTTATTTCTATAACTCAGCGATGTTTTTTGCCATCGTTTACCTTTTTAAAATTGTGCAGAACGCATTTGTTTTGAAAGCAAATTTCTGAGTACTTATCTAAATAAACTTATAGAGGTCTGCCGTTGTGCGCACATCATTAAAAAACTACTGGATAGATTGCGACCAGTTTTAATTTTACTTATCAGACACTTGTTCCTTATATAATAAAGGGAATTATCACGACCGCTTCTTTTAAATTATTAAAGTTTTAAGAAATTATGATAATTATAAGTATTAATGTTCACATGTGTGTTGTCTTGCTGTGGAGAAGTGGAGCAAGCGGTGTGGCGCTTATATTTTTCCCCTTTACATAAAGAAACATATTATTAACCATGCGGACAGAGCCGCGGGTATCTGTTATTTTATAAATATTCACTATACATTATACAGAAACGTCTGACATACATTTAAATTACATGAGATCAATATAATTCGTCTTGTATAGTACGATATTTTTTCATAAATAAATACTTGAAAAAGTGAAACGACGATAGGTTACTTTGGGGAAATCTCAATAATGTAACAATTTGATGAAAGTAAAATAACGGTAAAACCCTCGGGATTACCGGAATACCGCTCGACGTTCAATAGTATACGGGACAGTATTGGATTTAATGGTTTTACTCCCGAGTGCGATTAGGGCAAATATATATTAGAGAGATCTGTATTGCTTCTTCTGAAAGTGTAAGGAAAACAGAATATTAACTTTTATTGCACATCTATCTATATATAAAGGAGCAAATATAAAACAATTCAGTACAATTTTCTCCTCTATTTGTCAAATGATTTTCTTCATTTTTGTTAAGTACCTTGTTTGTTAAGAAGTTGTTGACGAGATTTAATGTTATAACTAAAAACGAAAATGGATTTTTTTTTCCATACTATCGACGAGTCGAAGCCTTTATTTATGTCTATTCGTTTTTCTTCAGATACTAACATCTACTAATAGAATATTCGTGTCGTTACATTGCAAAATCAGCTAAACCCAATTTTAACCGTTCCTAACATGTCACGTTATTTTTGATGATCTTCAAATATATAAAATGTGAAGACAAAATGTAACGGCAAAATTTGAACATGGTTCTCGGTGTACAAAAATTTAGACATAAAAAAATTAAACATGTTATATGAACGATTTAAATTGGATTTAGGTCATTTTTGGTAAAAAACACATGCTTGCCTCACTAATTCTTTTTCTTATGTCATAGGAGGCAAACGAACTGGTGGGTCACCTGATGTTAAGTGATCATCACCGTCCATAGACACTAACAACACCAGGGGAGTCGCAAGTGCGTTGCCAGCCTTTGGGGGGGAGGAGAGGGAGCGGGAGAGAAAAGAGGAGAGTGGAGGGGAGGTGGGCCTCCAACACTCCACTGACCGAACGAAACGTAACAATGCAAGCACTGTTACTTCACGTCGGTTTTATATGAGAGGGTGGTACTATCCCGAGCGAGCCGACCCATTCATGCTGAAACCAGTAATAGTTTCAGCGTGGCTCTACCGCCCACAAAAATCTCATCTTATATACATGTATGATAAACTTAGTAAGATTCGCGTTGTTACATCTAAGACAATATAGCTCGAGCCGAGGTTCGGCCACTTTGGCACCCTTGAGCTTGTTCCCGAGCGGCTGAGTACCTAAAGCGCTCGCCTTATTAATCCGGTGAATCTCAGAAAACCCGTTAGGCTAAAACGTTACTTCAGTTTTGAAAAATAAACTTGGTAAATTGAAAATAATATAAATTATGATCGAATTTCGACCATTAGACGACCACTAGTTCTCTTAAAATAATGGGTAAGTCTTAACATTATTAAAGTACCTTAACGCTTCTACTCTGGAAAACTATAAGGGTTTAAGTTCCAAACAAGCGAATGTAGACCTTATGATGCACAGGTCAAGAGACAGTTTGGCAGCATAATGTCTTATAAATCGATGAACGCCGGCTGCACGCACGAATAAACCTGACTCATTGTCACGTTCCGTCTGAGCCGAGCGTGCAAGCGAGAGACGCGATCGGCATAAGCGTTCAGCTTGTGACGCATCTATCTCTCTTCCACTCCATTGGGCGATTCATCCAAGTCGTTATCACGTAAAATTATCGTCTGTAAACCGACTTTACAGGTAACCAATTTTGTAAAATTATTATTATGTCTTGTTCTTAATTGTTATTCTTTATTCATGAATAAATTGACATATTCTTTATGCAAGATAATAACACTATCGCAACTGACAATACTTTAAAAAATAATGAATTACGATCAAATTTCAACCACTGGAGGGCCACTAATCGACAGTAATTGAAACTTTACATTACGTTAAGCAATAACTTCAGGTAAGAAAATACATAGTCACGATGATTGATTACAGTATAGGACATCACCAAAGACGCACTGCAGGTGTATTATCGAGGACTCTCTCAAACGTTATTACGTACTATAAAATTAAATAAACATGAGACAGCGAAAATATGCTTTTATTATGGTTCATAACGGAGTTTAGCTTTGATTGCTTAAGTTTGCACGTCAATAATAATTCTCAAGACAATCGCTTTCCCCTTTATATGAGCTATTAAATTTCACATTTCTCTTTTATTAAAATTTATCGTATTTAAAATGATGTATTTATTATAAAAGAAACAGTTATCTGTCATACGAGTATAACGGAATGCCTTTCTATAAACACACATATATTTATATTTGTTAGTAGTTATCCAGTGGTCGAAGTACGACTATATGAGCTGTACAAACTTTTATCTTTACGTTTTAATATGTACATATTATTATCTGTATTGAGTAATTGACAGATATTGTAGATATAAATTTAAGAAGCGTTAAGTATGACGAATACTTATAACTAAAACTCGTTCGTGGATTATATAAAAAAAAATGTTTTAACGGAAACTTCTTATGGCACGGTAGATTAAAATTTTCGTCACACGTCGGTATGAGTAAGTATGTATAAGTGTCTGTCTAGTAGTATACAAAAATGAGTAGATGTATACTTAAGTATTAATACTACGGGACTTCGTATAGTATATAGTTTATGAGCATTCTCATATATGTATATAATTTAATGCATATAAGCCAAAGAAGTTTCACTAACTCCACGCGTACACAACGATGCACGCAATGATTATTTTTTTCTTGATAACACGAAAACTCATCAGCAGTTAACAAACCAAAAAATAAATAAACAAAATCAGTTCAGAAATAGAAGCACTAAACTGATTTATCTATGCTTAGTTATACAAGATTATAGAATTAATATTTGGCCATGATGCATTTATGGGTTTCGTTAACTCGAGCTGAAAGTATTAACGCAAACACTATCGACGAATGTCAACGAGTTAAACAAATATTTTAACCATATCAATACGTAATTCTTGTAGGCAGAAATACTCGTAATTATTACTACTAATATCTGAAGAAGCTAATTAATAGAGTTCAGTCAATTTGTCCTAAAGGTTAAATAATAGAGTCCGTATTAGTAAAATTCAATTTGAAAATGAAATAAAATAATTTGTCGATTCACTAGTTAAAATATTTCGCGCAATTACATTTAATTACCAACTCAAGTCTCGATGTATTGCAAGCGGATAATTTAACTCTTGCAATTCCGTATAGACTATACACAATCTTGTTTGCCGCAAAGGCCACAATCGCATTAATTTGTAGAGTGCAGCGGGTATTGTGAAGGGAGAGAGGATTGAGGAGGGCCCGGGTGGCACCGCGGTGATTTAATGAACCGATGTGGTGGGCGACAGGCGCGGATTACACCCCACGAACGTTTGCACTCAATCAGGCTCGCAAACAGCCCTAAGCCCCGACAATTAAATACAGTGTTCCGAAACAATCGGATACACGCACGATAAGAACAATGTAACGTTTAGCACGCGATTATCTTTATCACAAGTAATTCTGTTATTGATTATATATTAATACCGGAGCTTCGTTTGACCGCGTTCGAACGCGCCACATATATATATATACACTCTATTTAGTATGAGTATAAAATACGTGGTCCCATTGTTTTCTAGTACACTCAATAAGAATAAATATTGACCAAAGGAACGTGTTTCATTTAATAACAATCATATACCTATAATCAGGAGTATACATGGAATTAAAACAAAACAAGAATAAAATGTTATTGAAAGTTACCTTTGATTCTGTTTTTTGTTTCTTGGCTGGCGGTGGCTGTGAATTGTGCACGTCTTGCCTTGAATCGTCCGGTTCAGGTTTATTCGAGAGTGGAGGCGCGTGGAGGAGATGCGGCGCGGACGCGGCCTGTTGCGAGACCACAGACGGGACTGTGGGAGCGGGTACCGAGGGTGGAGGCGCGGGCGCGAGCGGTTTACCTTCCAGGCGCGGGGAAGGTGGCGGACGCGAATCCTGCTTTGGCGGCACGGTTGCCTGTGCAGGTGGCATCGTTGTCGATAGCAACGCGACGGGTGGGCCGGGCGCGTTCGGTGGCGGCGGTACGCGCGCCACGCCGTTCACGTCGTGCGGGGGGTGTGGGTGGTGGTGCTTCTCGCGTGCCTTGTCGCGGCGGTGTCCGCCGGAGCCGCGCTTGGCGGCGGGCGGCACAGCGGAAGCCGAAGGAGGTTTAGGTTCGCCGTTCGTCTCGTTCGACTTGACGATCTCGTGTTTGGCCTCGGAGCTTTTCGTGCCGGGCTTAGTGCGCTTGATCTTCATCTTGAGCGCGGTGCGCTGCGCGTCCGGTTCGGAGCGCGCCGCCATGCCGCCCGCCTCGTCGGTCTTCTCTATGTCGGCATCGAGGTCTATGATCAGGTCGCCGATGCCGATGTCCCACTCGTTGTCATCGTATTCGAAATTGGCGGGGTGCTGGTGGGGCGCGGGGCGAGCTCCGCCGGGCGGCGCGCCCTCCCTCATTGGCGCCGCCATGCGCGCCGCTCAGCACCGCCCGCCCCCCGCTCCACCGCACGCGCACACACCATTGTAGACCTGAAACAACATATCACTCATTTAACATAATACTTCTAACAAAATTCTCTTCTAACAATCTTCTAAAAAAATACCAAATGTTAAAGACATCCTTACGAAATAAAACGCAATAAATTTTTATTCAATCTCAAGAGGTTAACATAAATGAGTTTACTAACAAAGATAATTAATATTTCGATGTGAGAAAGCGATAAAACATCATTTAAATAATAACAGAACCACGATCTTGAGCTATAAAAATTAATACACCACACTAAAACCACTTAAATGAACATGTCCATTTAAAATTATACCTTTATAGAAATTTCATATCGTACGAAGTTATAACCGATTCAAAGGGGTAATAATCGTAAAATAGTCATAAAACGGCAAAGATAAGCTCGGTTACTCTCACAGAAACGTAACATAAACCGGGTTTGGGTGCGTTCACGTTCGTCGTGAGTTTAACCTATGCGTATTTATTACAATTTACTGCAGCAAACTAAAGATTAATATGACAACCAAGATAACAATTGTTTACAAAGATTAATCATTCAAATCTCTGGTCTGACTGGAATGATAAACAGGCTTTCATAAATGACCAAACCTAAACAGCAAGTTATTCTGTATTATGTTTGTTTACATGTATAATTTATAAAATAATTTGAATTAACAAATATAAAAACAGCTATATTTTTGAAACTTGTTATCGAACCACTCTGAACGAAAGTAGATAAACACGAAACTATTATATAAAAATATTGATTAAAATTTAGTTACACCTAAATCTAATCGAGTACCAAATTTATTTAATCTACATAATTAAGACGCCTAAGATATGTCAGTTGTGAATAAATAATTTATGTTAACATTAACAAATAATAACATTTCGCTGAAAACATTACGAACATAGAATGTGGACAATTTTATTTATTAATTTATATAGCTAAACATCTGTCGCCGAATATACGTATGTAAACGCGGGATGCTGCCAGATTGATTTACCTAATACGTTTTTATTATGGTATGTAACAGTTTGGTTAAGGTTTGAATTAATAAAAATGTTAAAAAAACTAAAAAGAGTTACAAAATCTCTATATAAAAAGTATTTTTTTGTCTCGAATTGATTACGCTATTGACCTAGCTAGGTCTTAACAGCTTCACCGGACTACATATAAAAAGCGATATAGAAGACTATAGGAAGAACTCAAAAGATATTGACAAACTGACGTGAAGTTGCCATTTTATATTTATTGTGATTAAATGGTCGTACCGAAAAGAAAATATTTGATTTCATATTCTTCGCTAGTTTACCCGTGCAAAGGTATTAACCAGACTGTTAACATTAAAGCTGATTACAGTAATGATAACCGATAACAAAATTTCAGTATATATCAACCTAACCATAGCAGCGTCGGTTCACCCTTCTGTAACTGTTAATACTGTCGAAATGAACTTTTTTAAATACCTCCCCTTGTGTAGTCCAGTGAAGCTGTTAAAGCCTTACTAGGCCAATAACGTAGTCAGTTCGAGAAAAAAAAATACCTCCCCTTAACGCCACCTTAAAGGCAAATTTATGAAAGAATTTTTTTTAAAGTAGAGGCTACAAAAACTCTCATTTCGTGCCAACATGCCATTTCGAAATCCATTATTGCCGCGTTATCTACAGAACTGTTTTATTTTACCCCAGTACACGAGCAGGCACTCGGCGTCCCGTCTGCGCGAGGTAACGCAGCGCTTAGCGTGTGGTATGTATGACCATTATTACCTAACTAACAACACACAGTAGACCGACCAGATAACAGAATCATGAAACATACAATCATCACATTTATCCGACAAAGTATTTCAAGGGCATTGTATTTATTCATTATTTCATTTATACATCTCATTTTATATATGTACTAGCGGGCCCGGCAGACGTTGTCCCACCCTGATTATAAAAAGAATCTAAATAAGAATCACATAGAAACCTTAACAAATCATATACTTAAACCTTCCCCACGAGTCACTGTATCTACTGGTAAAAACCGCATGAAAGTACGTTCAGTCGTTTAGAGTTTATCGCGAACAGACAGACAGACTGACAGGCGTGGCAGAGGACTTTGTTGCTAGGTAATGATGAATCTTCTATAGTGCTGGTGTTTTGCGCCTATCACGCAAAAACTACTGGATAGATTTCAGTCAAATCCTTTCAAGTTTTAGTTTTTAGACACTTGGTTCTTATTTAAAAAAATATAAGGACATTTTCATTTCATATTAAATTATTAAGAGTTTTTAGAAACTACGATTTTCATAAGCACACGCGTATATAGTTCCGATAAACCAATAAAATCATTTCACTAGGACATGGACGCTGGTATCAGCTGGTATTATTAAAAAACAGTATTTCTTTTTCACCGATATAAAACGCACAAATGGTTATGTGAATGCATTTAGACGAAACATTTAATATTATTATTCTATCTAAATAAATTATATAGAAATACCGCTTCGTTACAAAGTTGGAATAAACACGCATTCAATTGATATTTCCTCAACATTACTTTTATACTTTGTCAATTGTGATATCACAATCTAAGAATTATGTCTACCTTATAATCAAAGGACATAGATAAACATCCTTTTGTTAATACTGTTTGGTTCGACACAAGTTAGAGAGCATTTTGTATGTATTTATTTAACTAAAAATACTTTTTTAAACACGTTCTTAACGTATGTATAATTATTTTATAAACTGATAAGTTAATAACGATTCAGTGGTAAGATGGCGTGCATGACACTAGAATCAGGACTTCAGGATCTTATGAAAGTGACGCAAGCTTTTAAATATGTTGTCTTTCATTCTTAGATGGGCAAGCGTCGACAGAATAACGGTGGTTAGAATCTATTACAAACGAGCCGTATACGCGGCACGTATTGGAAGAGGAGAAAGCTTCTAAAAGAGCATATTGGTGTTTTGCAATACCTAAAAAATGTTTAAAGAAAACCTATTGCAAACATTGGATACAAAATGTTAGCAAATATTGGACACAAAATGTGAGCAAACGTTGGATACAATGCCAAATATAAAAAAGCTAAACCTCTCCTTTAGGCATACATGCAATTTCAAATACCAGCTCTACCACTCTATAAGTGATCGAGTAAAATATAGAGTTTGATTTGGCCAGCCATATTATAGAGGTCATGCTAGAAAAAATAAGTATATTTTTGGAGTCTCTGTCATCGAAATGAATGTAAGTATTAAATATGAAAATATTTTTCAAGTACACATCATTTGTTCGACTTTCTATGAAAATTTGAGATTTCACTTTGTTTTCTTTCAGGACGAAACTCTTGTACTAAAAGCCATAATGTTTTCATTAGCTTTCGGGTTAGAACTTTTCTTTGTCAGTGATATAGTGTGGGCGAAAAGAAGATAATTAATTGTTATATGGAATACTATAACCAAAGAAAAACACTCTGTAGACATATTTGTAAATCAGATTTAAGTTGTCGTGCCTCTATTATATTTATATAATATAATATGTCGTCACTGAGCTAGTTACTTCCACTAGAGTATTTCTATAGCCTATCTATATCTTAATATATATATTTCTTGTGTGCGTGTGTATGTGACTGAACTCCTCCTAAACGACTGGACCGATTTTGATGAAATTTTTTGTGTGTGTTCGTGGAGATTCGAGAATGGTTTAGATTCACAACTGGACCCGGCAGGTGGCGCTGCGATCGACTTTTAGGATTTTTTTTGTTTTCAAGGCAGGACAACGTCCGCCCGGTCCGCTAGTCTTAATATATATATTTCTTGTGTGCGTGTGTATGTGACTGAACTCCTCCTAAACGACTGGACCGATTTTGATGAAATTTTTTGTGTGTGTTCGTGGAGATTCGAGAATGGTTTAGATTCACAATTGGACCCGGCAGGTGGCGCTGCGATCGACTTTTAGGATTTTTTTTGTTTTCAAGGCAGGACAACGTCCGCCCGGTCCGCTAGTTAATATTATAAAGCTGGAGGATTTCTTTGTTTGGTTGAACGCACTAATCTCAGGAACTACTGGTTTGATTTGAAAAATTCTTTCAGTGTTAAATAGCTCATTTATCGAAGAAGGCTATAAGCTATATATAATCACGCTAAATCTAACAGGAGTAGAGCATCAATGAAGAATGTTTCAAAATCGGGTTGTTTCCTTGTGAGAGCGTCCGCTGCGTGTTAGCGGATAAAGTTCATATATAAAATTATTATACTAAATATCGTAAATAAAATGGAATGAAACGTAGAACACACTAGCAATTTACATTTACTCTGTATGGAATAATTACCTACTCTTCATTGTTACCGTATTATTTATTCAATGTGTACGGGCAACAATTGTTCACATATCGATCATAGTCATAATTAAGTTTATTGCATACCATCACGTGAATATGCGGTTATTCTAAAATGATTCATTGAAATAAGTCACGGCCACTTCTATTATTTCATTCGGTGTACTTTAGTGCTACAAACAAAATAAAAGAATAATGAAAAATAAACAGAGAACATGCCTTTTTTAATTCTGTTAAAGATAAAACGGAAGTTAATTATTTTATTTGACAAGTCATGTCTTTTATAGTCGTAAAGGACAATAAAATGTTAAAAATTATTAACAACAATTCTTTCTGAATATGTTTATACCTATCTATGTTTATTTACTCTATGGTAACTTATTACGTTATACGTATATCTAAAATACAACACATTTAATTAGTTTTTATACAAACACGTAGTATATCACCGTCTAAATCTGTTATAAGTGTAAACAAATAGCTGCTGTATTTTCTATCATCAAGTGTACTTACGAAAACCAAGGTATGAGAATCTAACCATTCTCGCAATCTAGATTTACTGAATTACAAACATATAAAATTAAGTTACATAATAATAAGTTTAAATATAATGAAAAACAAATTATAAAAGGTTACCAAACCAAAGGACACCATAATGGCGAGTAAGAATATGTCATCTGGACTATCTGGACATATTTATAAATAACAGGTATCTTCATCAATAGATAATTATTAATGGTAATTACATTTTGCAACTCACAAAATAATGATTTTTATATAATAAACTAGCTGCCACCCGCGACTCCGCACGTGTTTTTTTAATGTATTAAAGAAATGTAAAATTGTAAGTAGGTGTGTACATTACAGAAATACTTTTTCAAAAATATTTATAACTACGACACGCACGCCATCTATTGTAACATGTAACGTGTACATTAGATGTGTGAATACGAAATTGAATGGGATGGGATTTATTATCAGCAACGTACCTGGAACGTTAACCTACTATGTACCACCCTCAGTGCTCGGTAACACTATATAAGAAAGTAATGAAAATTTTAAACTATACATTATCGAACAATATGTATTATTTTTTTTTATTATATAGATATAACATGCCCATATTATCGATATAATTGTGTTATTCTTATACGTTGCTAATCACTGAGTTATGTAGATGCAAACGCGGTAAATAAAATAAAATGGCCGCCAAATTGACCAAAATGATAATATAATTCAAATTAAGTACATACATTTATTTTTCGAGTCCAGTACAGCGCACATCTCACGCGCTTGTCAACAAATTATTTTTGATTAATTTCACACGAACGAATGCACAGGTAACAGTTCATCGCTACATAGTGTAAAACAAAGTCCTCTGATCTGTCTGTTTATCTGTTCGCGATAAAGTCGAAAACTACAGAACG
Source organism: Antheraea yamamai (assembly GCA_036509395.1). Classification (NCBI taxonomy): domain Eukaryota; kingdom Metazoa; phylum Arthropoda; class Insecta; order Lepidoptera; family Saturniidae; genus Antheraea; species Antheraea yamamai. Next base: position 14,208,404 of record AP028442.1, read on the forward strand.
GATTTTCATCCCGTTTTCACCAGTAGGTAGAATGATTCATGGGGAAGGTTTAAGTATAATTTGTCAAAGTTTTCTTTTTATTATCAGGGCGGGACAACGTCTGCCAAGCCCGCTAGTTTAAAATAAAATAGTTCTTTAGTTAGATATCTGCCTATAAAAATCTCGTGAAAATCGGTCCAATCGATTGGGAAATAGCACTGCAGACGAAGTCTTAGCTAAAAAAATAAAATAGTCTAAGTTACTTCTTATATTGTGAGTTATCTGACAGTGAAAGTCTCGTGAAAATCAGTTCAAGCATTACGGATATTCCACTGCGCCCGAAGGCGAATAAAAAACCTAAATTATTTTTTATGAGGTCTGCTATGTACCAGTTTACACCTCGTAAAAAACGGTCCACCCATTTTGGAAATAATAATGCGGACGAAGCCACGGACAAATAAAATAGAATATATCAACCGCTATAATTTGGGTTATCTGCCAGTAAAATTCCCGTTAAAATAGGTCCAGCCGTTTTGGAGATTACCCGGAACAAACAAAAAAATAGACAAAATATAATAACATAAAAATACGAACGAAATATTAAAAAAGAAAATGTTATTTGTAGCCATATCCATTCACCAAAAACTTGTTATTTTAATTTTACTTATACACACTATATTTTTATAATACGTAATAGATAAAAAATTGGAAACAAAACTAACGTAGAATAAACTTTTTGAATAGGAACACAAAATAATGTTAGAAAATGTTTGCGATAGAAACTTACCACGTTACCATGGCAACGTACCTATATAATAGTAACGCTACACGCAAGGAAAGCAATGAAAACGAAAAAAATGCCCGATTTTGAAACATTCTTCATTGATGCTCCGCTCCTATTGATCTTTGCGTGATGGTATATATGGCATATATGGTATGGCTTAAAGCTTTCCTCGATAAATGAGCTATCTAAAACCGAAAGATTCTCTCAAATCTGACCGGTAGTTCCTGAGATTAGCGCGTTCAACCAAACAAACGAATAAACAAACAAACAAACTCTTCAGGTTTATATACTAGTATAGATGAGTAAATGAATTTATTTGAATAAACCGTATGTATAGTACATTTGAATGAATTAAACAATTAATTACATTAGCTTAATACTGCAAGACTAGGAAAACAATGAGAGAGAGGATCTGTTTTTACAGTACGGATGTGACTCGAAAGGAAACTTCTTGAAACCTAAAATAAATTCTATTATATCTAGTAATTTACTCAGATAATCGTACGTTATATGAAATGTATATGAACCCAGCAAGTTTTTACATTATTGCCAAACTAAAGGTATTTTTCATTGGAAAGCTCCGTAATTCTATTTTTAAATTAAAACATATATAATAACTATACAACGATACATATATATGTTGTAAGTGATGACATTCTTTGTATCTTGTTACAGTAAAAAACAAACTTTCTTTCATATATACAAATATAAGTGGCTCCATTATCCAATTTCCCGTGATAGGGCAAGCGAGCGGGCTGGTCCCGAGGGTGTACCTTTTTTGGAATGCCCGATGTTTTCATCCGAAACTTCTAAGTGGTGTGGAAAACTTCTATATGGCAGCCCTACAACATACAGCGGACAGTTTATAGCGTCGTCGACGTTGCCGAGTTTACTGCGTCCCCTTTGATAACTCCTCGTAACTTTTTTATGGCGTGCGTGCTTATGTGAGCCTGGTACAATAATATAGTATTTTATAGGAAAAAACTTACTACATCTTTATAGTTCGTTAACCAATCATAAAATATATTATTAATAAATTATATAAAAAATAAACACTGAAAGGTTATTTACAATTTTTTTTTAAATTATACAGAAAATACCAACTTCAATTACATGCATTAAATTACGATGTGGTTTATTTATTTATTTATTTCACTTTTTAATTCGGATTAATATTATAATCTTCAATAATTCTACTATAAGTATATTTCGTCAAAACGAAATGCAATCAGAGACATATTTATTTGGCAACGGCTCAGTATATACTCAACAAAACATTAAACAACAAAACTTCTCCAAGTACAAACAAAATATAAAAATTTTAAAAAATATTGTAGTAGTACAAACTTATTTAAAAAAATGTTGTTGTACTTACGACATAAAGATTATAAAAAAATCTAATTAATAAAACTATATACTTATAAAACAAACATGTTAATATTTTAAGATATATAATAGTAACTAGAGTAAGCAGTATTAATTAAAAGGTTTTAACAACCTGCATCGAGCAGTTAGTTTATTTAAAAACGCGTTTTAAAGCAACCCACCGACGCGACGCGACGCACTTGGGGCCATTAAGAGAAGTAAATTGTACTATAAATAACATTGGTAATTTACTTAATACCTTGTACAATTATATCTACACTTAATTACCTAATTAACAGGTAGCCTGAATGTACTCTTGGTAATTATTGAAGATTGAAGTACTTTTTTTTTGGACCAGTCTTTTTGATTATTACTGCCATTTTCGAGTAGTTAATATTATTACAAGTTAGTGTCGTGCGACTATTTCAATGTCAATGTTAATGTTCTAACAAGATGGTGGCTCCTTTGTTACAACTTTCAAGGGAATTTTTGTGGCATCTCAGAATTCATGGTCCGTGGTATTATTTTCCATTCACTTCACTTATTCACAATAAACAAACTATATTACATAAAACACCACCAATTTTACACAATATACAATCAAGTAACACAAGATTATGAATAAAATATAAAATCCACTACATGACAGACCAAAATCCTGCCAAAAACTCCCCTATTAAAAGAACTTATTTACTGCATTTTTCGCGCGCATATTCCTTGCCAGAATAACACGACACTAACTCGTCATTTATACATTGCTGGTGATTTGTGAAGGAAATTTTGTTTAATAGATGTTTACTACATATGGTTTATTGGGGATAACCTTAAAGATGTATTTTCGTTAAAAAAAATACGTGTGTCATTACATTTCAAAATAAGCTAACTCCAATTTCAGCCGTTGCTAATATTTTATGGTATTTTTCAAAATCTTCAAATTTTGTTATATATAAAAAAAGAAGATTATAAAAAAAGGACCAAAAACCTTATGAACGGCAATAGTTAAACTTCGTTCTCGGTGTATAAAAACTGGAATGTAAAAAAAAAATTAAACATATTATATGAAATATTAAAATTTGATTTAGTTTATATTGAAATGTAACGACACATATATAAACTAGCTTAGCAATATGTACTCATAAATTAGCTTCACTTACGTTAATGTGAATTTGACCTCTATCCTTCTGCAATAACACATTTTACTCGATGAAATGTATCTATGTCCTATTTCGTATCCCTGACTACGTGTATTCAAAACTGATTGAAAATAAAATGACAGGTTGAGTAATCAGGACGTCAAAGCGTAACAAATAAACAAACAAACGCAGATTGACATTAATTATGTTATACTAG
>AP028442.1:14211904-14386724 GCA_036509395.1 Antheraea yamamai
TGCAATACGCGACCTAACTGAGCTAACCTAAGTTAAGCTACACTATTAATACATATATGAGTTGTTGAAGCATATATGTGTACCAAGCATACATATCTCAACAACTCTTACGTGTATTCTGTATCGGAAAATTTCTAAACTATTTCAGTTCGAAAAGGGAAAAAGAAAGTAAACCCTTCCACTTTTTTGTGTAAGCGTGTATGCGTGCACGTGTGTGGAGGTGATATGTGTAGTGTTGTTGCAGTGATGTAAATTTGTGTCACTGTATCGCGCGAGCAGCGGACTCAAGGGCTCCCCGCCGAGGGAACGGACCTAGGCTTGAGCCGCTGCCGAGGGGGGCCTACTCTGGTGTGCGGGAGCGAAATTTACCCCCAGACCACGGCGGCGTGATCTGTGGTTACGCGGGCGTGGGCGTGAACACGCTCTGTTTTGAGAGACAGGCTGGTACTGATCGTTCGCTGACGTTATTTCCTTATCGGGAGGATCGGTAAAAATGTGACGCGGTCGTCTTTTATAACGCGGTACGTCCGGTACGGTTTTGTAGTTCGTGGCGGATACCACTAACGGGCTGGGATGATTCGCGGCTTTTTCAAAGTATCTGGTGGTGAGTGATTTTACATACGCCCAGATAGAAGGCATCTCCAGGTCCCTATGGAGATCCTCATTCCGGACGTATCGCGGAGCCCCGGTGGCTTTACGTAAAAAGCGGTTTTGAATACGCTGTAATGATAAGAAGTTAGTTTTGGACATATGCGCAAAAACGGGTGAGCTATATGTCATAATCGGACGAATACAAGTTTTGTAAAGTGTGAGCTTATGTCTTAAGGACATTTTGCTCTTGTGACAAACTAGCGGGTGTAACCGACCCAAGACCATAGCGGCCCTATTCCTGACTCTTTTCGTGTGTTGAGTAAACGTGAGGCGTCTATCCAACGTGACTCCTAGGTATTTAACCTGTTTGGCCCAGGGAATCACTGACCCGTATAGTTTAATAGGCGCGAGCCTGCGTTCGTATTTATTAGAGATCGGGTCGAAAAATATCGCGGCGCTTTTGTCGGGATTGACTTCTATACGCCATCGAGTAAACCAGGCACCGAGTGTGCCGACGGCTTTCTCGACGCGATTCCTGAGACCTACCAGATGCCATCCAGAGGCGTAGAGAACTGTATCGTCAGCATAGCAACCCACCTCCACCCCCGGGAGCTGAGGTAGGTCACTGACGAACAGATTGAAGAGCGTGGGTGCCAGAATGGACCCTTGGGGCACACCTGAGCGTATCGGGTGGGGCGAGGACATTTCACCTTCCACTCTATAGCGGAAGGACCTATCTGTGAGATAGTCGCGGATTATGCTAACTAACCTATCTGAGACACGAAATTGAATTAATTTGTGGACGAGCCCTGCATGCCAGACCTTGTCGAAGGCCTTCGCGACATCGAAGAAGACTGCTATTGTGCGTTTCGGGTTAGCATTGGTCGGATACGCGTTAGGATCCGGATCCTGATTAAACTTAGAAAAAACGTACTCCGTGAGGCGGTGCACTTGATTTGTACATGAATGTTCAGCTCGAAATCCGAACTGCTCAGGTGGCAACAGATCTAATTCTGATATGCAAGTCTGTAGGCGGTTCAGAAGGAGCCGCTCGTACAGTTTACCTAGCGTATCTAGCAGACTGATAGGGCGATAGCTAACGGGAAGCGTTGCTTTTTTGCCGGACTTGTGAATTCCTATCACTACGGCCCTCTTCCAGACGGCTGGAAAATGACCCTGGGACATGGCCGCATTGAAGATGCAGACCAATAGAGCTATGATACGATCAGGAAGGAGCTTGAGTACCTCGTTCCTGATCCCATCGGGACCTGGGGACTTCCTAAGCTTTAACCGCTTGATGGCATCCGAGACTTCACTAAACGTGACTGGGGTTAGGGTATCCGCCGGCGGAGACGCGAGTGCTTGCTCTACCGAGGACTCGATCGATCCAATATGTGTAGGGTCAGTATTAGCTGTGTTCGGTGAACACTGTTTTTCGAGGCTCGCGGCGAGAGACTCCGCCTTATCTAAGCTTTCGAACGCGGGAGGCATACCGGCGCCTCTATCGAGAGGGGGCATCGGAATAGTCACGTCTGACTTCATTCCTCTAGCTAGCTTCCAGTACGCCAGGTGGGACGGCCGGATGCTCTCCAGAAGCCTGTCCCATCTGTCGTTCCGGATTTCGGAAATACGGGCCTTAACTTGTTTACGTAGAAGACGTAGGCGATCGCGGTTCTCTGCGGACGGGTAAGTGTCGTGAGCCCGAGTCGCGGCGTTCTTTTCCGTGATCAACGCCTTCACGTCGTCCGGGAGTATAAAGCGGCGATCGTTCGCCGCTTGCACCTCTCTCGAGGTCTCCCTGACGGCGGTCTGAAGGTAGTCGACCAGGGAATCGATAGCCAGATCCGCGTCGGCTTTAGACACCAACACGTCCGGAATTCTGTCTAAAATATCTGTTGACGGGTTATCTCGGAGATACCGTTCGAGTTTCGCGTAATCGGCCACCCTCACCGACTGAGGAGTGGCGTCATCCGGACTACCTAGCTGCATTATTACCGGGCGATGGTCAGAGTCAAGTTCGTGTGCGACTCGTATGAGTTGCAACCGAAGCGTGACATTCTTTAAAATAGCTATATCTAATACTGTCGGCCGACAGTTGTCCTGATAGTGAGTGGGTTCCGGAGGGGCTATGACGTCAAACGCGAGGACGTCACCTAGTTTATCGAGTATCTTCCCGTTGCGAGAAGTAGTCGGACTGTTCCAGATGACGTTTCCGCTGTTGAGGTCCCCCGCTATGATGACGGAGTCGCCTAACTGAAGTAACGCCTGCAAATCGGTTTTGAGCAACTCTCTGTTCGGCGAGAGGTACGCGGATACTAACACTACGGATGGATGACCGGTCATCCCTAATCTGCATACTGACACTTCCATATTGGATAGAACGGGCGGATCCATCGGGATACAGTAGAGCGATCGTTTATAATAAATCAATGTGCCACCCCCGCGGGTGACACGGTCATTTCGAACTATATTATAATTCGCGATCGCGGGATTTTTCATTATCGGTTTTAATAGCGTTTCCTGGACGAGGAGAACGTCTATCTGATTGTCGCGTAAAAAGTCAGCTACTAGATCGCGCTGTGCCCTAAGACTTCTCGCGTTAAAAAACGAAAGTGATAGACCGCGCGGTTTTATTCTGTTTAATGCCGCGAATTTTATTTGAATGTTAAATCAATCGCGGATCGAGAGAGGCGCTGTAACGTTTTAGCGATGCCTCTGTACTGAGCTAGCACGTCGAGCCGGCCCAACCCTGTCGCGGCCTTGATGGCCACGCGGAATGCTAAGACCTCTTCGAGGTCGTGCTCCCGGAGCAACTGGTAGACCCAGTCGATCTCGGAGAGGTCCGCAGAGTGAGCGGGAGAGGCGCGCGCCGGCGGCGCCTGTGGTGGGCGAGCCTGAGGCATAGGAGCCTCCGGCCGGGGTCGGGGGGCCCAGGGGGCCAGAGGGGCCCGCCCGGGTTGCGGCGCGCGCGGCACAGAAGGTGCCGCGCGCGTAGTGGGCGCGGGCGCTACCGGGGCGCGAGAGGCGCCCGGCAGGCCGGGGAAGGCATCCACGGACATGAGAGGTGGAGGCGGAGGGCGGGCGGCGGCCGCAGGTGCCCTGGACACCTGCCGCGCCTGACGAGGGCGCTGTGTGCGCGGTGCGCGGGGACAGCCGCGATAGTTCGCGGGATGACCCGCGTTACCGCACAGAACACAGCTGGGGGGTTCCGGAGTGCCGGCCGAGCGCCCGCACTCCTTGGTCGAGTGGTCTCCCAGGCACTTGACGCACCTGGGGCGGAGATGACAATTACGGGCAGAGTGTCCGTAAGTCTGGCAGTTGTGACACTGCGACGGGGTGTTTGTCTTTCGCGGGGGCTCCACGGTGATGCCGCTGAGTCCGCAGACGGAGGTGAGGCTAAAAATAGCCTTCCCCTCTACCGTACGGTCGAGGAGAACCAAGACCATATTGTAGGGGGCGCGTGTGCGTGGGTGGTACATCCGGTGTACCTCGCGTACGGGGAAGTCACCCTCCTTAAGGGAGGCGGTGACGTCATCAACCGAAATCTCGGCTGGGACGCGGCGGAGTACTACTCGGAGGAGGCGTTCCTCCTCGAGAGCGTACGTAAAATACGCTAACTTAGATTCCCGAAGGAATCTAGTTAGATCGCGAAAGTTTTGTACAGAAGGTACCTTAACTTGAATGCCCGCCGGAGTATTAAGGGCGGACGTGTATGCAATCTTAAGATTATTAAGTCTCGTGGAGATCGACGTCCACTGAGACTTGTCCTGTATAGTAACAGGAGGCGGTGGGCGTGGCTTCTTTGCTTGGGGTTCTACGGAACCCGAAGCGTCGCTCTGAGGGAGCGAGAGAGAGACAGGGTTGGCTCTGCTCGCACACGGTCTTGCGACCGCCGGTATAGCCTTATTTGGCACCCGAGCGCCATCTATCTGGTCATTCGTCCGAACTATTTTGTCTTTGCGACGTCCGGAACCCGAGTCGGAACCAGAGTCAGGTGAGCGCGCGCCGCGAGTGCGTTTAATATGGGTGACGGTCTTAAAACCGTCGTTTTCGTGCGCGGAAGGCGCAGAGGCCGCGGATGACGCGGGGAACGCGATCGTCGCGGTTATTTCGGTCGGCACGGCGGGCGCCGCCTCATCCAGCTCCATATCGGAGCCGGCCTCCGAGCTGGAGCTTGACGCGGGAACCGGTGCTCGATCCGCCGGATTCAGCGGCGAATCCGGCGAATCCACGGACGACTCCGAGTCGGACTCGAGAGCCGCGAACGAATTTTGTGTTTCGATTGCCGCGCGGGGCACACATTTTAACCTAATATAGTCCTCGAGCGATTCCGTGAGATTTGGATTAGGACCGCGCGATAGTAAAAAATCGTTATATATCTTTGCGAACTCTGCTGCGGCCATCGCGGGGCCTGAGGGGGCAGGGGGGACGCGAAACAACCTCCCTGCCTGAGGGGCAGGGGGGCACGCCTTAACGAAAACTACGGGACTATCCCGAGTCCGGACCAAGAGAGCTGTGGGCGAAGTGCAATGCCTCACAGTAAGAACCTAACTTGCCTAGGGGGAAGCCCTAACAAGCCCGAGGCCGAGAACGCAGACCGGTAAACCGGGCTACGCCCAAACAGACACTCGGGGATGGAATGAGGGGATCAGGAGGGTGGGAGGGCGACACCTGGACTTGACTAGGCGTCCTCGCCAAGGCCAAGCTACCCAGGCCCGTCTACCTTTGCCGTAGACCACGGGGCCTCCGGCGAGCGGGCAGGACGCTCCACACGCTTCGTTGAAACACCGTCAGGTATCCACGCGTGGCCAGACGACTGGTCTTGTATCGTCGACCGGTTCGCACCGAAAAGTGCGGTTTGCTGCGCCCTGAATGGGACGCCTACGATTGAATTGTGCTACGTAATTAGAAGCGGACTGAAACGCACGGCGCTCTCAAGAACGTAACAACGAAATTAATATCGACGCGAAGCGAAGCACGACGCACGATATAACACTCGAAATAACACTCGAACACTATCACACTCGCGACAGAGACGGATCGATGCGCAAGAGCGAGATAAAAAATATCTTGAGAGCGACAACGGACGCGTGCACTTCGAACGACTGTCCGATCGGAACTCTTTTCGACAGACAGACGCGGTGGGGGACTTTGTTTTATACTATGTAATGATAGTTAGGATATGTTAATGGTCTCAATATGTTTACGGACTTCCGTACCAAACGCTGCGCGTTGTAAAAGACGTCCGCGACATATTTTTACCGACCCTCCCGATGAAATAACGGCAGTGAACGATCAGTACCAGCCTGTCTCTCTAAACAGAGCGTGCTCACGCCCACGCCCGCGTAACCACAGATCACGCCGCCGTGGTCTGGTGGTAAATTTCGGTCCCGCACACCAGACTAGGCCCCCTCGGCAGCAGCTCAAGCCTAGGTCCGTTCCCTCGGCGTGGATCCCTTGAGTGCGCTGCTCGCGCGATACAGTGACACAAATTTACATCACTGCAACAACACTACACATATCACCTCCACACACGTGCACGCATACACGCTTACACATGCAAGTGGAAGGGTTTTTTTTCCCTTATCAAACTGAAACAGTTTAATTATATTATCCGATACGAAATATATATAAGGGTTGTTGAGGTATGTATGCTTGGTACACATATATGTTTCAACAACTCATATATATATGAATAGTTAGCTTAGCTTAGGTTAGCGCAGACAGGTCGCGAATTGCATGTATCAGGCGACAGCCAAAGCCGAGGTGTGCCGCGCACCCTTGAGCTAGTTGTCAAAATAAATTCGGCTGAGTGCCTTAAGCGCTCGCCTTAGTAGTCCGGTGAAGCTGTTAAGACCTTGCTTGGTCAATAGCGTAGTCAGTTCGAAAAAAAAAAATGTTTACAGAGTACTCAGGTACGTACCTTAACAAAACTAGGAAGATAAAAAGCACCGACTAACACATTTTCCACTGAGATATAGTCCATCAAATGACTCTGTTAGAACACTAAAGCCATCAATCATTAGGCACTTTCTAATAATTACCGATTTGATAATGACAGTAATAACCTTCAATATACAAGATTAATATCCAACACAGGAAAAAAAGAAGAGTGCACTAAAAGGCATAAAATAAAGCCCCTAAAAATTATTGGATTGAAGCTAAAGTAGCGAAAGATTATGATCGAAGTTAACGGTATTAGTCGTTCCGTCGTAGTTAGTGTTGTCAGAGACATTAAGAACTCTCCTATATTTACTCTGTTATACATGATGCTTAATCTATTACATGACAATAACTTGGTTAAAACTTTATGTAAGTAAAGACGTATTCAACCAACCTTGTGTTTGATTGCTTCTAACCTAATATAGCGCAGCCGGTAGGATAAATGAAGTCTTATTATTACGATGAGTCGGACTTAGTCGATTTTTTTTTAATCTCACATACTTAGCCATGCTTCAACTCATATCATGTCCATTTCTACTAAGCATATGTTTGGTACAAACATTATTCACAGGCTAAATCTTATATTTTTACCACATTTGTCACATTGTGTCAAATAAACAACCAATTACTACACTCTAACGTTTTAACAAGTGTCAAGATGGCATCTCGCTAAATGTCAATTTAACAAATACATCATCCGTTCGTTAATTTACAAATTAATATGCAAATGAAAATTTGGCAATTAAAAACGTTTTATACTTTTAAATAGCAATTAGCTTGTCCTGGCATTTAGTATGGAAATAATAATATTTTATTAAACGATCAACATGATAAAATATTTTATTCATCCGGTTTGTTTTAATATTTATTATTAGCTTTATACTGTAAAAACTCGACATATTGCCTGTGTTATCGTTGCAAAAGGACACAGGTAATTATTTACCTATTCTATACTCCAACAATATCTGAATCCCGAAGCTTTCAAATGAATTCCAATTTAATCTATCCCAAGAAATCAAATGCTGAGTTTTTTTACGTTGAATAACAAATACAATTGTATTTCTTTGTCTATTAGATTGTAAATAAAGTGTTGCGATAAAATAACTCGGGGTCTAGATAAAACGGTAGTAAATCTATCGTCTATTTGCCCGCGTTTCTGTTTATTCTATTTCGTTGTCAATTTAGAAAATGTTACCCTAGCGAGAGGGAGATAAGTTGTGAGTTCCATTATACGCCGGCCATATGTTTGTCAATAGAGCGGTTGATTGGGAGCTCCTCGGCGTCCTGGAAGCTTGGTAGCTCGGTACATGCCAACTGAACGGAGTTAGTGAAGTTTATTTTTACAGTATTTTAATTTATTACTTCCATTTACTAAAAATACTTTATAGTTCTTTGGAACAGATAATTATTATTATATATTTATAAAGCCATTTATGATATTTAAATCTGATTATCAAAAAATATAGTAAATTGTTAAAATGTAGAAAGCCTTTTTAACAACACAACATGAGATAAGCTATCTCATTTCTTCTGTCAAACATTTAAATTACAAATGTAAAGTAGTACGAACGTTTACATGTCATTTTCATGGACAGAGCATAAATGTAGTCATACACGCTTGCATAAACTATACTTTACTCACCATCTTATTTCAAACAAACGATTACAAGTATAAATATGAGATAAACGAACTGTCAGTTCGCACATTCCGCGAGTATCACGAACGAAGCGTATTTTTGTTTTATTTAGGTCAATAAATACAATTTCCATAACCATTATCATTTCACCAATCTGTCTTTTGCAATCTAAATTACACATCAATATCGTGTATAGCGTAAAATCGAGGTTTTATATTTATTTAATTGGCAAAATATCATAGCTGTTTTTACGGTAGCTTCTATGTCGAAAACGTCAAAATAATTAATTATCAAGAGATTGTTATATCGAAACGTTTTCACAGTAAACACCCATTGAACGCCCTCACCAACAATGTATTTAATTTTAGGAAATAATTTAAAGTGATGATTTTTATACCGGAGTTTTCCTTTCATTGAAACCCGATGGTTTAGCTAATTAACGCTCCGAACTGATTTTACGATGGCCTGATAATTCGGGCATCATGACTGCTAGCCAAACTTTTAATTGAATATGCTAACGTTTAATTTCAATAGAAATGATATGAATTATATATAACATCCTGTGTATTACGTTTCAATATTAAAATACAATTTTGTATTCTAAACATTGATAACTCTCAGACTAGCAATGATTTACTGAGCCGGCTCAACGCGGCGCACTACTTGGCACGTTGCCCGAGCATCGAACCCGGACCAGAGATGCACTATACCTCGGGAAAAATTACTTGCTCCAAAGGAAACATTCAACGATATTCCGACATTAGTTTATTTAAATTTGAAAATACCAAGAACGTATATTTTGAAAGGAATAATCTAATATGTATAAATATCAATTTCGAAATAAAATTCTTCTTAGTATCGCTTGAAAGTAAATTCTGTGCGTCTCTATATGTGTAGTGTATTTTACTCTACAGCTATTGCAAGGTTTTTTAATTTTTGTAATCTGTAATACGTTTTAATTTTGTTACATGAGTTTTGGTAATAAGGTTTTCATGATTTTTTAGTAACATATTTTTTGAGAAAGTATACAATTTTTACTATCCTGTAGATTTATTTATTTACCAGTTTGGTATTGAAAATAAATGCCGTCTATCTCGTTATAAATACTCTGTGAGTGTTTAATCATAAACTATGATTGTAGGAATACAAAAATAATAATTTAATACTTAATCAGGATAATCTTACTCCTAAATTTCCCGAAAAACAAAAGTTTGTCCACAAAATATTCGATTGGGGTAAAAATCGGGCACACACGAATCAGACTATATACTTTTCTGAAACTCTTCAACTTTTACGCCTCTTTCCAATCTAACAGAAATATATATATTTAAAATCATACTAAATAATTCTTGAACTCAGTGTGCACTTTCAGTGTATCACCTTATATAAAACACACACATACAAAACACATTATTTTAAAACGTGTATTGTAATTGTCATATTACAATTATAGGCTCAAAGTAATTATTTTTTTTGCAAATTAAAGAAAAACAGTATTTAGACAGACGTCAGAAATAGATTGTCAATTTTTAACGTTTCAGATTACATAATTTATTTACATGTCAACTTATGAAAATAATGTCATAGAAGAAATCAGATTATTCAGACTTACCGATGAACTCACGTGTTTCAAATATATTAAAAGTTTATATAGATTAATTTTTAATGACATCGCCTTTTTAAATGTATTTTTCGAAAAGTGGCAACCTTGCAGCAAACATCATAGAAAAATATTTCTGGTATTTCCACTAGATTTGTATCCTTTTTATGGCTCATTTATCACGATACGACTTATGTAAATACAAGTTACGTTCGACGTCTTACGATCTTATGCTCGTAATATTTAAACAACTATACGATTTCTTATCAGTTCAAAATCAAATTAATACTGATTAACATAACACGACAAATTAGATAAAATCTTGCCGTGTCTATGCTTAAATATCTAGGCACTATTACCGCGTGGATACAAAATATAAATAATCATTAGGCAACCGTTATTTTTGATGACATCAATAGCTTCGTAGAGATATATGTGATTAGAGATTAATATATTCATAAAACTAATGTAATATTATTCTTTTCCATAATTATCTAAGTAGAGTCGTAAAGATTGTTGTGTTATATGCATGTAACAGATATCAATTAACTTTGACATACATCTAAACGACAACATTTAAGAATATAAATAATTAAAAAATCTGTAAATATCACTTGGCTAATTGTAACTGTTGTTCTAATTGTGTGACTAATTCTATTTCTTATAAATTACTAATCGTGTACCCGGTTTGATTTCTCTTCGCTATATATCAGACGATTCAATCAAATACTCGCATTTATCTAAAAGCACGTTCACAAAATCATTCGAAGAAATCTGTTAATCATTATTTGTTTAATAATATAGTTGAACGTTATAATCACTGAGCGATTGTTTTCATTATTTATTATATTACTAGCGGACCCGGCAGACGTTGTCTCGCACTGATTATAAAAAAATCCGACAAATTATATACCAAAACTTTCCTCGTGAATCACTTTATGCACTGGTGAAAACCGCATAAAGATCCGTTCAGTAGTTTTTGAATTTATCGCGAACAGACAGACAGACAGACGCGGTAGGGAACTTTGTTTTATTCTATGTAATGATAATTGAACTATTACTTAGCAACAATGTTATATTTTTCAAAATATTTGTTTACGGACAAAAGTTCCGCCATTAGCCAGCCAAGGTTTTTGTATCAAAAAGACATAAAAAAATACTACGAGACCCACCCAGTGGTCAGATATACTGTCGTCTGTCATGGATCTGAATAAGTCATGAATATTAAAAATATAGAATATAATAATTGATGTGTAGAAGGAGGCCCAAATATATATTCATATATGAGAGGCTGGGCATATATGTTTTATGTATTTAAAAAAGAACAGAAAATAGAAACCATCTATCTAACCAAACGAAACCATAACCAAAGGAAATTAAAAGAAATTGATATAGACAACAGCATTGCTTACAGGATCTAACTGTAGCAAAGAATCATCCAGTTGACGCCATAATTACAAACAAAAATTTCAATCAAAATCGGTCAATCCGAGAAGAATAATTATGAACGCATTCGCAACGGAATTCTGTATAATAAAATATACGATACGATCTTAAAAACGATAATAAAATAAAACACGCAGCAATATATATTGCGTATTTAAAAAAAAACAGACTTTTTACAAAGGTCATTTATTTACGTCTCAAAACTCCCAATATGTAACACAAATTTGGAACATCGAAATACACACCTACTGTATTATTTAAATTTCAAATAAAATCACTTTTTATAGTTTGATAAAGGTAAATTTACTGCGCAACGTAATAAAGTATATCTGTGGCACGACTTGTGAAATAATGAGCGCATTCGCGATACATTTGTGTAAACACAATGATCGTACGTTATTCTTATTGTTCATAACGTTAGCTATGTGTATTGTGTGTTAGCACATCGTGTTGTGCAATCGTTTGTTTTAATTTAAACATAGCATAAGCGAAAAATACGACAGCTCTTTAAATTGGAACTCATTTTTATTATTCCATGTTCGGTAAAACCTTATTTCTCAATGATCTCCAATAAAACATTTATTTTCAATAAGTGGTTTTATTTCTAAGCATACAGTTTCCAATTACTTTTTAGGGTTTTCCCAATCAGTGACTAGTATTCGATGTCTTTGAGAAGTATAATAATGCATTATCTCAGTTGACCGTAAATTGCTATCCATTCTTGCCCGGTGACATGAAGGACATATAAAATAGATTAAATTAAATTTATTAAGGTGCTATTTAAATCGAACAATTTGACATTTATTTATCTCCATAGGTTTCTAATATTTGACTACAAATCTCAATTGGTATTAAGTGACTATACGTTTGCAAGCGAAACCAGAATAAAATCAATTATTCACTGTATATTTATTTGCTCAAAACGACATATCCAAATTAATATCATAAATTATGAGTTTATTTATTCATTTGTTTGTTACGCTTTCAAACATAATTAATACTCGGCCGATTATGACGAAATTTTGCATAAACTTTGTTAGTGGTATATATTTTTTTTTTAACTGACTACGCTATTGACCTAGCAAGGTCTTAACAGCTTCACCGGACTACTAAGGCGAGCGCTTAAGGCACTCAGCCGATTTTATTTGGGCAACTAGCTCAAGGGTGTACGACACACCTCGGTTTGGGCTGTTGCCTGATACATGCAATTCGCGACCCATATGAGCTAACCTAAGCTAACTATTCATATGTACATATATGAGTTGTTGAAACATATATGTGTACCAAGCATACATACCTCAATAACTCTTATATATATTTCGTATCGGATAATTTTCTTAACTATTTCAGTTTTATAAGGGAAAAAAAATAAAACCCTTCCACTTTCATGTGTAAGCGTGTATGCGTGCACGTGTGTGGAGGTGATATGTTTCATGTTGTCGCAGTGATGTAAGATTTTGTATCACTGCAACGCACTCAAAGGCTCCACGCGGAGGGAACGGACCTAGACTTGAGCCGCTGCCGAAGGAGGCCTAATCTAGTGTGCGGGAGCGAAATTTGCCCCCAGACGTTAGTGGTATAGAAAACGGCGAAATGTAACGTTTACACATAAAAAGTCGAGGCAGTCATGAAGGCTGCCGACAGAAGTGAAAACTAAAAACAATGGAATAACTTTGTTCTCTTTTAAATTTTTAAACCAATTATAGTATTTACGAATTATTTAAATTTTTAAATTGAAATTATTACCATTACTCTGGTTTTCACATCTATTGGCACTTCGAAAAATACTTTTGTACATTTTTATAAAGTTTATTAATTAATCAAACATATGATGGGCGGCACAATCTCAATACAAAATGTAAATATTACATGCACACACGCCGCTATACTACGCGTCGATAGACTAACGTAAGCCGCGCAAGAGCATTGCGGTCGGCCACGCTTACTAGCATGTCATGACGCGAAATCAAAAGTTTATCTCCTGTCAAAAAATATCGCTTAAACAAATTTTGAGTTCAAATAGTGTTTTCGATAGACATATCAAATCTACAAGCGAGCGAAGATGACACAAGCTTCTTTTCTATATTATTATTACTTAAGACGATGGCATAAATATCATCTTTTAAAAAGGTTTAATCATTTCGTCTAAATTAATTTAAATTTATTAATTCAAAGCCTTACGTAGATGTAATATGGCTATTTTTCGTTGAGGACAATAAGTCATGAAGACAATGACATTCATGAATAATTTATAGGGTTTTCTTAGTACGCAGTGTGTCCCGTCTCGCCGCGTCGCACATTTTGTATTCGCTTACGAGACCAAATAAGCATATACTGATCAAATATTTGAGGAATTGCATTCTACAAACAGGTCCTTGTGTTAATTACAATAAAACAAAGGAATTCCTCACAGAGTTATTAATTAATTGTTTATTCATTTTAATTGCTTCAGATACTACATATTTTATACGATATATAATCACAACGTGAAGAGTATAATCATATTAATAAAAAATGTGACGTGTGCTTATAGTTATTTAGTAACTATTAAAGTTATCATATTATTATTTTAGTATTGTATTGGAGACAAAAAGCCAAGTGTCAAACAAATATTTAGTATTTCAACACACTTATTTCTCTTTCCAAATAAACAATAGAGACATTGTTGTGTCATTTATTCTAATTTGCACTTTTATATGTTGAAAAGTGTTAAACATGGTAAAGTTTTCGATTTATTTCGTGATAAAGATATATTTACATCTTTTTAAATAATTCATTAGTTTGCCATTTGTAAAACATTAAAAAACAACCAGATTATTGGATCTACTCGAATTAATAACCTCTAATTAAATTAAGAAGCATCAGATAGTATCTAATGCCGTTATAAAAAGCAATTCATTTATTCAAACTATTGGAAAACAAACATGTATTTGTTAGAAGCGCAAAGGCGTAAGTTAGAACAAACTAGTTCTGATATCCATCATTGTGTATCTACAATGCAGATATATTCGTTAAGTTTGATGGAATATGCAATACAAAGAGGATATAGTCGTAACAATACTGATTACGACCTCCCTCCCACGCGCAATCAAACAATATCTATCACGTAACATATGTTAGAATATATTATATCAGACTTATTACAAGTTAATCAAAATTCAATTCAAGCAAATGTTACGCTCTCTTAACCTAATATACCTTGAAGATAAAATAAATCAAATCAGATTCCATAATAAATGACGAGCGAGCGTTGTTAAAGTCTGGGATACCTAGAGCTATTGAGATCGACTGTACCTTCGACGTCAACCGAATACAAATGTCTTCTATCTCTGTCTGTCTATACGATTCTCTGCGTGCTTAAGAAAGAGAAGAATTTCAAGATAATACCTCCAGCACCGCGTAAGTTTCAGTAAGGTAATAATACTTTCTTTACAAGAAAGGTGAATAACTAAAGCGAGTTGATTGCGACGGGGGAACTACTCGAGTTACTGTAAGTAAGATAATAATAAGTCGGTAAAAACATTAAGACTTCATTCGAATAACGTTTCGAAAGTTTTATGCATTAATTTATTATTTAAAATATTAAGTGTTATGATCTGTATACTGTTGGTCCTTTTATTGTAAACTAATAAAATATACCAAACATGCAAAACTTTGATTGTAATTCTTTCATATTTTAATTGATATTTGCCAACATTACGGGTTAAAATTTAATCGGAGTATTTTTTATCTAATTTTTAATCGTATAACAAATTTTAAAGTCATATTTTTACAGATACTTTTGCTTTAACATGGTCGATGGATAATCTTTAGTTCGATTTTATTATGACTAATAATCATATAATTAATTTTTAGGAGTTTTTGGCGGGAGTTTTTGTAATATTGGCGTTGTTTTACGTAATATTGTTTGGTTATTGTGCACAAGTGAAGTGGATCGGAAATAATACCACGGAGCATGGATTCTGACTTGCCACAAAAATCTCTGGAAAGTTCTTTCAAGACGACCACCATCTTATTAATTCATTGGAATGATCGCAAGAAAATTGTAATATCATTACCGTCTCGACAATGGTAGTAATAATCTACTAGAGAATTGGTTGCCAAAAATATATATTATGTAATATTTTATGTAATATTACATATCTTTGCCGGTCGTTTTATTAAAACTTTACAAGAAGTTTTTGTGACAAGAATCTTTTTTTTTTTTTTATTGTAGCTCGGCAAAGTGCCTGTACTGTGCCTGATGGTAAGCACAGTACAATCCAAAAACAATGGCGACCACCGAAAGACATACTATCCATCGCCGGTCGCCGCTGTCATGCCGCGGCCTGAAAGCGACCCAGTCAGGGACAGCCCCCCCCCGTCCCCCGGTTGCTGGATATACACCGGCTGATCCCGGAACGCGACACGCCCAAACGTGCCACTATGGCGGGTGTTCCACCTGGTGTACGGTGGTCGCGATCCAGTCGGGTACAGACACCCTACCACCCCGCAAATCCATGTTCTGTGGTATTATTTCCCATCCACTTCACTTGTGCACAATATATATATATATATATTTATGGTGACTCATACAAGAAACTCTATTAAAAAAAACATGAAGCACAACGAAATGTCAATATATTTACCTTACATTCATTAACATAATGGTCTATATTATCTGTATTGTTCAAATTCCGGGTAAAATCCATAAACTTATCTTCAGAACGTAACGTAAATGGAAACTATATATAACATACATGTCGACATTATTATGTTTATGTGCACGGATCGCCGCGCATTCGCGATTTTAACATGATGAGTGGATTCCACTATAAATAATTGCTTAACCGTTTCAAACACCCACATAATGGTCAATAAAGCGTGAGTTCCATTGTCATTTTCAGGTTTTCACTAATGTAAATATCACTAGTGTACAAATAACGTTGTCATATTAGTGTGTATGTGAATATAACATGAAAAATATTTCAATCTACACAAACAAGTGCTACATTATTTATTTACCGAGTTAACATAAGATATTTTAGCGACAACAACATATCTTTTTTCTTTAGAATATTAATGAAAATGAGACATCGCGTATCCACATTAAATTGTCTATAAAATATAACATCGGGCAATTATTCTAATGAGTATAATAAATTTAAATATATTTGTAAAAACGAACACACTAAGTTTTCAGATAGAATATATGCATTATACAGATGTTGTGAGGCTATTTCGTTATTTATAGGATCAGTGTAGTGTAAATAGCTTTTTGTTCTAAAATTTGTCAGTACTAATAGTTAAGAAAAGAATAAACAACAGTTGGTACGTTAAAGAATCGTGAGCTATTTCCTTTCTCAGTGTCAAAACAAATTTCATTATATATATACCATATATATTCTAATTGTATTGTAAAATATATATATATATATATATATATATTTTACAATGAAATGTTATGGTCACTGATGCGAAATTAAAATAATCCAAAAATACGTATACAATCATTAAACTATTATGAAATTCAAAGAAAGTAAAGACATTGAGTAAAGTACCTAGAAGGCTTTACAAAAAACAATTAGAGAATCAAAGTGGAAATTTATTTTCGTACCGTGATAATTTCCTTTCCAATAAATCTATAGGACGCTCGTTCACGGAACAGTAAGCCGTAATGGGCTTCGACCCTCCTTGATGTCTCAAAATAAACAAGGGGACACCCAACGGCCGCGGCGCGTCGACATGCCGGACAAAATACAATGAAAACATTTGTTTAATACGAGAAACATATACGGCAATTCACTTAAAACTATTCATTTTTACAACACTATTAAATACGTTTTCCTTTCAACAGTTACAATAACCCAACTCTTTGTTAGTACGCGAAAATTGATATCAAAGTAAAGAATTTTAAAAAAAAATATAAAAAAAAATAAGCCTGGAATAATAGTTTAGCGAACAATTTAATAAAAATTTGTATATTTTTGCTACCTAGAGATGTATTGGAAGTCGGTGCCAACCGAAATTTCAAATTTGTTCCAGGTAGAAATGTATTACAGAGACGCGAGAGTGAACTTAAACTTTTTGTACCTATGTAGATGATACGATTTTCAGTTGGCACCGACTCATGGAAACTCATGGAATCACTAATGAATAAACTACTTAGCACATATTTTGATATATTATGAAGAAGTACAAGAAGGAATCGTTATATGACATTGTATTTATAATGAATTCTAGCTAGTTCCCGAGACTTCATTCTTCGTTTTGTTATTTCACGGGAACTAGGGATTTATTTGGCTGTTTTATTTTTTAATTTACTTTTTCTCGTTAGTACTTAACCCCTGTAACGCTATTACTGATATCAAGTTACCTGTGTTAAGTTCCTCATTATTGCGTAAACCTTACGAAAAGGCATAAATGTAGCTTATATCATACTTCGAGATATTCTCTATCTGCCAGAAAAATATCGTCAAAATCGATTGAGATATTTTAGAGATTTACCCGAACACAGTTTCAGTTTTATTCTTTGTATGTACATATACCATAGTATAGTTTCTTTTTATAAAAAAATAATCAATGTAATAACGGAAAAATGATATCTATCGAATCGTTAAAAAGCATAAAATTGCTTAGAGCGAGATCAAATTTGACAAAGATGTTGATTTCTTTTTTATAAGTCGCGGAACTGCAGAATAATCGAGATATAACTTTTTACATAGCCATGATGAATAATGCAAAAAATATTCACAATAACGAGAGCTTTGTAAATTTTAAATGAAATGATTTTTTTCTGATTTAGTTTTATAACTTTATTTTTTGTTTATTTTATTATGATAGCGCGTCTCGTTTTTACGGCTGTTATCGTGTGATCGAAAAGTCCGAAACAGTTCAATTATCGACGACGATCTAATTTAAAAAACCTGACCTTTGATAAACCGAGCTATTTTAAATGATAAATACCCGATCGACATAAACATTTGTATGCTAAAGAAACCTGATTTAAGTTTTCAACATTTAAGAAACATTGTATTTTCTTTTATTTATTTAAAACCTTCATACAACTTTAGTTATGGCGGTGGTATGTGTGCAAGGTGCGGCTGGGGAAGTACTACCGCTTCATTTTGCCTGTAAAGCAACGGTGCTTTACCAGACTAGGCCTCCCTCGGTAGCAGCTCAAGCCTAGGTCCGTTCCCTCGGAGTGGAGCCCCTGAGTACGCTGCTCGCGCGAATACAGTGATACAAAATCTTTCATCACTGCAACATTATTACACATATCACCTCCACAGACGTGCACGCACACATGATTACATATGGAAGTGGAAGGGTTTTATTTTTTCCCTTATCGAACTGAAATAGTTCAGACAAAAGAAATTATCCGACACGAATTACATATAAGAGTTATTGAGGTATATATGCTTGGTACACATATATCTCACTAACTTATATCGTATGAATATGTAGCTTAGCTTAGGTTAACTCAGTTAGGTCGCGAATTGCATAAACTAGGCCTCAGACCAAGCCGAGGTGTGCCGTGCACCCTTGAGCTAATTGTCAAAATTAAAGCGGATGAGTGCCTTAAGCGCTCACCTTAGTAGTCTGGTGAAGCTGTTAAGGCCTTTCTAGGCCAATAGCGTAGTGAGTTAGAAAAAAAAGCAACGGTGCTCGCGTTATTGTGTGCGGGTTTTAAAAATGTGTTGGCAACACTAGCAAAGCACACACATTGTTTCAACAGGTCCTCTGGATTATTATGACTAAGGACTGGAGTTTTTTAAAGTAGGTTGTATGCCTACAGCTTATAAGCTGCAATGACAATATTACATGGACTAAAACTACGAGAAATCTTAGAAAATATATTATACCATTACTTAAACACTCGTAAACTATTTATCTTTTTATTTTCAGTTATTTTAACAAAAAACGAACATTACTTGTTAACTATTTAGTATTTGCTAAAAGGGACTTTCAAAATTATTTGTTATTTACTTCCCGGAATAAATCCTACTCATACGTGCGCTTTAGGTGTGAAATGTCCATTCGATACTTTAGTTTGTTATTGTCCCTTTTAAAATAACAAAAATCCATAAGTGCACCTCGTGTTCTCTTTCTACTACCCGTATAAATACAGTGTGTTGTACAAACAACCACTTTAATTTGTAGCCATTTAAGTAATCTACAGATTGTTTACAAGTCCGAAGCAAATTGAATTGTTCGAGTCGAACGGGGACAATCAAACCACAATGATCAAACGTCGTTCATTATCTATTCCGAGATATCCGATCCATAATTTACGCCTCCGCTATCTGTTAAAGCGAGTCGACTGAAATTAAATTCAATTTAGAAATATTTCCATTTCGTATCTAACGATGTAAATGTTAGAGCACTTCTTCTCTCTGCTATTAATTGATTTGGCAATAATACAGAATTAGAATGAAACTAATATTTATGGTTGGAATTTAATTAAATCCTCGTGCTACATACATTCAAAGATTTAATCTTTTGTATATTTTAATTAGAAACGAAAAATCAAATGCTAATTTATAATACATAATTGATCTATCGTTATCTGCGATTAAAAAAATATTAATGAATTTTCTTTAACGGCCATTTAACAATGTCAAATAATTGATAAACGAAAAGACGTTCAAATAGAACTAACATCCACTTATACCTCTATACGATTAATTACAAAATTATCTTCTTACTGAGGCGTGTGAGCTTCGTGTCACATTCTGAGAAATTCTCGGTTTAAAATGTATATTTTATTCACGAGTTAGTTAATGTGCTTGTGCGTATTGGGTAATGACTGACATCAAACAAAACATGTCTCTCGAAATATTATATATTATAAATGAGTTTATAATTATTTCATTAGAATATTCTGCTAACAAGTTACCGTAAATAATTGATACGATTCAATCCGTTTGAATCCAACTTATTATTTAGATAATTAATAAGAATCTATAATAATATTATAGCTGGAGGTTTTGTTTGTTTGGTTGAACGCGCTAATCTCAGGAACTTCTGTTCCGATTTGAAAAGACTAATAGGAGCGAGGCACCAATGAGGAATGTTTCAAAATCGTTTTTTTTTCTTTTTAGAGAGCTTCCGCTGTGTTAATGTTAAGCCAAAGTAACTATTCCACGCGGACGAAGTCGCGAGCAGAAGCTAGTATGGTATAACTATAAAGTGATTAAAAACTGAAGGTTGTCGAAAAATAAAATTCAATCAAAACGATGAAGAAATTGCTTAATTAGATTGCAATGTAGATAATCACCATCTAGTGTTAAGATTAATGAAGCTATTGCCGGCTATTTATCACGTCTGTCTGATATTATAAACACTTTTGTATGAAAATAGTATGGCTCTGAAAATATTAATCGTATTAGAGACAGACGCACGTGGGTGCGTTTTCCGGTTCTTAAATCCATTCCAACATCACATAGTATCGTATATTGCATTCAGTATATTCTCTTATCATAATTATTATCTGATATCTTCAAATATGTTTTATGATATATTTAAAACGACACATGTATATAGGAAAAGATATTCGATTACATTTTTTTTTATATTATCCCAATATATTTACGGCATTCTCTTATCTTTTGTACATATATATAATAAGAATGTAAATCTAATCTGACTGTACTTTGTAGAATTTTGTAAAAAAAAATTGTTGCAGTCTGGAAATAAGTAATAAAATACATTTCAATGATTTCTAGAAATGTCTGTCTGTATGTATGCTTGCATGAATATCCATCACTGCTAAAGTACTGCGTTCATGATAAAACCTTTTCAAGAAGATTATAAAGCATGCCTCGAGTAGCATTTAGTCTTTGTTTCATTAAAATTGGTTCTGTCTACCAAAAGTTATTGTAATTTTAATGACGACGCGATTTAAGCACGAGAGAAAAGTAGATAATTAGACTTAATACATTTTGTACATCATGTTCCACGCGGACGAAGTCTCGGGCACAGTTAGTTTATAATACACTAGCTTCATAAACGTTAATAAAAAACTGTTTATTTAACGTTTATGTGCGCTTATGGCCTGTCAGTCTCCCGAAGTACAATACATATGTCTATCATGTATGTTAGTTTTGAACTTACGCCATTCGGACTAGATTTATAAATCGTATAACGTTCACATTGATACGTCACACTGTGATATGTTTATTGAAATACATTCATATTAGTATCGGTCACATTGCGTAACATCTCAACTCGTTTAATGTTATTCATCGCATTAACAAGTAAACGAGCCTAATAACCCCGTTATAATTAAAAGAGAAACCATAAAAATACATAGACATAATTAGCTATTATTAACATTCTACACAGTAATTATGAAATACGTTATCATAAATTAACAATAAATAAATAAGCTGATAAAAACAACTAAATTAGCATTTTATTACGGTTCATTAAATTACCATAACAAAAAATAAATTAATATATAGAAAATAAATAATTATCTCACCGTTCCCAAATTGATCTATTGATGACTCTCGGTAGCAATCCAAAGGAGACACAATCCATTCAGCACTATGAAGCACTATAGTTAACACTCACACTGATACCTAACTGGTACTTTGCACGACCTCAATGCACCATCACTAGACACACTGGCATCCCGGCGACGATCCTCGTGCGGGTATGTAGCTCGGCACACCTACGGAGGAACAAACAAGACTATCAACACACACTATACACCGAAACATGAATTTTCTAGTCACTATGAAATGTATATTGTATACATTAAACACGGTAGAGCACAGTGTACGAACAAACGCGCGACACTATCGTATGCCGCACGAACACTGACTAGCGCGTTGAGTCTTGAACAGTTGAACGAAACCGGCGAACGGGCTAGTACGGCATTCGAATCGTGATGCGATGCTCTGTGCGCAGCACCGAACATTTCACGCTTTGCTAAATGGAAGAGCAAAGTGTTAATTCAGAAGCAAATAGTTACACGTATTTACATATGTACGTACCGACGATGAAATTGCGGTTTATAAAAAACAACAACGAGCATGATAGATCTACAATAATACTTAAAACTAAGTTAGACGCGATATCGGAATGGATTCGATTATAATGTAAGAAATATTAAAGAAATATTTTATCGAAATGAACGTGATGAGGCGAGCGTCACTCACCGAGCAGCGTGTTCACGAAGCTAAAGTTAGAGAGAGAAACATGAAACGGTGGCAAGCTACGCTATGCAACCGGCAACGTGGCGAGAGGAGGGCACGGGGAACGGGGGACGAGGTAGGGACACGGTTCCCAAAATTATTATGAAAACATTTATGCATGAAGGGATAACAAAATGTTACTGCTGTTATGCGGTTCAGATTGAAGTAGATTTATTTATAAAACAGCATAATGACGGATCACATTCGTGAGAGCGGACTTAATGAACGAATTATATTGAACATAGTATAATAAGACCGCGTGCTCAGAGTCATTGGCGCGCGGTAGGTGGCGATAAAACAATTTTTTCCGCTGTGTGTGTTGAAGAAAACATGTGAGATAATAAAAAGTTATGTTTGAACGTTTGACTCGTAAAATTTATTTGTGTAATGCATTCTTTAAACAAACGGATAATTACAAAGCATTTTATGGCCAGTAACATCGTTCGTCGGGTACGGATAAATTATTGCCTGCAATGGATCGCCTTTAAATAATCAAAATTTAGATGGGCAACCTGTACTTATCTTTCCTGGAAATGCTTCGGTAGTTTATGTAAATAACCATGAGTCAAGCGGCTGTCTTATTTATTTTCAATTGAATTAGCTATATATTTACAACTGGTTTATTTCATTAGATTACATTATTAGGTGGTTTTAGTATTTTCAATAATGTATTCTGTTTCTCTAAATATCTATGACATAGATTTAGCTCTCAATAACAGCCGACATTTTACTAAAAGACCTACAGATTAAAAGTGTGCTATTACAATTATTTTCTGTATTATTATTAATTGTAATTATCTACATTATTATAAAAAGTTAAAGTTTATAAGTTTAAATTAAGGAGGTAATAAATAATCTCATAGCACTACAGATTCGATTCTAAAAATGCTTCCACTTATAGAGTGCTACATTTAGATCAATGATTATAATACATTGTTTATTGTTATTAAGTTTTATATAGTAATTCACGTATCCGAAGTCGTTCAAGGTTAAGAAGCTTGAAAGGACAATTAAAATAAAGCTATTATTGAAATAAAGTATATTTAGAACGTATGATTATCAAATATAAGTATAAAATGAAAAAAACTATATAAAAGAATCTGTAAAAAGAATTCATATTTGACGATGAAAAGTAAGAATCATTTCAAGTACGTTGCCAACGAGCGAGAAGTATCTTCCAATATAACGTTCCTGAAACGATTGTACAGCGGCAAATATTTCTCATATTCTTTTGTTAGGATCGCAACAGACGATTCTCTGTTGTTCGATTCGAATTACACTAAGACTTATTGAATAAGAAATATTGAAGTATAATATTATCAAGAAGCGACTTTTATATTCGAAATATACTTGACTTAGACTATGACTCTTGGAAGTTCACTTAATAAGGCTAGAACAAAATATATTTTAGTATATATACACAAAAGAATTCGATTAGTCATTTCCACGCCTATTCAAAGCGGTGACAATGAAATCGATAATAAAACAAAACTCTTCCAAGAACAAAGCGATAAAGGAATCGTAAAAAGAAATGATAAATCCCTCTAACCCTATTTAGTATTCGTAAATTACTTACTGCTTCGGTCTAGAGAACATTGTTTAAACAAGACGTAACTTCTCAACGTGGAATGGGATTAAACGAAAGAAATGTCTATAGACACTGTAAAATCTTAACTGAGCCAAATAAGGCGCCGGTCTGTTTTAGGAAGTTAAAAAAAGAAAGTTTTTTTTAAGATTCAACCTTAAATCAAAAGGATTAGGTGGATATTTAATATAAAAAAAACATACTGTTTAAACAGAGGAAGGTAAAGGATACCGGAAACCATTATCAACACGAAATTTTCAATATCCATATCACAATGGATATCCATTGACTAAAAAAAAATCATTCTTATCAATTGTACTCGTATCACAGTTATTGCGAAATGTGATTTATCTTGTAATGCAAGATAAATCACATTTTATGCATTTTATGAAGCGTATTTTAAGCATCACTATATTAAAGTTTGATATAAGGATTACAGCGATATACCTACGTCATGATTTAAGTCGTATTTGTGTAACGCAATTCTATTTCGGAACGTTTCGTTCGAGCCGTATTTTTTTACAAAGTCATGCGTTAATTATTAGAGCGGTGTGGGGCAATTTGTTGCCGATAACCGCAGCAGTAAAACGATACTGTTGCCCTCTATCGACCGGCTCGCTGTAAAGTGATTGATGAGGCGGTGTCAATTCCACGTTATTATTAACACCCCGAATCCGGCAGTTGCTCCGATGAGATATTCGTTGCATAAGTCTATCCTAAAAATAACTTTATGGAGTAGTTACAAATTAATAGATACCGTTCTATAGTGTCTATATAAATTACTATTATATTCCTTTTATTTTCAAAGGAGTGTTGCGATTCTCGTTTAATTCAGTACTCGATTTATTACTTTTTAACTTTGATATTTTGATTATCTATCAACTTTTGGACATCATATACTCCCTATTTACAAAAGTTCATTAATGTCTGTAAAGAATATACTTTTTTCGAGTTCTAATAGACTTATTGATAAATCTTATACCCTTTCAATTGTGAATGTGTGTATACATCCCGAGTAAAAAGATTTTACCAAAATCGTTGGAGATTCATTTCTTTGTTTATTTGTTTTATATTTTCTATTAACTGTCCGGTTCCGGCTTCGCACGGTACACTCGGTATACACTAAACAAAGAAAATGGGACCTTATATTCCTTTACAATTACATTACATAATTACAAAATATAAATAATATATAAACTACATAGTAATAATAAGACATAAACATTAAACAAAACAAAGTATAGTAGTAGTACATAATTATATACACATAAGTGAAATGTTAAATCGACAAATAGTACTTTTTGACCGAGTTTCATACATTTATACAAACCTTGTCTTAAAAATTACAAACACATCAAAAAAAGAATTAACCAAAATTGTGCAGCGGTTCTGAAGTGATGTGCTTACATACATTCGGCGATTGATTTCTATTTATATAGATAATAATTACGGAAAAAGTAGTTTATTCGGTTTGCATTACAATTGTCTCTGCTGATTTATCGAATAACAACAACGAACTCCACAGCTACATTATTATTCGTATCCATTATTCGACATGCACATACGATAAGATCGAATAGACGATAAAAGACCAACAAGAATGAGCTGAGCGCGTGGGATAATCAATTGAACGTACAAAGCCAACAATACCTATTAAACTTGTATTTATTTTAGTTTACGCAATTCAATTCAAATCAAATCGTAGACGAATTAAGTGTATTTTTTTGTCCGTTTTTAAGAATAATGTTCAACACTTAAATGTAAAATCGTTGGTCACGAAAATAACAGTTTGCGATGAAGTGAGGCGTGTGACGAATTATTAACGCCCCAAACAATTTCAACAATACAGCGAAACAGCTTTCGTCGCTACCCTCCGACGTTGCTCCCCACAATACAGACATCGCTGAACACATTTATTTTCTGTGAAATGATTCGTCAAACACAGAACGCTAGATTAAACCAATATATTTTTTAAGCTTCTTTAATAACGAATACAGATACGTAAATGTATTTATAAAGGTAAAGTTTTTAACGCATGATGATATTCAAGGCTTTACCGAGTTTTTAGAGCGCGCCCGAAGCATTCATGCTCGTTCAGGTATAGTAACATGAACACGAAATATAATAAATTCTGCATACATCGGTTTTTCAGTTTTCTGTACAAATAGATCGGACAGTCGCAGCTCCTATAAATGAAATCTGTGAAAATTTAAGGCATTTAAATATTCTAACCCATTAATGTTTTAATGACATATAGATACATAGCGCGACAAGCGTTTATTCGTCTTACTGTTTTTTTTTTCGTCCAACTGACCTGGCTACGCGTTGCTGTGGCTCAGTAATTAAATGTTGAATTAAAATAATGTATTACAGGGTAATGAGTCTGCCTAAAAATTTGATACAGAAAATCTGTAGTCCGGTGAAGCTGTTAAGGCCTTGCTAGGCCAATAGCCGTACTCAGTTCGAAAAAAAAATGGTACAGAAAATCGAGATTACGTAGTAAATAGATTAACAGAATACGTGCACCATAAATTAAATTGGAGTTGAAAAAGAAATTCCAAAATTAAAATGTGGCGCCATCTATGAGATATTTATAACAGTCGGCCTTGTTCTGACAACAAACTAATTTAAAGCGTCATCTGTTCGAGACTGATGAAACTTACAATTAATAACAATAATCAAAATTGACAATCATGTAATTTGTAATAAAAAGAATCAAAATATATATTTTCCTATCTCTCGAGTTGGACCAAATCTTTACATAGTATAAAATGAAGTCGTTTCCGCTGTCTGTTCCAGTAGTCCGGTGAAGCTGTTAAGACCTTGCTAGGTCAATAGCGTAGTCAGTTCGAAAAAAAAAAAAAAAAAAAAACTGTCTGTTCCCTTAGATCTTTTAAACTATCCAACGGATTTTAATACAGTTTTCAGCGATAGATAGAGTGATTCAAGAGCATGAATAATATTTACTTATTATAGTACAGAAAAGCCGAAAAATTCAAATATTTGTCATATGATGTCGTAACAAACTTATGTTTGTGCGCTTAAATCGCAAACGCTGGCTAAACCTTACGAGATAGATCAAATTAATGTACTACGAAATGGTATATCTTAAAAAGATCGATAAAAAAGTCCGCGATGGTATATATTTATCTCGAAAGGATAACCCACAGTAACCATGTTTATCTTTTTACAAAAATAATTATGTGTTATTTACCAAGCTATTTTATACTATACAGTATTATTCCTTATCCAATTAAATATATTACATACGTTGTAGGTCAAAACAGCCCTTAACAGTATTTCATTATAATGGATATCTACATTGAAGCCGTGCGAAGCTGGGGTGGGTCGCTAGTTATACATAAATGCCAACTTTTATGAAGATCGGTTACGTAGTCTCGGAGTTGGTAAACATCATGACACCGTCCTTGACACAACATCATGATATTCGATATCCGCAGGTTCGAACTCCGGCATGTACCAACGAATTTTTCGAAGTTCGCGTACATTTACTAATTTAAATTGGTAACACTATCGGCTGACGGTGAAGGAAAACATCGTGAGGAAACCTGAACCTGAGAAATGTTCTTGTAGTACTACTATATGTGGGAAAACATACAACTGTGGATTTCTCAGTTTGAAATCATCAATACGTCGTGGGCTGGCGTGGTGATTATACCCATACCTTCCTTCGCGAAGAGGCCTATGGCCCTGCAGTGGGTGTCTTACAGGCTGATGATGATTATGATGACACTGGATTGTTATATACAGTGTAAACCCTTAATAGCGTCGTTAGTTATAACCATAAACTTTCTATAACGTAGAAATTAGTTCAATTTTGTTGGTTTACCACAAAACCATTTTTTTGTTCTCTTGCCTTCGTATAACGAAAAGAATGCTCTGTCCCTTGAAATTCGTTATAAAGATAGAGAGATAGAACTTTGAAATAGAGCGTAAAAATTATTAATACACATACGAGTCGGATAAAAAAAGAAAATAAGGACGTATAAAATGTCACCTGCGTCGCTATAAGTGTCGGGCCGGTCTCCCCTAGGCGGCGATCTCGCGTGTGCACATTGCATGTTGTTAACTCGCTCGTTACTCGCGTATTACCGCGTAAAAAATAACGATACCTCTTACATAAACATTCCCCGTTTTGGTTATTTACTTTATAACTGAGATAAGCCGTACGTAACCGGCTTCGGCGATCGCTCACACCAGTGAAGGCGCGGTGCGGCACATATTAAGGCAATCAAATATTTATAGTATAGACTGTATTTTTGTAAAAGGTATTTATTTACAACATATTGTAGATAATGCAACAGTCAACAGTCCGGTGAATAATAAAATAACAAGAATACGAAGAAGCATACTAGACTGAAAACCTACAACGCTTTATCACATCGATACAACTAACACTGCTATTAACAAATGTGTCGTTACATTTAGAAATAAGCTAAATCCAATTTTAGCCATTCCTAATACTTTAAATTATTTATCGATATATTTTAATTTTGTAAAAATGAAGACCATTAAAAAAACAAAAACTTTATGAACGGCAAAACTTGAATTTCGTTCTCAGAGTACAGAAACTTGAAATCTTTAAAAAAATAAACGTATTAAGTATATTATGAACGATTAAATTTGGATTTAGCTCATTTTGAAATATAACAACACAAATATAGTTAAAATTGATTAATATGGACAAGATTTTCAATATTATCATTGTTTAGTTGTCTATAGATTTTAGTAGGTAGCATTTAACCACAATCTCACGTGATGGTAAATAAAAATGTGATCTAAGATGATACTAAGCCTAAAAAGAACTAGATTTCAGACGCAGTTGCCGGAACACACCTTCTAATACTTGGCGATACAAAATCTTAACTTGAGTATAGTTGGACAAAGAAGCCCTACCATCATGCTACCGTGTCATCACAATGTATTCCTATATCAAAAGCTCAGGACCTAGGATTCCAACCTACGTCGCACTAAGCGGTATCGGAAAGTACTACCTACCACTGAACCATGACCTCAAAATTGCATTGTCTCATTAAATAAAAATTCTGTAAATCTTCTTAAAAATATCATAAAGTCAAACCATATTAACCATTCACCTTCGTCCGCGTGTAATAGTTACTTTGGGCTAACGCTAACACGCAGCGGAAGCTCTCAAAAGGAAATAAACTCGGTTTTGAAAAATTCTTCATTGTTGCTCCGCTCCTATTAGTCTTAGCGTGATAATATGTAAACTATAGCCTTCCTCGATAAATGAGCTATCTAACACCGAAAGAATTTTTCAAATCAGACCAATAGTTCTTGTGATTAGCGCGTTCAACCAAACAAACCCTCCAGCTTTATAATTTTAGTATAGATATGAAATGTTACAAACATTTTAAAGTGAGTTATATCACTGTAATATTTTAAATCATTTAACATTTTTTTTATCGGATGCCAGTTATCTAATCGGTGTCATCTACAGCGCTAGCCTTCGCTTTATCATCGTAAATAAAATATCGCGTTCCAATATAACTGTCATTATACGTACGCGCTATTGATAAAATAAATCAATTTATTAAACGTAGAGTCGACGTAAAAATACCGATGGTATTACCTATAAAGCCGTCGTAAAACGTATTACTTATATCTGAATTCAGTATTCATATAATATTACAATATTTCCGGCGACGCGACGCATCGTATAAGTCATCCAGTAACATCAATGCGGGACCCGATAAAATCCCTCTTGGTTCCCCTTTCCTCCATCCCCCTCTACTCTGTATAAGATCGTGGTACGTTCATAATATTCGCGAACACTTTTGATCTTCCCTTTTATACTATATATACAAATATTTTTTGCCTCCGAGGCCGGGATACGTTTCGAGCGAAATGAAATATTGCGCTCAGGTTTGGTTGCATTGCAGATATCTCGGTTAATAGGATTTAAATAAACAGATTCATGTTTTATTGTAGTTTATATGGTAAACGAATATAAAGAAAGTAGTTCAGATAATGATATTATAAGTAAAAAGTCATAAGCACTTCGATAGCGCCTTGTTAAAACTTGGCTAGCTAGCTTATTTTTGACGGCTGCCCCGTTAATCCGCCCGTATCTTAGCAACATATAACTGTTTCTTTTTCACCACCGATATTGAGATTATGCCATCTTATTTTCACATTTTATGTAAGACAGTGTGGCGTTACAATATTACTTTACGTATGTGTGCGTTATCGTGCCATTGGTTTGTCAAAATATAATGTAAGTAACGTATCTACAGCTTTTTAGTTATATATCATTGATTTCAGGTGAGTAAAACGGTTCCTAGATACCACGTGACCATTATTAATTCAACATTTATTTAAAAAAATTAAGTGAACTTTATAATGCAAATGTATTACAGGTATTTTATGTATGAAGATCTAGATTTCTCATCTTTAATAATATTTTATTTTCTGTTTAAAATACTTGAAAGTATGTAACACGGCCATCTGTTAAATCTTTACTGAAATATCCCGACCCTCCCGATGAAATAACGGCAGTGAACGATCAGTACCAGCCTGTCTCTCCAAACAGAACGTGTTCACGCCCACGCCCGCGTAACTTCAGATCACGCCACCGTGGTCTGGGGCAAATTTCGTTCCCGCACACCAGATTAGGCCCACGTCGGCAGCGGCTTAAGCCTAGGTCCGTTCCCTCGGCGTGGAGCCCTTTAGTACGCTGCTCGCGCGATACAGTGACACAAAATCTTACAACACAACAACATTACACATATCTCTCCACACACGTGCACGCATACATGCTTACACATGAAAGTGGAAGGGTTTTATTTTCGAACTGAAATAGTTTAGAAATAATTATCCGACACAAAATACATATAAGAGTTGTCGAGGTATGTATGCTTGGCACACATATATGTTTCAGTAACTCATATAAGTATGAATATGTAGCTTAGCTTAGCTCAGATAAGTCGTGAATTGCATGTACCAGGCAACAGCCCAAGCCGTGGTGTACCGTGCCCCCTTGCCCAAATAAAATCGGCTGAGTGCCTTAAGCGCTCGCCTTAGTAGTCCGGTGAAGCTGTTAAGACCTTACTAGGTCAATAGCGTAGTCAGTTCGAAAATAAATAATTTAAAAAATACAGAAATATTCTTAAATTCGATAATATCAACATCGTATAGAAATAATTGTACTATATTTTTCTGGACACACTTAATTTTTACATGTATCTTCAAAATAATGAATGCCAGTTTTTCCTACCTCATTTCATAATGGAAGAAATGACCATAATTATATTAGAACATTATTCATTGATTTAATTAGAACTATTTGAAATTAGTTACATAATCAATTTAATATTGGACTTTATTTAAACGTAATAAATAAATCTGCTTAGTAAGACCCCACAAAACTACGCTTATAGCTGTATCCACACTCGAACAAATAATAATGATTACATTAAACGCTTTTAAGACAAGAGTCTACAGGAGTTGTAAAAAAAATTAGTTGTCTATACATTTATAACATTCTACAATATCTGTTATATACACTTCATATAGTTTTAAAAGTAAATTAATGTTTAAACAAGATGCCACAATGATGAAAATTGTACCGGTCATTTAATAAAAGCAAAGTATCCAATATTTTGATATTTGTTTTGTGAACAAAAATATAACAATACAATAAATTAACCTACTTTATTGGTCGCCTATCGGGTTGTAACGTATTTAATACATTAATTATATGATGTATACACACTATTATAACTTGACAATAGTTGTGTTTTAATCGCAAATTATATATAACAAACTTTACTGTGTATTGTGCATTACTACAATTACACGATTTTAATTTCAAATACACACTTATTTACAAATGTGACTTATGCATGATATTATGGTACACGATTACTCAAATCATTTATTCCAATAAACTACTTGCTAGTACCAACTACTATAATGTATAAAGAAAGCCGTTTCAAGATGATGAGATGCACCCACGCGCGTCCTCTCGACCACAAAACAATATTATTAAGCCAAATGGTCCCCCTTCAGTTTTATGCTCGCCTGGTATCGGCGGCCTGTAGATACGATAGTCGTGCCGCACAGATAACATAAAAATATTTATTTGTAATACCGCAAGAGAAAAAAAATAAATAGAAAAACTGGTTCGCGTGTTTGATGGGGTAACCTTGTTTCTTTTTCTGTTTCATGTCTTATTAAGATTAGATACAAAGGCATTACAGGGAATTAACTTTATCTGAGATTGACTGTTTTACAGCAGTTACTATAAAAGGGATAATGGATATTTGAGTATATCCTGGACAGATGTATCTTTTACGATTTTTTTTATCAATCAAGCATGATATTGTGACTGTTGATTATCATATTATAAATATTAATATTCAAGTTTTGAAATCTATTAGATATTATGTAATACATGTCAAAACTTAATAAAGCACAAATAAAAACATACAATAAATCACGTGATTCAATTTTTTTAACATCTATTCTGTTATATACAAAATATAGGCAAAATAAACACCAGCTATCAAAGAATATTATACATATAAACTGTCATCGACAAAACAAATTTAACAGCTAATTAGACGTTTTATGAATTAAAATTAAAAATGCAACACGAACAATCAAGTTCGTACCAACATTCTTTCTTAAAAACAAGTCGCCAAATTTTCAAAACGCCAAAACGTAAAACAATAAACTAATCCGGCGATGGCGTAAAATCGACAGTATTATGAGTTAATGCAATACAAACTAAGACACGTGTGATAACAGTATATGACCATATTTAAAATTAAATACTTCTAGAAAGAAGAAACACAGTTGAAGTGAATTGACATCATAATCTCGACACCAAAACTATTATACCTACAGCTAGTATAGCTATCTCTGAAATGATCAAAGATTAGATAGATGTGTTATTATTCATAGTATATTTTGGTTGTAAGATAACTAACGTTGAATAATTCATTCTTTGTTGTTTGCTTTTAAGAAAAACGTTGAACGGCGCTTTCTAAATTACATCCATAAAACCTCAGCGGAAAGAAAAGGTAAAAGTTTAAGTAATTATCTGTGAGTAGTTGCTCATTGTGAGTCCATCACCCGTCAGCCGCAATAAGAGGTTAATAATTCCGGCAGATTCCAACGCAGCACGTTCACAAGCCGAACAAAAGCAATTTGTGTCCGCACGAAGTGGCTTTGTACGTGCGTGGAGTCGTAGGCGTTTATTAGCGCCCTCTAGCGGTATTAATACGTAGACGCATTTAGCTTGCACGCGGCCGGGCGGTGTTGTGCTCGCGATCAGCTGAGGTCACCCCGATGTTATCGTTCCTCCGATCAGAAATTCTCTTTACGCATTAATGACCCAATTATTTCGTTTAAATACATTAATCAATAATTCCATGTCTAATTTGGTGTTTTGCCATCGACGAATACCGTAAATGTAACTACGTAACCTTTAAACCGTTTCTATGGAATTATTATAAAGAATTCGATATATAAAAATTAAGATTAGTAAATGCAGTTAAGCTAACACTTTTAGAGTCGTCCAAGGTTTTGTTGAATAGAATATTTGGTTATTACAGAAAAGTTAAATACTTGGTTTAAAAAAGTTTCGAATTAAATGCACCGCGCTCGCCCGAGGCGAGTTCGCGTTATCCTTTTTCGCAAGTCTAACTTAACGTAACCAAAGCGAGACGAAAGAGCAAGACGGCGAACATCCAGCGACCACAGTGCATTTAATTCGAATCCTTTTTAAAGCAAGTATTCAATACGTATTTAACTTTTTTGTATTAACACCGATGCAGTTTACAATACATGTGTATATAACATATAAACAAGTTCTTACGTATTACATTAAGAGTACGAAAGTTTAATTAGCAAGTTTGCTACTTTTTTAGTACTAAAAAAACATTAGTACACTAATGCACTTACTAAACGAAAGTATCATAGTTTTATGATGATTTTATCGTCACTCAAATAGAATTTATTTTATAAAGTTTTATTTGTATATATCGAGACACTAAAGAGTATGTCAAAGAAAATCTCATGTTGAAGCCGTTAAAACGTAGCGCCATAAAAAACGAAAAGCAATTAATAAAAAGCAATGAAACATCGGCACATAATACTTATATGAAAGCGCTTAAGCCGCCGAAATATACTTCGATTGGACACAGTTGGAAACAAAGTAACGTTGGCGTAAATCCAACGTCATTAACAAAGAGATATTGCACGATCGTTTATAAATTATGATTTAGATTCATTGAGAAATTAATTTTAAACGAGTATTAACATATTAAAATTGGTCATGTATCATTGTAACAAAAGATTGACTTATAATTGTATATTTTTTATACACATAGGATTAGTGTTTGACCACAATTTGATCCGATGTTATGTGGCCGTAAATGGTAAGATGTTAAGCCTAGAGGGATTGGCTCTTAGGTGCAGCTCCCGGAAAACATCTACAGGTGTTTGGCGACAAAATCAATTTGAGAGTAGTATTTAGCTAGGTGGGCACGAGAGAATACAAAAGCAAACTAATTTGAGAATTGACGATATCTATACACGCTAACATACAAGAATTGTAATGAAAGAAAATGAACATAGACTACAGCTTGGGTGCATCGCAGACAAACCTACCGAATTTACGACAATGCTTTTATTCCACACTATAAATCTAACAAAATAAAATCTGTGCAAGATATTTGGGGTGTAGAATTAAGTGTAGTGTTGACTCAGGTGGTAACCATTTCAATTCGTTTTTATTTCGTTTGGTGTGTTCTCCTTTTTAAAGTCAATGAGATAACGTGAATAATAAATATAATCAAATGATAATTAAATAATAATCAGTGTAAATGAGCGTACATAAAACACATTATGCCCATTTAACACCATATACACTTTACTCATCCATGGCCGTAGAAATATAAAATAGTAGCAACGAATTTAATCCACACTAATATATAAGACCTCATTTCGTAGTCAGAACGAGCTATTTAACATAATAACCAAACAAACAAGGAATATAATTAATGCAACTATAATAGAAATTGTAATAAATGGTAGTTGAATCACTGGAGCGACATAAAACATTACTCCCGGAATGTTTGTGGAAGCCACTGTTTAACATCTGGCCGCGTTCCAGCAACTCCCTCATCAACATCAAGCGACACGAAGACATCATCAACGACAAATTTACTGTGACACAGAAAATACCTATCAAGACAACAATTTACTATGCGGAAAGAGCCAATATTATGTTGTACATCAAAACAACATTAGACAGATATGAGAATTGTCGCTGTCAACTTTTACACAATTTATGTAATTTAGCGAAGTCATAATGTAGGAATGCCTATAGAAAATATTTTAATTTATCTTTAAATGTCCGTTCAGTGATAATTGTTATTAACAAGGCTTCGTTTCTAATTACAACGTTACATTAATTAATTCTGAACATTATATTAACAAAGTAGCGAACAAAACAGTGGAGAAATTCTAATCGTATTGGCATAGTTTGTACCTACTTTGCCCTCCGCGCCAAGAATTCCGAGTACGCTAATAATGATAGGAGAACTTCGATTTCCTGGATTTCATTGTAAGTTCCTTTGTCTCTCGCACTTATACGGTACATTTTACTCATAAATAAGGTCTTAATAAAGTATAACAAGTGTTCTTATTCTGAAATGTTTAACGCATTGCTTCAAACGTGCTGTAAGCGAACATAATAAATAAAAGAATATTTTTTGATAAATAACGTCCTTTCGTCGCTTTCCCATTATTCGAGGGAGACAAATGTGCCGTCGCGCGTCGGTTTATTCGAGTCGGCATCGCATCGCAGCGATCTCTCATTAAAATGTCCCAAGCGGCTGCGGTCCCCTCGGCCTCGGTCGGTCGCGGCCGCCACTGAATCGATTATATACTATAATCGATTTCATTGCCGATCGTAATAAAATCGCTACGTTTGTTTTTCACGTTCCGCGTTTGTCTCGTTACTAATCAATCAGTGTAACGTGTATTATTCAAAGATAACACAGTTTGTAACAAATTAATTTGTACTCTACGGTACAGTAAATAAAGTTGAATATTTGTATGTAAATTCTTCACAATATTTTTATGTAACTAATTTGACACTTTTATCATCAATGTAACCTTTTCATATTTTTTATAAACATATTTTTATATTTTGTACTAGCAAACGCCTTCAAGTTAGTCCACGTCACATTACAATAAAATGGATTAATAACAATAAAATACAACTTAGTGTACGTTGCGGATAGCAAAAGATTTCCATGAAAAAAAGTATGTGAGCCAACTTTAAAGTGGTATGTCAAATACCACTGATATTTATCAATCTTAAGTATATATATCAATATATATATATATATATATATATATATATATATATATAACTTTCCTATATCCATCAAATTAATAACAAGAATGGATTACTGTTAACGCAATTGTAAATATTCTAATAAAGTCATATTAAATTTAATGAGGCACTAAAGAAACTTGCTCTAAAAAACGAGTTAGCCGTATGGATTATAGATAGTAATAATTAAGATATAAATACTTTAATAATTTATTCTAAGAAAATTTTGTGTTATAAAATGAGTCTTTATTATTCATTAACATTTCTTAATATTATTTGGCTATCATCCACGAAGAATCGATGTGAGAACAGTTTATTCGTTGAATAATTTAAAACTGTAATAAAAGTTTATTTATTCATTGTACAAATTAATTAACATATTAATTAATCGACATACATGATTCGTTTAAATTAATCCGCATATTACCTGTTGGTACTGATTTGCAAACAAGCTATTTATATGGGGCGCAGTCAAAAGCGCGCCAATAGAATTAAAATACTATTACGCCAATACAAAGTTGATTGAGTCGAGTGGAGGGCTCCCCTGCCCCGTTCGACCCTTACTAGCAGCGCGGCGCTCGCTTGCTCGTGCTTGCTCCTGTAATTCGATTTGGAGTGGAGCGGGACGGCGCGGGGGGTGACCGGGATCGATAAAGTGCGGGGACCGGGGAGGGAAGCGCGAGGGGGGCCAGGGGAATGAAGGGAGGCAAACCACCAGGCGCGTGTTGTTATGGAAACCGTAGCTACCCCTCGCGCTTCCAGATTTTGCCGGTACTCCCGGTAAATTAAACAAAGAAGATCACTGATATTATTTTCAGGTAATTCACGAATTTTAATGGGCTTTACCGAGAGTTTCTGTTTTAATACATTCATAATGCTATAAGCAAATATTAGATTAAGTCATTTTTGTGAAGTACAATTTAGACAGCGTATGTGATACCAGAATATTATTAGTTTTTATTAGTATGAATGGGAGTAAAAATAAGTATACATAATACGTATATCTACTGAACTAATCTTCAAAATGGCTGAACCAATTTTAACAAGACTTTTACTGGCATATAAAGAACATTTCGGAGTATTATCTAGGCTACATATAGTTACGCATTTCCAAACGGACTAAGCAGCTACAATAAAATTTAACAGAGGCAATTTAACATCGTTAAACAGAGCGCAGATATTATCACCACGAAACGACCAAACCATTTTAACAAAAACCATATCAGCTGGATTAGCTAGTCTTAAAATACTTAATACAAAGTCAATTGATACGATCAAAGCACGTACTACAATATGCCAAATAATGAATTACTATAAATGAAAAAAAAGGGTGTGTGTACTTATGTACACCCGTTAGAAGTTATACTTCTTTGGCGTAACAAGATAAAAATCTTTTCAAAAATTTTATATTTCGACTTATTCTACGTTTGTAGAAAAAACGACACTAACAATAGAAAAAAGGTATTTCATACATTGAAAGTTTTAATACAAAGAAATACAAAGAAACAAAATGTTGGCTATAGCTAACTTCAGGGTGTCGGTTTTTCGTGACGGTGTGCGCGCGCATCGTAAAAATTTACTCTCATCTTTTTTCCCTATCGCGCCAAAAGAAGTATAACTTCAAAATACACAAAGTTGTATATTCTTATTATGTACAAAAATACACATCATTATTGTAAGTGTAGAAACTCGACTATTTTTCCCAATTTTTTAAAACCCTATGAATACGTTAAAACTTAACATTCCAGTTTATCATTAATTATACTTCAAAACAGTAAAACTTAGAAATAGTCTTAATTCCAAGAAATATCGATCTAATCAGTGTTGACCTCACAACCGTAAATTACAATTAACCTACCTAATCTTAACACAAGCCTTCATGAAATGGATTAAAATTTTAATGATAACAAAATATACGTGGGTATATAACAATATTAATATTTTGCATTATAAAATATTACTTGAGAGCCTCTGATAATCTTAATTGATGTACGAACACGAATACGCTTTGTGAATTAATAACTTCACATTTACGTACAAGTATATATACTAAATCCCTACAAACAGCATAATTTATTGTTATTTTCTAATTCTCTTTACAATTTTTAGTACTTTTGACATAAAAAATGCGTCGCTATTTATTAAAATGTCAAGCTTTTAAGATAATAAAAGATAGTTTGTATAAATATTATATTAGTAGTTTCTGCTCGCGGGTTCTCTCGTGTAAAGGTAGATTTAGAATATCTTAAAATATCTGTCATATTATTAAAAATCTAATTTTATTTAACAGGAAATATTTAAGTTACAAATGTATAAGATGACGTAGGTTAGTTAACGTCATATCTTTTATTGTCTATAGATTTCATCACAATCTCTCTTGAATTTAATCGAAAAGGAGGCCCAAGATGGTTAAACATGTTAAACCTAAATAAAATGGTTCTAGAGAGTTAATGTCGTAACACACCTACAGGTGTCCGACGACAGATTTTCAACCTGAGGGTGGTAACTGGCCAAAAATTAGAAAAAGTCATAGATAATTATTAGAAAAAGCTCGCACCCTCGGTTTCGTATACACTGAATTCCTACAGCGTCAAGTAATTCTATCCATAGCAACGTTGAAAATCAGACAGCCCGTTCGTGTATAAATTACAAACACGTCTACTTTATTATATCAGTATTTAATAATAAATATGGTATGTATTCATTATTTATAATACCGAATATTATACTTAAATAAATTCAATACATTTTTTTCATATTATTTGCTCATTGTATTTCAAAGGGTTCGGACCTACGGTGTAGAATTCAATAGACTCATTTAAATATCCTAGGCCAAGAGATAAGCATACATGAAAGGGCGGGCGATGATGCTAATACAGTGCACTTAACCTGGCCCGCGGCACCTTGCGACCAGCCAAACTGGTTCCGACATCGACCTTCTCGTTCACTCGCTATCTCGCTCTTCGCGTTTATGTTACCCTGGTCGCAATCATCGTTATGCTCGATTGATTTTAATTCGATTTTATTAACATCGATAGCGTACAACTTATCAATAACATTTATTGGACAACAGAATAAATTACTTTCATCGATCCAATAATTATCATTAATAAAACTGGCGAAATATTCCTTTATTCGTGTGAATATTTCTTTCTTTTCCAACCAGTATTCAGTTGTTTTTTTAATAATATGACAGTAAAACTTTTTGTTATAAATAAGGTTCTTATAACTTGTAAAACTATAACTAACTACATACAGATTTTGATAAATAATAAATTTTCACTATAAAAGGTGCACGATTAACTAGCCAACAATATAATATTAATTTTTTGTATTAATAAATAATTTATTAAAAATGTATATTCATTCTCGCCTTAACTAATGTCTTTTTTATTGGGAGTTTACAAAACGCTTTGTAATATTATTTTTCTAATAAAAAAATGCATTCAGTATTTTGATCTCAGAATGTATACTTCTTAAGATATAGTTGTCTAAAGATACCGAATACTTTTTTAATAAAATAAGATAAATAGCCTACAAACGTTTTAAATCACAAAAGTAGACTCAAGCAATTTATTCGAACAAACCAGAGACATTTTTCAAAGAGAAAATAGGTAGGTCGACACAAATCCTTAAAAGGCCATCTCTCAACTTGAAGTAAATAATAAAATCTCAAACTTTCTTATAATAGAATACAAGAAATAACTCTTGAAATAAAGTAAAGTAACATATTTCATTTATTTTATTACTAACTTTTCTCAGTTTGCATACATTTTCGGTAATAAGTAAAAATAGAAGTTGTAAAAAGTCACCCACGGTTTTCTGAACGAAATCCTCGCATAAAAGGGAATATAATGAGGATAAAGACGAACTTAAATAACAATAAACTTATAATGATAATTAATGAACTGTCTATCTGTATCCAAAACTTATCTGTTTTTTAAACCAATTATATATCAATAATTAAAAAACATTATGTAATCGTGCATTTTAATATTTTTACATTGAACATATTATAATTGTTCTCAATATTTAATTGCGTAATTTAAAAAACTTGGTAAATGCAATTTTATTATCTGTGAGCGTCCATGCCTGTAACTTCGTTTATACGAGTATGCTTTTAGTACTCTACAAGTGTCTATCTGGATTTGAAGTGGCTATCTTTTATATATCATTACATAGTATAAAACAAAGTCCCCTACCGCGTCTGTCTGTCTGTCTGTTCGCGAT
This sequence comes from Antheraea yamamai, assembly GCA_036509395.1. NCBI lineage: Eukaryota > Metazoa > Arthropoda > Insecta > Lepidoptera > Saturniidae > Antheraea > Antheraea yamamai. The sequence continues at coordinate 14,252,514 of AP028442.1, forward strand.
AAACTCAAAAACTACCGAACGGATTTTCATGCGGTTTTCACCGGTGCATAGAGTGATTGATGAGGAACGTTTTAGTACATAATTTGTCTAGGATTCTTTCATAATCAGGGCTGGACAACGCCTGCCGGGTCCGCTAGTTTAGTTATAATTTTACCATCACTTGTTAGACCATACTGAAAAGCGTAATTTCAAATAGCCTCGATCTTTCCTCTAGATAAGTCTTACGCTGATCTGAAAATTACATTAAAATTGCTTCAATAGTCTTCAAGTATGCTATCAGACATGAAATTTTCTAATGATAAATTAATTTTTTTATTACTCTTTTACGTCTAAACTACTTAACCGATCATTATGAATTTTTGTATACGTCTTGTTAGGTTTTTTCTTTTTCGTACTGACTATACTGTTAACCTGGCAAGGACTTTACAGTTTCACCGCACTACCTCTTGTTAGGGATACAGAATAGGATTTAGGGTGTCTTTAAAAAAAAGGATTGTGTGGTTTTATGAAACCACGGTAAAAGTGAAACTTTGTTTCACACTATAGACATTTAACTAATAGTACTCTATACACTACGCGGTCAGCTGCTGCGAACTATTAGGCGCCGCTATATTGGCCCTGGCTGCTCTGACGAGCGCCTTTCACTTTATCCCTACTCCGCGGCCAACCATCACGCGACATGCAACACACAGACGAAAAAGTTTGAGACGATGTAATAAAAGTTTCACTTTAAAAAGAGTACTGTTCTCGATCGATATGTCACGTCTGCATTAACGTTCGCTAGTTAGCTAAGCTAGTTTTATAATACACTAGCTTATTCTCGATTTCGTCCGTTCCTTTTTTAGCTAGGATAAAAATGGTTAATGACCTTATCCAGATCTCGTGATTTCCCTGTGTTAAGTTTCATTGCGATCAATTAGTGAGTTTGATCGTAAAAAATCATGAAGACAGACAAACTTTCGGATCTATAATATTAAGTGTGGGTAGATCAATATACACACTATATATATATATATATATATATTGAGCTCTTAATACTATTAATATTAACAATACGATTTACATTGAAAGATTCCTATAATAACATGTAAATTTAAGACGTTTTTTATTTATATAATTGAGCGGCATTTAACAAGAGCTCGTTTTACAGAAGTACTAACGTAAAACAATATCCTTTGTAATTTAATTTCAACTCAAACTCGAACAATAGGCCACTAACATCTATTTCTATATTTATTAATTTCATTTCTTGACTCTATTATTTCGTAAATATTAGGTGTTCACATTTTCTGAGGGAATACCTTATTCAATGTCCACCAAAAACCCAATTTAATATACATGGAATGTATCTATACGTATAGCAACAGAAACACGCTCGCAATTTACATTTTTAAAATCAGATAACATTAATAACATCTCTTAGACTTAAACCTGTCGTTTTAAGAAAAGTTAATTAAACAAACGTTCAAAAATTCATTAATTAATTAATCGCTTTACAAATAACCCACTTATTAGTTAAAGAGGCAAATCTAATAAACCACCAAAAAAAACCTAACATGTTAATTTCCCATAAAAATTTGAAATCCCTTACGAGACATCATTCGTAAAATTTATACAGTCACGAAATCGCAAAGGGAGTCACCTACGTAATACTATAAACATTTTAATGGCCTGCATCAATTTTAATAGTTGAGAACGAGTTCGAACGTTCATGACACATAGCACAGTAACTGATGGACTTAATAATATTTCTGTGACCGTCGACAACTAGCAATTTTGCCGGTGTAGAATGATCATAATGCGGCGAGACGATTAAATTAATCTACGCCCGTGGTCATTAAGCCTTCGAACATGGAAATGGCATGGCAATTCATGGCATCGTAATGAAAGAGGCGTCTCTCTCTCTCTAAATGGCAGGGTTATTCGTAAATCGCGACAGTGTAATCGCGTGAAGACTATAATTGGGCTTAATCAAGCGAAATGGCGTGCTACGTCGATGCTGTGCCAGTTTCATGTTCCGTTCTATTGCGATTTGTAATTACATGGAATTTTATTATTTAATTGTGAATATCGTTGACTAATAGATGTACTTTTGTCTTATTTGATTAGCCAAGTAGAATGTATTGAATATGATATATTATATTGTTTATTACCGCATATAAACCACAACAATGTATCCGCCATTTCAATGTAATTTATGAAATAGAGATGTCATACTATTTCTTATGCTTTATTCAACTAATCGCGTGTTTTTGTAGATTGTACAAAGTTTTATGATTTATTAATAGCTGACGTATATCATAATAATAGTCAGTTCGTTCTCATTTACTTCTATAACCCTTGTTCAATGGTAATACAATTTATCGTTGATCTTTGCGCTTCTCGCTATGACTAAAAAACTAAGCTAATGTTTCTCTACATTTCATACACTGAGTTATGGTAGATTTATACTCGATTACAATATTTAATGCAATTTAAAGAAATAAATACATATAGCAATAATTTTCAGGGTAATTTGCACCAAAAACCAAAATTTCGTTTTAGTCACAAGTTCCGTTTAGTTGTATTAAAACATAACGAAATTTCATTCATAAATTTGGTTTATAAATTTTAATCTGATCTAAGGTTTCGATACAATACCATTTAATCTTGAGTAAAAAATGGTAATAGTAAATCTTATAATAATTACTTTAGGTTAAACGCCGATGTAAAAATAACAAGATACTACTATTAACGGACATAAACATAAGAAGAAATACTGCAAACATAGCCTAATGATACAATTTAGAAAAATACACGCGGAATATATAAAAAACGAATATAACTGGGCACAAATATTTCGTTTATGAGTTCTGTCAATATCTCGTTCTCCCACAGTACGTTCATATGACAATTCGTGCGAAGGCTAATAGCTCGTTACGTCATATCGCGTGGTAAACGTAGCTAAGAAATTTCTCCGGGGAAATGGGAAAACAAATGAGAGAGCTCTTATCTACGCATTACCGGAGCGCACAGTGATTTACGAGCGGGCCACCGACTCCACACATGCGAACCACAGTTCAGACTTACATTATACCGGTTTCGCCGAGCGAAAAGACATAACCACTTTGAGAAACATACGTGAATTGAGTGTTAAGTACGCCGGTCGGGAGCTTGTATTAAAATGGTTAAAGGCACACACATTTATACACTACTTATTTTTTTCTTCAATAAACATTATACGCTGAACCCGAACCTTCTGTATTATTGCTTTGGAGTACAAACATATAATAATTGTATTTATATATTTATTTATATATAATTACTTTAGGCTAACGCTAACACGCAGCGGAAGCTGTCAAAAGAAAAAAAAGATTTTGAAACGTTCTTCATTGGTGCTTCGATCCTATTGGTCTTAGCGTGATGATATATAGCGTATAGCCTTCCTCTATCGAGCTATCTAATACTGAAATAATTTTTCAAATTATTTATGATTAGCGCGTTCAACCAAGCAAACACACAAACCCTCCAACTTCATAATATTAGTATAGATAGGCTGATATATGTTTATTCAATTTATCACACTATATTTGTAAATAATGACGCTAATTACTCAGAGAAATCATTTATCAACATAAATTTGTACAAAGATCTACATTAAGCGTCTTAGCGTGATACACACAGCTATGAGAATACCAAATTAAATGTGGCAATTAACTATCATTACATAGTATAAAACAAAGTCCCCTCCGCGTGGGGGCGTACTCGCGGCTCTTATGGGTAAGGGTGGCGGGCGTTGGTTCCAGGTTTTTTAGGGCGGGACACGGCGGGCCTGCTAGTTCAAGTATATAAGTCGTTAAGAACGTTTCATAAATTGATATAATGTTATACCATTTCCAATCTCCTATTTTCGAAACTGACTCTTTCTTCATTCATGCGAATACATAGAGGCCATACCTCACCAAGCAAGCTTCATAATTGTCGATGGTCAATGTATCTCTTCTCACTTTAACCAACAATCCTGGCCATTGAACGTTATGACTGCATTATTAAATGTATAATTGTTATATTTCTAAAGCGATGCCTTGTAATTGCTTCAGTATTACAACAAGATGGCGGCACCCTTGCTAGAATTTTCGAGGGTGTTTTTTGTGACATCTTCGCGTTTCGTGTAACAATTTCAAATTCACTTCACTCGTGTATAATAACCAAGTTATGTTATGCAATTTGTCACAAATATTACACAAGAGTCAAATAAAACAAGTTTATAAATAAAAAAGCACATTAAATACATGACAAACTCACCAAAAATCCAAAATCGTATATCCAAATGTAAAATAATTAACAGACGAACCATCATGTTACATTTCTATTAGTCTATACTTTCCTTTTTACGGATAGTACTCTTTGGTCTATACCAATATATAACGCTGAAGAGTTTGTTTGTTTGGTTGAACGCGCTAATCTCAGGAACTACCGGTCCGATTTGAAAAATTCTTTCAGTGTTAGATAAGTCATTAATCGAGGAAGGGTATAGGCTTATATATCATCACGCTAAGGCCAATAGGAGTGGAGCGCCATTGAAGTATGTTTCAAAATCGGGCATTTTTTTCGTTTTGATTGCTTTCGCTTCGTGTTCGCGTTAGTATTATATACGTTGCCATGGTAACGTGGTTAGTTTCCATCGCAAACATTTTCAAAGATTATTTTGTGTTCCTATTCAAAAAGTTTATTCTACGTTAGTTTTGTTTCCAATTTTTTATTTGCAATCTATGACGTATTATAAAAATAAAGTGTGTGTATTTAAAAATAAATAATAACTTTTTGGTATAGCTTAATGGATATACATAGCTACAAATAACAAAAGAAAATGTTTTGATATTCGGTCGATATTTTCATATTATTATATTTTGTTTGTTTGTTCCGGGTAATCTCCAAAACAGCTGGACTTATTTTAACGGGAATTTTACTTGCAGATAGCCGAAATTATAGCGGTTGACATATTCTTTTTATTTGTCGCGGCTTCGTCGCATTGCTATTTTAAAATGGTTGGACCGATTATCACGGGATATTCACTGGTAGATAGCAGACCTCATAAAAAGTAATTTAGGTTTTTTATTCGCCTTCGGCCCAGTAGAATATCCGAAATGCTTGAACTGACTTGACCTTTTACTGGACTTTCACTAGCAGATAACTAGCTAATGAGCTATTTTATTTTAAGCTAGCGGGCTCGGCAGACTTGTTCCGTCCTGATAATAAAAAGAAAACCTTGACAAATTATACCTAACCTTCCCATGACCGTTCTACCTACTGGTGAAAACGGATGAAATCCGTCTGTAGTTTTTGACTTTATCGCGAACAGATGAAAGACAGACAGAGGACTTTGTTTTACATATGAAGTGATGAACTGTGATTGTTGTGTGAAATTAATAAAAATAATTTGTTTACTGTAAACAGGCGCTTGAGACGTGCGCTGTACTGGCTCCAAGAATAAATGTATGTAATTTGAATTATATTATCATTTTGGTCAATTTGGCGGCTATTTTGTTTTATTTACAGCGTTTGCGTCTACATCACTCAGTGATTATAACAACGTATAAGAATAACAAATTATTCGAAATATGGGAGGTTTATTATATAATAAAAATTTACGCATATTGTTCGATAATGTATAGTTTAAAATTTTATTGTTTTTTATAGTTTAGTGAGTTGAGGGTGGTTGGTATATTAGGTTAAAGTTCAGGTATGTTGCTGATGAGAACCACCATTCGATATACTATTTGTTTCAGATATATGTCTTTATGTTTGTGATGGGTGGTGTGTGTTAAAATGTTTTTGAAATAGCATTTCTGTAATGTACACCTACTTACAATTTTACATTTCTTTAATACATTAAAAAAAACGCGTGCGGAGCCGCGAGGGACAGCTAGTATATAATATAATCTATACTAATATAATAAAGCTGGAGGGTTTGTTTGTTTGGTTGGTTGAACGCGGTAATCTCAGGAACTACTGGTCCGATTTGAAAAATTCTTTCAGTGTTAGATAAGTCATTAATCGAGGAATCGCTAAGACTAATATGAGAGGAGAACCAATGAAGAATGTTTCAAAGTCGGGGTGTTTTTTCCTTTTGAGAGTTTCCGCTGCGTTTTAGCGTTAGCCCAAAGTAACTGTTCCACACGTACGAAGTCGCGGGCAGAAGCTAGTGATAATATAAAAAGACACAGAATGAATCAAATATAATGTTACCATTTACCAATTAATTCTGAATGAAAAACTCATATAAAACGTGGAATTTCTAGTTGAGTTTTATGAATTTACACGATTAAAATAAATTTAAACAAATACTTATCTTTATGTTCATAATAGTTATAGTTTAATCTAATTTCAATACACACACTTGTCGGTCGATCGTCTGTGCTTATCTTTAACTTGAGGTCAAATGGTTATTTGTGTAGCACGAATATATTTACGGCTATCTTAAGCGTTAAATCACAAAGTTTATGCATTTAACACAAAATACATACAATAAATTTCATGTTTTTAAGTTAGTAAAATATAAAAGTGTTATTTTTTTTAATAAAATTGCTATCCATTTTCATATAAATTACAACAGCATGGCGTTGCAGCATATATTTATAAAAGTTCAACCTATCACTAACAACAGTATGCGGTTTAAACATCGGCGTTATTACAAAAAGATAAATACTTGATTTAAAAAGGTTTCGAATTAAATGCACCGCGCTCGACTGAGGCAAGTTCGCATTATCCTCTTTGGCAAGTCTAACGTAACGTAACCAAAGCGAGTCAAAAGAGCAAGATGGCGAACATTCAGCGACCGCGGTGCATTTAATTCGAAACCTCTTTAAAGCAAGTATTCAATACGTATTTAACTTTTTTGTAATAACACCGAAGCGGTCTTATTATAAAAACAAAAATGAACACGGGTTTAACACGAATTTTGCTAAGCAGTTCCTAAAATTGTAAACGTAGTTGAACATATATTTAAAATACTTTATTTGCAAGCACTGTTACTTCACGTCGGTTTTCTGTGAGAAGGTAGTACTACCCCGGGCGAGCCGACCCATTCATGCTGAAACCAGTAATAGCTTCAGCGTGGCTCTACCACCTACGAGCGTCAAACGTCAATATTGTTCTATAGTAGTTATGATTTCCTAGTGAACCTCTTAAATTGTGTAAATTATTTATTTCTTCGAAATTCATTATACTCAGGAAATTCTAAATTTAGTACGAAACGTCTTTCGCCGGCAAATCCAAGCAATAAAATCACAAGAATACCCTAAGAACTGTCAACTTAGACGAGTGTTAGAGAATATTTAAATTTAAATATTGTACATCTGTAAACAATGGTAGGATTTTTGTGATCATACTTTTAAGTAAGAGTTCAATGCGTATTTAACTTTTTTGTAATAACACGGAGAGAATAAAAAAACAAACATGTGCGTAATCACAACTTAATATAATTAAATTTAAAGAGATACACGCTTTCAAATACTAAATTATACACATACATGGAATCCCATCTGCAGACAACAAAAACGAGCGACACTAATTTACGTTGTGGTTAACAAAGGTTTAGGGATTCGTTGTGTAACTAATTTAGGCAAGTATTATATTAATTATACTTATTATATTAATAACATCACTACCGAAGAACGTAAGAATTAGTTATTCTGTCCTAAATATTTTTTTCATTAATTTTCTGTATATCTCTCAGATGTGTATTTAGAACCCTACAACAACTTTTGTAACACAACAAAATAATTTCTTTTTGTTAGCGATGAGGTCAAAATCAAAATATATATGTATAAAATAGATATTGATGTTAGATTAATAAACTTAACACCGTTTGACCGACGCCCGCCAATTAACACTGACATATCAAAGTGTTATGTCACGGGAAAGGTTTATATGCTACATGTTACATGTCTTGTAATTTAATGGAAAGAAAATTGCGAGCGGTTGCGAATTATCTCATAAAATCTTATATTACCTATTTGAAAAAATTAAAACCGTTTGAATATAATTGTCAACTATGCACGGTTGTCAATGTACCACAAATTTTACAATGCGACAACTGGAATCCGCCATTCTAAGAACTCATTGTGGTCTCAGATAGCAGGTAGGTACACCCGAAATAAATTACACAAAGAATCCACTACACTCTCAAAAATGTTTATCGAATCCTAAAAGGTGACGATATAAAAACGAGAAACATTACCATTATAATAATATACGGTACCATTAAACCGAATCGAACAACTCAACACTGCTGCGATCTTAATAAGCTTTACAGTTATAAGATTGCTTTAATAATAAATGTAATCATCTAATAAAGTTGCAGCCACAAACGTCTCATTGAAAATTCTAAATTAACCGTGGGCTGTGATCAAATGGAGCCCCATTACATTAGCATAGCGTTTAGTTCGAGAATATGTCTTACAGACAAGCGCCGAGCAGACAGTCGCGCCGCGCCGCGGGCGTACGGCAAATTGCCAGTGGGCGGCGCGCGCCGTGATCCCGCGACCCCTCCGATAAATATCCCGTCTAAAATATAAAGACACCGTCCAATATAAAAAAAAGATAACATGTACAAGAGCAACAATAAACAAACGAGACTCGAGAGTCTTTGAATTAAAATTAATCCATCTGGAAAACCGAAGGATATTAAAACTCTCACAAAAAGGGATACGGGATAAAGACTAAGAAAAATTGTAAGGACGAACAAAGGGAATAAAAAAGTAAAACGAAAACCGATTCTCGCTCACCGGTAGAGTCGAAGCGGCTTCTGTTAGTACACACATACACCGGTATACATACCGATGCACATACCGCACGAGCAGAGTGTTCAATTAAACTGCGCTACGATCTAATCAAGTGTGATTTTAATAGACTAAACCGGCGCCGAATGTAGAACCGAGAACGTGCACATTCACTACTATTCAGAAAGACAAATAACCGCATAACTGAACTGCATACCACAGTTTCAATATTTATTATGTTATAAGCCAACGTTTGAGGTTTGTCCGTGTTCTGCGGTTTGACTACAATATTAAACGAAGATACGGTAAGATGATAATGCGTTATACCTAGAAAGTAGTATGACTTCGTAGCTACCGAAATACTAATAGAGTTTTAACACTAATATAGCTTATAGTTACTATGTGATTCGAAGCCTTAAATCTTCACTGCGTCTAATCGTTCCCACTGACCCAAAAAACTACTTAAATGTTCTTATTATAATCTCAACATATTCCTTCAACGTCGGCTCACACCCAAGAAGTCGAAAATGTTGTACCTATGAGTAAGTAAGCAGAGAAACATACAAACAACTTGTTATAGCCCCAACAGTTACCATAAGAATGTTGTGTAAGAAAAGCCTAAGGGCAATACCATTCGTGAACATTTTCATCACAAAGAACGACGCCAATAAGTGACTTGTACAATAACACGTTGCTATGAAAAGCAAGCAAGCGAGAACTGAGTAGATCCGTCCGTGCACAAAGCGAGTTGATTTGCGGACCGCCCGCCGCGCCACAGTTCCCGGAGCACTCAACTCTTATCACCGAAAAAAACTTACAAATTGGACGCTAACAGTCACGGTTCATGGCGACCGGTCGCTTACTCTTCAGTTACTTATTCGTATTATCTTTATTCAACAATTATTATTATACTAAAATAAGTATAATTAACGCTTAGAGCGTGTAAAGATCATGTGTCATCATTGTGTGGGAGTCACGGATAATATCGCTGTGGCAGGGAATATTCCTAGACATAAAACCGCAATTAAAAACTTTTTACGTTATTCTGACAATTCATTCCAGGACTAAACATGGTGTGTGATGGGTGTGTGATGGGTGTGTGTGTGTGTTTGTATGTAGTATTAAACATTGACTGCAATTTACACTAACCTTTAAGAATGCACAGATGCAATCTGAATACTGAGGATAAGATTAAATATATCCACGTAAGTACAGGAAAAATGTATAAATAGAAATCGAATAATTACCCATTCGCCGCTACGTAATATACCTATAGCATAACGCTATTTTATAACCTAGATAATAATAACACTTCATGTATCCTCAATATATCTTTATTTATATTTTATTATCGTGTTTATCTATCAATGTTTATGTTTTCGAAAGTTTATAGCTCGTTATTTCGTGTTTCTCATACCTACATCAATTAATTTAATGTTTGATCTCGTTTATCAGCGAGGTGGAACTCGTTAAATTTTATGATGAAACCGGTGCAATAGCATAAGGGCTTAGTTTACGTAAATCGTTATATTTTCAGCCTTCATTAATATGAAATAACTTGTGTAAATCAAAATAATGACCGTGGATAAATAAATGCAAACAAAATTTTCGTATACACAATACTTCGTGTGACATATTAAAGCACTATATATTTATATGTAGGAATGTAATATACAATACAGTTAGATAATAGTATGATCGGAAACAACATCTATATAAATCGTAAAATGTGTTGCTAAGCGCAAAACTCGAAGACGGCTAGTCCAATTCGAGTAATTTTTGATTTGATTTATTCCTCGAACTCTGAGGAAGGTTTTTGTGGAGAGAAAAATTGGAAATATTGCACGGAAAAACATAAAAATCAGTTTTCTTTTTCTGTAATTGTGAACGCAACTTGAAATTGCAATTAGCAACTTGAACGCATCCGTAATTACGATCCTTTTTTCCATTTTTGAGCTAACGTATGTAATTTTACTATCTTACTTCGCTTTAAAATTTTCGCTTCCTCAGTTTGTATTCCGGAAAAGTGAACAGTCTCTATGGGGTAACATAGCAAAATGTCTCACATGTTAATATGTATCTACTAAAAAGGTAGGTTAAGAAAAAAAATCATATTAAGGCGAAACGAAGTTCGCGGGGCAACTAGCTATTTAATAAAATATCATTAATTTCACTAAAATACTTATATTACAAACTGCGGTAGGTTGGCCACAATTTCAACCTTCTGATCCTTCCTGTGACCCTGGTACTTTTAGCTATTATACATATTACCTGTGCTTTTATTATTTTCTCAATTATTATTTATTCGATTAATGATGATAATGACGATTGATTGATTATTATTAATGATCTATACATATAATAAAATGTAAATCTAACGTGTCTGTACTTTTTCGATTTTCCTAGAAAAAATTGTTACAGGTGTCTAGTAATAAGTAATAAAATACATTTCAATCGTTTTTAGAAATGTCTCTCTGTTTGTACGAACACGCATCACTGCTAAAGTACTGAGTTCATAATAAAACCATAACAAGAAAATTGTAAAGCATATCTTCGGGAGTAACTTAGTTTTTGTTTCATTAAAATCGATCCACTCTATCAAAAGTTATTGTAATTTAATGACGACGCGGCGTAAGTACGACAGAAATGTAGAAAGTAAATGGACTATACATTCAGATGATTTTATGTTAGTCACTTTTTTACATTAGATTCCACGCGGATGGAGTCGCGGTCACAGCTAGTCATAAATAAATCAATGTTATTTATACTCAAATTACTTTAATATTATATAATAATAATATTATAATATCTTATTCTCGTCACAAAGCCTGGAAATAAATAGGTCAAGTTGTCAATAAGCTAAGCACTTTGAGCGACGTCGACAGAGAATATAAGTAAAGATTCATACTAAGAATATACAAGTACTGCTCCCTGTATAAGGAAATGAGAAAGCGGAATACTCGTAAGGTAGGCGACAACTCGCATTATACCACAAGTAAGAAATTATGAACGTTTTTTTCCTATGTAATTGAGCTGTTGGCCTCATCGACATGTGTAACGTACAGAGGTCAAGTACCAGCTGTCTCTCACACACCCTATTAAGTCAACGGTTACATAGTCGATCGGGCCGTGTGAAAACAAAAAAAATACATATAATTGTTTATACGGTTCTTTTCTATATTATTCAAGGATTGATGTTTACTTATCATTTCCAAGGGCCATTGAGCTCAACAGCGTAGTTTAGGGTCCTTCAGATACTTCAGTGTTCTATTGTGGATTGTAATTTTAGTGTTTTATACGGTACAGGACTTCACACGGTGCGACGAAAATAGACACATTTATAATTCATCAGTTTGAGTAGAATCCTACTGTTAATTGCATTTTTGACATTATCGAGTAGGTAATAATATTTCAAGTTTTTTTTTTTTCGTACTGACTACGCTATTGACGTAACAAGGTCTTCTTAACAGCTTCACCGGACTACAATATTTCAAGTGTCTTGCGATAATTTCAATTTTCAAACACTGGCTTCCTTGTTAGACCTTTCCATGGGGTTTCTATGGCGTCTCAGAATTCATACTCCGTGGTATATCACATCCACTTCACTTTTGCACAATAACCGAGCTACATTACGTAAAATGTCATTAATATTACAAAATATAGAGTAAGGTTAAGATAAGCTTATGAATAACAAATATAATCCAATACATCGCAGACTAAGATCCCGCCAAAAGCTCTTAATTGCAATTATAACAATATTAGCGGGCCCGGCAGACGCTGTCCCGCAGTGACTATAAAAAAAAACCTTGACAAATTATATACTAAAACCTTCCTCATCAATCAATTTATCTACTGGTGAAAACCGCATGAAAATCCGTTCAGTAGTTTTTGAGTTTATCGCTAACAGACAGACAAACAAACGCGGTAGGGGACTTTGTTTTATACTATGTAATGATAAATGGTCACCATGGATAGATGACAGTACGATTTGCCGTCGGGAATCAATCACAGGAATGAGATTACGCTCAGGACACATCCCATGTAAAAAGTTCGCCTACCTGATGCCTAAAGTACCATCACCACTCTGCCAGAGTTGCGGGCTCATCGATGATGTGCACCACATCCTGGTAGAATGTTTTCGAAGCGAAGGTATTAAATCTCGGCTTAATGCTTCTGGTTCGTTCCACACTGGTTTGTACAATTCCTTATTGTCTGACCGTATTTCGAAAAATGCTAAAGAATTGTACAAAATTAATGTAAGCTATTGTTAAGTTTATTGTTATTGTTATATAGTTGTATGTTACTTAGCAGGGGACTAAGCCTTCATTAAAAAAAAATCAATATAAACGTCACGAATTGCAGACCCGGGTTACCAGATGTTCGATTTTTAACCGAACTATTTGATATTTGAGTGCAGTTTTGATTATTCAATGATGATATACCCTCGGCTCAAGCCTAGGAGCGTTCCCTCGGCGTGGAGCCCTTGAGTGCGCTGTTCGCGCGATACAGTGACACAAGATCTCACATCACTGCGACAACATTACACATATCACCTCCACACACGTCCACGCATACAAGCTTACACATGAAAGTGGAAGTGTTTTATATTTTTCCCTTATCAAACTGAAATAGTATAGAAAATTATCCGATACGAAATATATACAAGAGTTGTTGAGGTATGTATGCTTGGTACACATATATGTTTCAATAACTCGTATGTATGAATAGTTAGCTCAGATAGGTCGCGAATTGCATGTATCAGGCAACAGCTCAAGCCGAGGTGTGCCGTGCACCCTTGACCTAGTTGTCGAATAAAATCGGCTGAGTGCCTTAAGCGCTCGCCTTAGTAGTCCGGTGAAGCTGTTAAGAACTTGCAAGGTAAATATCGTAGCCAGTTCGAAAAAAAAACCATGATGATATATAGTCTTTATATAATCTTTAGATATCTAATAAATTGTTTGGTTATTTTTATATATTTATATGTTTTAGCGTTGGTCTCAATCTCACCTGATGTTAAACGGCGTCATGGCTCAAGATGGTTAACACGCTAAACCTAGTACTGGACTGGCTATCAATGGCAGCTACCGGAACACACGTATAGATGCTTGGCGACAGATTTTCAACTTCAACATTGTAGACACACATGATTACAGAAAGCCCTAATACCATGCAAATTGCAAAATGCATTTACAAAATACTTGGTTGATTCGCCGTGAAATGCAGTAATAAATAGATAAATCATTTGCGAACGGACATCCGAAATATTATTACCCTCGATACGATAAAGGCGGAATTGTGCATTCGTTTTAATACGATCGCCACATGTGGTTATTTTTATTTCAAAATCAAAGGAAACCGCATTTCTCTGCCAGCACGCTACAATAATAACCCCTTTTTTTCTTATACCTTAATCGGAATTTTGCTCTATTCATTTTGCACTATTGGTTCAAACACTTTCTTGTAGCGAGTGGAAAAAAAAACAAAATCCCATAGAAACAATGTAACAATAATGACTCGTGTTTTATGTTGTACACAAGGATTATAACATAATTACCAACATACCAGTTTGCCGAGTTATAGCATTAAAATGACATACTATAACTGTTAAAATATTTTATAAGGCTCACTCAGTCAGCTTCGACATATTTGCGGAGTGAAGAGACAACGTTTACAAATATTAGCTTAGCACACTCATCAATCTATGATCTCAGAGACGGTCTGATCGTTGTGTAAACGACTTGTTTAAAAGTCAACACTAATTGGGTATTTAACCTTTGATAGAATTTAATTCGAAGTGGTTCTGTTAACTGAACACATACCGTATACTTAATATATCATATACGGAAATCTATCTGTATACATATATCATATATGTATTATGTATGTATGTATACTAGCTGACCCGGCCACGCGTTGCTGTGGCTCAGTTATTACATGTTAAATTAAAATTATGATAAAGTATTTGTTATTATGGGGTAATGAGTCTGCCTACAAACTTGATACAGAAAAAGCGAGGTCACGTAGTTAATAGATTAGACACATGCACCATAAAATACACTAGAGTTGAAAAAGAAATTCAAAATCAAAACACGGCGCCATCTATGAGATGTCTACAACTGTCGGTCTTACAGTTGTTTATTAACAAACAAATTTAAAGCGCCATCTGTATTGTTGGCGTTCTAAACTAAACGTTGGTTCTAAACTACTTGTTTTTTGGATTCGTTTGACCAGTCGTGTTATATGGACCCGAGTGCTGGGCTTTTAAGGAGCTAAGAGAAAAGATTACCTATGTCAGAGATGCGAATGTTACGATGGATGTGTGGTGTATTCTGGATAAGGTTAACAATGTGTATATCAGAGAAATTTTGAAAATAGCCACCAGTGACTGAGAAGTTGAGGAGTAATAGGTTAGCATGGTATTGGCATATTATAAGAAGTGATGAAAGTCATACAACTAGAATAGTTTTGAGTATGAAGGTGGACGGATATAGGAGAAAAGAAAGTCCGAAAAAGTTATTGATGGATTGTGTGAAAAGTGATATGTGTATAAAATGCGTGAATGCTGAGATGATATCTGACAGGAGAGAGTAAAAAAGGAAAATATGAAATCAAAAATCAAATCAAAATCAAAATATCCTTTATTCAATTTAGGCCCTCAGAAGGCGCTTATGAACGTCAAAGCTACCACCGGTTCGGAAAACAACCCAGTCATCGAGAAGAACCGGCAAGAAACTCGATCTGGTTTATCTTTTCATGTTATATATTTTGACAAAACATAAATAGTTACATTCGTTATTAGTGGATGCACAGAGATAGGCGTCATTACCAGACGTCACAATCGTTCACATTCATATCACATCCACCCTATAATAGCCTTTAGATATTAAAACCCGCTTGACATGGTTCTTGAACTCACTATCCGGCAAATCGATAATGTGTTTTGGGACTTTGTTATTAAACCTAACATTACCTAAAAAGCTGTTTTTTGGACTTAGTGAGCCTGAGGCATGGAATGACCAATTTGTTGCTGTTTCTAGTATTTCAATTATGTTGGTCTTTTACATGTAGTGCCGACCATACTTAGATGACATAAGGGTAAGAAGAAGAAGTCTCATTGCCATTTTTTACGCTCAACAAAGGGGATGGGAGATAGTTAATAAATAAAAATATTATGATAACAAATCCTTACATACAAAAACAATTAAAGTGTTTGCGGTTTGTCTGAGTTGAACGTCCAAAACGTCTGAACCGATTGTGGCGATACTTTCACAAGCCGATAGAGGGCTTCTCAGAGTATTATTGCCGAAGCTGCATATCATTACGATTTTCGATATAGTGTTTATTTCCATAGTCATAAAGCTTAAATATTAATGACAGCCCACAAACACGAGGCCACAGGCACTTACCATGAAACAATAAAACCCACCAAACGAGATCTCTAGACCAGTGTTTTTCAAAGTGTGGGTCTCGACCCCCAAGGGGGTCGTGATGCCTCTATAGCGGAGTTGCAAAGGGTTGGGAAAGCTGCTGCAGCCAAAAAACAATAAATTTTTGAAAGATTTATTGAGGAAAATGTTAACTAAAGGATATAATCATTTGTATTATATAAATAAAATATAAAAAAAAAGCTTAGATGAACTCTTATGTATTTATCCGAACCCTAATTATGAAAATAACTAAATATATTAAATTGAATATTTGTCACAAAATAAAATACATGAAAGAAAAGTAACGGGTAGGGGGGGTCGCGAAATATTTCTTCATACTAAAGGGGTCGTGTCAAGAAAAAGTTTGAAAAACACTGCTCTAGACTATCGCATAGAAAAAAAAATAACATTTAAACACTCGTAAAATAAATGTGAAAAAGCACCTGAGATTGGTTTTTATAAAAACAGAATACAATTATTTGATAGAAACGTGTTTTAATCAAACTCTCCCGCGCGGTGAACCGATAAACACCGTGGATAATTCTCGCCTATAAAACCTTTACAAGCACAAATTCATCAACCAATTATTCTATTTATGATAAATAAGGAAGTTAATAATGTACCTACATAAGTTCATACAGGTAAATAACTAAATTATTGGTTCTAAATTACGGAATTCCATTATGTTTGAAAATATTATGATTGTTAATAGATCTATATATATAAAATGAAAGGAAGTGTCTGTCGCATATCCGGGATAATATCCGAAGGGGATGAACCGATTTTAATGAGACTCCTATTGATAAATAGAGGAATTTTCAGAGTATATTCTAGACTGCGTATATTTACACTTTTCCACAGAGGCTAAACAGTTATAGTAAAACTAACAGATGTTAAAACCGGTAAAAAGGATACGGGAGCTAAGCACTAATGACAAAGTTAAAAGAAAAGACTATCCACAATAGTAGTTCTGATGAAACATGAGAATGTATTTTCACTAGAATAAAGTTGCGGGAATTCACTATTTTAATTATTATAATTAATGTTAGTATCACTTTTAGTGTATCTTTATAAATAATCTAGCTGTGCCCGCGACTCTGCTCGCTTTAACTTTATAAATTATATCCTGTTTTATTCCGATGTGCACGCGATATTATTAATAACATTTCATCAAAATCCATCCGTCGTTTTGAATACTACAGTAACAAATACCCATCCTCCCCAAAAACTTTCTCGTATATAACACTTATATTTCTATCATATTAATGTTATAAATCACGTCAGTATTTAGATTGTTAGTTATATACAGATAGGTGAAGATAAAACAATTCAATACATTTTTCGTCGGCTGAGTGCCTTAAGCGCTCGCCTTAGTAGTCCGGTGAAGCTGTTAAGACCTTGCCAGGTCAATAGTGTAGTCAGTTCGAAAAAAAAAAAACATTTTTCTTTTTTTTGTTTGTAAAACGATTTTCGTTTTTTTATATACATTATAGGTTTTAGTGTTTGACCACAATATCACTCTATAATATATAATGTGATCCAGGACGGTAAACACGCTAAATCTAGAGGGGAGACTGGCTAGTGCAGCTGTCGGAACTCACCCATAGGTTTTCAACTTGAGAGTGGTAGATATCCAAGCGAACCTTTTTTTTATAGAAAAAGCCATCATGCGAATTAGCTATAAAGCTCTAGCGTTATTAATAAAAAAATAGATCTCGTTATTTTGTCCATACCATTAACGATTCACTTTTAGTTTTTATAAGTATGTCTCTATTCATCATACTTCACTTACATATATGTACATATTTCAATACAGTTTTTACGATTTAGAAAAAAAAAATACAAAAAAAAAATCATAAATCAAAAGTATTTAATTTAGCCCCCGAGAAGGCGTTTATGAACGTTAAAGCTACCACCGAACCTAAAACAACCCAATCATCGAGAAAAACCGGCATGAAACTATATCTGGTTTATCTTTCCATGATACATATATTCAGGGCTTGTTGTGTGGGGGCACGCAGTGCCCTTAATGGAAATTTCGAAAAATTGTCATAGAAACTGAGAAAATGAAAGAGTTTGAAAAAACTAAGACAAAAATATCAATCTTGGTAAACTATACAAAATTTTTGGATATTTTGAATAGGTTAAAGTTATCCAAATACAAAATATAATCTATGTTTCTTGAACAGTTACCGTGTCGCACAGTGGTTTGTCTCTGTAGTAGAGCCTTTAAAAAAATTATGTCCTTACAATTTTCTAAAATTAGCGTGCCCCAAAAAAAGAAGGGACAGCACATTTTTATACACATACAAATAAACATAATATAATAGTATATTAACACATGAAGATAAATATTGTTACTGTTATTATATTCAAATATTGATTACTAGTATATTTAATACCACATCAGATCACACAAAAATCGGCTGAATACATTGGAAATATTTCTAGATAATAAACATAAAACGTTGCGAGTTGGTCGTATCGTTCTACCGATGTAGTTCGCACTGGTGAACGATAAGGATACGATATGTTACCTGCTATTGTACCAGCGATACTTCTCCGTTTACGAGTGCCGGCACTTAGCATCACCTTATCGGCCGGGGGACCGCTGCCGTCTAAATGGGAAAGTAAACAACAGTCGGCCGCCTGTTGACACGGTGCTATTCGATCGCTTTATAAATATTTCGTGCGGCGAACGGGCGTGCCATTATCCCATTAGGGAAGGGCATTACTCACTCAGAATGTGAAGCTATTAGGCGATGTACGACGAGGCACGTACATGCCGCGGTCGCCTTATATCATCGCAGAGGATAATGAAAGTTATCCGGGTACACGGTCGACTCCGATTCACTTAATAGCCCCGTAATACAGCTTTAACTACTCGTATAAATAATGTTTATCTTATAGCTTTTGAAACTTTAACGCAACGATAATAATTCTGACTAATATTATAAGATTATTTTATAGATGCGAATCACCACATATTACAATACAAAGTCCTCTGCCACGTCTGTCTGTCTATTCGCGATAAACTCAAAAACTACTAAACGGATTTTCATGCGGTTTTCACCAGTAGATAAAGTTTAGGAAGGTTTAGGTATATAATTTGTCAAGTATGTTTTATTATCAGGGCAGATACAGTCCACCAAACCCACTAGTTATTTAACCCTCAACCGGCCGGGTGGTTTTTTTGTAACATTACGGGCCGAGTGCGGTCACCGTGACCGCATGTACTTTAGGTATCATATTTTTGTGTTATTATTCAAATAAGAAATAGATAAAATTACACAGTGTTATTGATATTATTTACTTTTAATTAGAAAAGAAAAATTAACAAAATATAACTTTTATTAATGTTAAATAAATAAAAAAACATTACTCAAACGCTAATACTAAACAAAATATGTAAGCTTCTGTGAAAAGTCCTTAAAAAAAATCTAAAGTAATTTTTGGAAAAACATTTTGGTTTTGTTGTCTTAAGAGATCATATAACATAGAGGAAATAAAATATAATCATAAACGATATTACTAATGAAAAATTGACAACCGTCATTCATGGTCTTGCTTCGCGACAATCGCGGCACATCTTTTGGCTACATTCGATACATATCGGCTTTTTACAACAAAAACATACATGACAGGTCTTTAGTTTTTTTGGGATTACAAGTATAGCATGTTTTTCTAGTTTCCAGCTTTTCTTCTACCTCGGGTATAGGTCCTTCCATGTTTAGTACTCTTTTTAGCTAAGCGAAGTTCTCGAGTGAGATGTTGATTATTTGCTCGCCTTTGTAAATGCGGTTTGACAAGACATAATGCGAGATCTTTCATAAACTGAAGTCTTTTAATCTTACAAGTATACAGTGTGACTCATAAGTCACGTGATTTGGTTCGATATCCTGATCAATATCACTACATTCACCATCACCATCAAAGGCAGGGGCATCATTATCCTCTTCTGTAAGCCATTCTTGTATTTGTCGTTCATAACGATCCATTTTGTTAGGTAAATGTAGACTACATCGAGTAAGGATTTAGTTATTTAAAATCATACAACAGGCCGGGTGCGGTCACTGTGACCGCTGCAAACTTTTAAACAGTAAAAACTCAAAACAAAAGCTGCGTGCGACCATTATTAAGCCGCTCCTCGTACTAATCGCCTGAGTTACGAAGGTACCAGGAGAGGCGAGTATCATCGAATATTGGAAGAGTATAAAATTAGTAGTGTTGCCCACTACTGCGGTCATGGTGACCGCACCCGGCCTGTTAAGGGTTAAAAACGTAAATCTGATATTATTTCTTGGACGGATTAAGTACTCAACCGAACATAATGGAATTTTGCATACACAATAGGGTGTCTGTTATTTACCAAGCTGGCTTTTTTGACTTGGGTATCGTTCAAATCGTTAAGCTATAGCCTAAAATTAATTTTATTTTTAACATATTTTCTAATAAATGTTGACCTTATCAAAATATACAATACGCACATATTAAAATGTATCTATCCCAAGGGATCATAGTAGATGAAGGATTAATAACATTTGGTAAGTTATTCAATAAAACAAGCAATATAAAAATAAATTCTAAAAAGTGAAAACCCCCATATTAAATGATTGCGAAAAGTATCGTCATTCCGGCACGGTTAAGCGGCATGGAATTTTTTTTCTTAAATGTTCTAGTCTACAATCTAACGTTCTGAATGATACCCAAGTCAAAAAAGCCAACTTGGTAAATAACCGACACCCTAATATACAATATTAGGCGTACAAAAAAAGACATAGGGTACCCATCATCCCGAAAAAAGTACTGTCATTATGTATTAGACTTGATATATTCCAAATTATTGTTTAAACTATTATAACACAGTTGGATACTCTAAAAGATGGTATTATCAAAGATTTCTGTAGAGAAACAAATAGTAAAGCCGCACGCGGCACTATATCGGAAAAAATCCAGTCATCAAAATTTTCAGTGAACAAAACTGTATTAAAGCCCTTTAACTCTCGACGTATCAGAAGAAGCACAAGCACAAGTTTGAATGACCACAATCTAACAATTCCCACAGTCGGGACAAAAATCACCATAAATCAAATATCGAATAAAGAAAACTATGAATAAACCAATAATCACAACATTAATCAATCAAATATAATCATCTAAGAAACCTCATGAACGTAATAGGGACAATTTGAAATTACTAAAACATTTATTAAAATCTATTCTTAAAGATGGAAGGACAATTACGTTATCGTCAAAGGAAAAGCAACCATATTCCTATATACACTGAACTCGTACTTAATTAAATTGGCTATAACAGATTCATGTTATATCTACAAAGCAATATTTTTTGTACTAGTTAAATATATAATATAAAAGTTGTAACTAATAATTTGTTACATGTGTTACTAAAATATGTTTTTCTTATATTAAAACTCTCGACGTAGGCTTACAAAAATATTCTCTTATAATAGTAAACCTCTAGATGTTAATATCTCTCATTTTTTTGCACAATTACAACCGTTCATTAGAAAAACGTAGGTTGAAAAGGTCAAATATACATTACAGACTTTATCGGTTATTACAAAAAAGTTAAATACGTATTGAATACTTGCTTTAAAAGGTTTCGAATTAAATGCACCGCGGTCGCTGAATGTTCGCCATCTTGCTCTTCTGTCTCGCTTTGGTTACGTTAGGTTAGACTTGCGAAAAAGGATAACGCGAACTTGCCTCGGGCGAGCGCGGTGCATTTAATTCAAAACCTTTTTAAACCAAGTACTTAACTTTTTTGTAATAACACCGTATAAGTTTTACCACAATCTGATGTTAAATCACGATCTGATCTACAATGATAAACATGCTAAAGCTAAAGATGACTGGCTCTCAAGTGCAGATGCCGGAACACGCCAACAAGTGATTGGCGACAGATTTTCAAATTGAAGTTGGTAGGCTAATCAGACGAATTTAAAAAAAGCCCCACATCCAATGAAAATGTGTAGACTGAAAATTACGTGTAGAATCATACTCATAATTCATAACTATAAATAAATAGGGAATTCGTAGATCAAGTACAAAAGATGGAATACTTAAAAGTGTACGTATTGTCACAACATAGACGTAGTCCCTGAGATAAACTAGTTTAAAACTACAAATTATATATTACCTACATTAAATGCTATCAAAATATATATTAACTAGCGGGCCCGGCAGACGTTGTCCCGCCCCGATTATGAAAAAATTCTTGACAAATTATTATACTAAAACGTTCCTCATCAACCACTCTATCCACCGGTGGAAACCGCATGAAAATCAGTTCGGTAGTTTTCGAGTTTATCGCGAACAGACAGACAGACAGTCGCGGTAAGGGACTTTGTTTTATACTATGTAATGATAACAAACGACAGAATCAAAATGACAACTAATACTAATAAATTCGTTGACCGTTTGAAAGTTACCGCTTTAATCGAGAATGAAGTTTACTACAGAATTACTTATTATTCAGTTAAGAGTATTTCATAATTTAACAACTTCCCTCTAGATACATTACAATAGGTAGATATATATATCATTACATAGTATAAAACAAAGTCCCCTACCGCGTCTGTCTGTCTGTCTGTTCGCGATAAACTCAAAAACTACTGAACGGATTTTCAAGCGGTTTTCACCAGTGGATAAAGTGATTCATGAGGAACGTTTTGGTATATAATTTGTCAAGGATTTTTTTGTAACCAGGGCGGGACAACGTCTGCCGGGCCCGCTAGTATGTTTATAAAACATAATCTGCTGCATGCAGATGCTTTTCTTACTTACTGCGAAATAGTTCCAAATTCTAACCTGAAATATTCATTCGAGCCTAATTTGCCGTTTCGTTAGTGTTTATTTTTCCAAATCATAATCTTCGGATAACTACTTTACGAATTTATAAAAAAAGTCAAAGTTACTATATATCACTGGACTCAGTGTAAAAAAAATGTACTCCACTGACGAGCCGGTGTTACCTTAAATACTACAATTTTATGCAATTTACGATATGAATTTCTGTACGAAATATGAGAGACAAAGGCAATCCCGGCTTAGTGGTTCATGAATAAAAAAATTGATAAAGAAATTGCACCTTATCTCTTTGGTTTAAGGTTTGATTCACTACGCACCTTTTAACATCTAGTTACCTACAGTCGAAACACGATTGCATTTTTTTAGCATGTAGATG
This sequence comes from Antheraea yamamai, assembly GCA_036509395.1. NCBI lineage: Eukaryota > Metazoa > Arthropoda > Insecta > Lepidoptera > Saturniidae > Antheraea > Antheraea yamamai. The sequence goes on from AP028442.1 coordinate 14,275,910, forward strand.
AGTTGTTTATGTCATAATCGAATATTGAAGCTTTGCAAATAGTATTTAGATTTTTTGTATTTAATATTCATATACGTTACTCTCATATATTTCTGGCTATGACTGGAACGTGTTCTTTCAATGTATAGGTCCAGTTATACTGGTTATAATCATTATTTATGTACACTTATTTCAATTATATCACTTCAGTCAACGGCAAAACATTTTCGTTTTTAAGTGTCTATAAAAATTCCATGGTCTTTTTAGTCGAATGAATATAAATAGTTTATTATCGTATAGAAAATAGAAGCCAAAAATCACACGTGCTAATAATTATAAGATTTATAAACAAAATATAATATTAATGCATGTTTAAATCATGCATAACAATTATTATGATGAGTTTAAAGAATTCCATTTCTAATAAATTTGCTTATAGGTATAACAAATTTGTCTACTGAGTTCTTTGCACTGTGGCTAATAGCACCGCGTCTGCCGCATCCTCGCGCGCTCGTCCGGGCTTCGGACCATTGCCACACCATACCGATAATAAAATACACTCACCTCGCGCAGCACAGGGCACTTCCACAATACCACCGCGATAATCCACCGGTTCTTCTCTAAATACGATCAATAAACACCGTAAAACAAAGTAAATTACTTTTAATCACCTTTCAACATAAACACGGCCGACTTGATTCATATAGTATTTTGTCTCACTCAAACACATACAGTACACCGCACAACGTAAATACCACGTTTACCAACAAATCCAGGGCACAGTGAAATTATTGTAGTTCAGTAAACAAGCAAATGTTGTAAATAATAATTAATAACATTGGTATTTTACTGTAAAATCGCTGCGACAGCGTATCGCACGTCAGCGCCGCGTCGTGTCGGCGGACGACCGCGGAACTCAGTTGAAGTTGAAGCGAGGAACGCTACGTGTCCCCCTGCCTGTGAGGTGTACGCGTGAGCGGGATACAACATTTTACATTAACAAAGTAAAACAGGGACAAGTTTTACGAGGCGGGTGGCATAAAAATGTGAGAAGGGTGCGTATAGAGTAGTACGCTCGTCGTCGCCACTCTACTGTTTTCTTGGATTGATCCACAGAGTGAATAGATAATGATTCTTGTAGCGTTTGTGGCGGCAAGCGGCTTCAACACAGCCTCCCATTCATTACAATAATTACACAACAATTAAACATTACGACGGAGGTCGTTGCCTGCTCACTAATGCTCTTATATCTTCGTTACCATCTGAATAAGTATAAAATATACGATTCATTGTTCTGTTATTACACTACATTCAACAGCACTGTTTAAGATGATCTCTAATTTAAAATGCCAATTTTGACTTGAATTATGTATATGCAATAAATATAGATAAAGTGCCTATATATTAGCTAGGTAGAATGTTCGACAATTGTTCTATTATTCTTTATTATCAAGAACCATAATAACTAAATGATATGAGATCACGTAAAATGAAATGATTTGTAGCCTGTCACAGTATTGCATATATTGGTCATAGGAAGCCATATCGTTCGTTTGGTACAATATCGATATTTAAGGGCTGATTAAACGGTAAATAAAAGAGAGGCGTAAAATTGTTTTACTAAAAACGATAATCTATCTGACGAGCAGTATTTCATCGATATCATTTTTATTTGATTGTAGGTTAACATTGTAAACGTAATCGTGCGAGATAAACATAGCATATGATTTATTTAATTTGAACATATCGTTAATACTGTGTACTCAGTAATAGTTGTGTTTATATATATTGAAACTGGATTCGGTATTTTTATACAACATCGCTTTTCTTTACATAAATTAAAGAGAAATATTATCCTCGGACATTCGCTTTTAAACAAAGCCTAGTTCGAGTATAAATATTAGTAATTCAGACACAAAATTAAATGTTATGTTCATCATACAGAAGTCCGTCCTAGCCTTGAGACTTCATCATGAGGCGTTCATATTTACTACTCTTTTATACTATCTACTACTTCTTGTAATGGATGCACGGACATCAGATATACAGGAAGAGGCTCAACGTTGTATGCTGTAGACCGATGATATTAAATCTTTTTGGAGATAGATCTACAGATATTCAAAGCAAGGCGGAAAAACTGGAAAATGGACTTAATGGCATGTACTTATCAGCTTGTTCCAATTTTCGGTACCTGTGTTCATTAATTCAACATAACGATGCCATAGACAAGGACGCGACGAATAGGGTATCTGCAGAGTAAATGGCATAGTGAAAAATGTCTGGGGTCGTATGTGACCTTGAATGAGATGAATGTTCTTGATATCCAAAAGGAAAAGGGGAAAAAAAATTATCCAGCTGTAGGTATCCGACAACGAATGAAAGTTTACATGCAGAGATGCGAATGTTAAGACGGCTGTGTGGTGTAACCAGAATGAACGTTAGGAATAATTGTATCAGAGGAAGATTGAAAATGGCACCAGTAACAGAGAAGTTGAAAGTTAGCATAGTATGGGCATGTTACAGAGGAGAGATGAAACTCATGTAACAAAAGAATTTTGAACTATGAAAGTGGTCGGATATAGGAATAGAGAAAAACCGTAGAAGGTATGAATAAATGGATTGTGCGAAGAATGTGCATAGAAGTTGCGAATGCAGACTTGATATCTGACAGAGGAGAGTGGAAAACGTTTTTTATTACAAAAACGGGCAGTCCAAACAATATATGATATGGTACCTCGCGAATCATCAAAAACGAAGTTCCAGGAATTCGGTATCCTAACTGTGCCCTCCTAATACATTCTTGATAATTTAATGTATGTCCGTAAAAACTTTGAAACCTGCATTTTGTAAAGGACCGGCATGATCTAAATAGATACTAGAAACCACTGGCGGATTTGCAGTCTTGGCCGCCCTAGGCCCCAGCCCATGTAGTAAGTACCAGCCACCCCTTTCTCAGCACCCATCATGTTGAGTACATAATGACTTTTTTGCCAACTTTTATCATATCTGCTAGTTTGCTAGTTTTTTTATTTATTCTTCCCAAAATCACTTATATGTACGAAATAAGTTATACGTACATTTTATACAGAAAATAATTATGTTATCAGTAGGTCTGTTATTTTCGTGTACGCATTTCAATTTCTTCATACACATTTATTATTTATGAGTTTTTTTATTTAATATACTTAGTTTATTATTAGCATATATAGTTATATTATGAGTTTGAAACAAATAATATTAAGATATTCCTCGTAAAGAGTTACATTCCTACTAACACCTCGGTTCGTAATAGGTCAAGGCGGAAATCGAAATATATGGTAATGACAAAAATTAACTTAATAGTATCTCAAATAACCTCTATAGAGACGTTATTTGAAAATAAAGGTGATCACCTCGAGACGATATAATCCGGTGATGAATAAACTACGCGGGGAAAGACGACTGTACTGAGGATCATGGATATAATAAGTCAAAGGTATAATTAATACACAAAATTCTTATGTACAATGATGTTTATTACTCTACAGTAAAAACAAAAGGGACATTTAATTAAACAATTACTGTGAGAAATGTAAAGGTTCATTTTAATCTTCATTTCACTATAATATTATTTAAATACATTAATACTATCTCTTACAGACGTATAAATAATAAAACACGTGCCTTTCGCATAGTACGCGAAAGAGAAAATTTTTAAGTAAAATGAATTGTCTTAACCTAACAATTATATTTTTGATTACTTCCTTCTAATTCTTCTTGGTTCTATAGACATACTTAGTGTAAAGAGACTCAACGAATTTACCACGCTGTCAGTCATAATTAATTACATAACATTTTTTATGGTTCTAATAATCTATAACACGAGATTTTATATGATGCAATCGAGATCGATTCAATGTATGAAACAGAAAGAAGACCTTGTTTAAGCTTGCGTTCCAATAGTGTAGATTATTTTCTGTAGATGTATGTTATATAAAAATCTTGATCGCCGTAATGACTCTCTAAATATTTTATTCTTCCAATTATAGGATTTCGTTAAAGAGTTAATAATTAACCATTTTCTTTATAAAAGTTATTACATAACGTAAATAATTCTCTGAAATATTATATTACCGAAAAATAAAATTATACTCAATTGAGACTTCATTTTCCGATTCAGTAGATTTAAATGGTATCGTGTATCTGGATTTTAAAAATAGTGATGTCCAACAATCGAAACTAATTGTAAAATCGTAGAAAGTATTATCATCAGTATTTCTGAAAGAACGTCAAACTTTGTAAAGGTAAACCAAATAGCAAATACAATGGCTCCACCAAAGCATCTTTTTTTTGAATAGTTTGTTGAATAATCAAATATATTCCAAAAATAAATATTTATAATTATAGGATTCAAGTAATTGACGTATCTTATAAACGGTATGACAACATTACAAAAAATAAAGGGCAATATTATTTTTAAGTTTCATATTGGCGATTGTCAAGTTTTCCACGGGATTAGAAAACGAAGCTGAGAAACGCTTTTTCCTAAGGTCTCATAATAGCCATAATATTTACAACAGTAAATTTTCGTTCTCAACGCATGAGTTCATTGCAAACGACTACACATATATTCTCAAGACCAGACCCAGTAAGGCCGATTTCATATACACTGCCGAGTCCCTAAAAATGAAATTTTACTTAACCTAATAAAGCTTGTCATCAATGGTTAAGGAATTCAATTTCTCGTAGTGTTAAAAATATACGAGAACTTATACATTATAAAATTAATGTTATAACTTTCGAATGTTGACTTCGCATTTGAATTTTTACGTCCCATTTTACAATTCAAACTGATATAAAAGCTGGATCCATATATACTATTTGTGTATCGAACTACACAATTTAACTAATTTGGTTCTATTGTATACGTATCGTACTACAACTAGCTAAAGTGTAATATTACGTCATATTAATCAACTATATATATATTTATTTATTTGCATTGTCAGAAAACTATTTGTTAAGTTTTGTGTAATCATTTTCAACGTCATTGTTTAATTATGCAGTATAGATAGAGGTAAGGAGAACCAACTTTATGTTGGTAATGTGCCCGTCAAAGTGTGCAAATTTGGCTGGCGCTAGTGTAGCAACATTATTTTCAATGATTTTAAAAGTTTTATATATAACAGTAAACATTAAAAAATCATTAAACGTATTAATTACCTTAGCAGCGGCTCAAGCCTAGGTCCGTTCCCTCGGCGTGGAACCCTCGAGTACGCTGCTCGCGCGATACAGTGATACAAAATATTACATCACTGCGACAACATTACACATATCACCTCCACACACGTGCACGCATACACGCTTACACATGGAAGGGTTTTATTTTTTTCCCTTATCAAACTGAAATAGTTTAGAAAATTATCCGATACGAAATATATATAAAAGTTGTTGAGGTATGTATGCTTGGTACACATGTTTCAACAACTCATATATGTATGAATAGGTAGCTTAGCTTAGGTTAGCTCAGAAAGGTCGCGAATTGCATGTATCAGGCAACAGCCCAAGCCGATGTGTGCCGTGCACCCTTGAATTAGTCGTCAAATAAAATCGTCTTAGTGCCTGAAGCGCTCACCTTAGTAGCCCGTTGAAGCTGTTAAGACCTTGCTAGGTCAATTCGAAAAAAAAACTAAACGTATTATTTGAAGTTCACAATAAATCTGTCACTCCACATTTTCTCACAATAGTAATTTTAGGTTATTTTTCCTGACTAACCATACCTGTGCCCTATTAGTATAGGGCCATTTTAAAGATTTGGGAATCGTTTGATCAGAGCTAGATACTTTTTCAACATGTCACCCATAAGGGGTCTTCTTACCTTTACGCTCCGTATGTTTAATGTCAAAATGGTGGCTTTGTAGTAAGTCGTGTACAATCCAAAAACAACGGAGACAGATCAAAGGTCTACAATTAATCGTAAATGGCCGCTGTCATAACGGCCTGTATACTTTTCAGCACCTGAACGTACACCACCAATCCCGTATACAAGAGTCATAATGACTGATGGATTTATAACATAGTTCATTCTGTCGGATATAGATGCTAACCACCGTTGTACATCTGGTGTATGATGGTACTGAATTAGTCGGACACAATTGCCATGCCCCGCCACCAGGTATTCTATGCACCAATAAGTCTTACTATGGAGTGTCGTTGAGGCTTCTTTTCGAACTAAGTACGTTATTGGCCTAACAAGCCTTAACAGCTTCACCGTGCAACTACAATATTGTTGAGGCACGAAAGAATACTTATAAATAAAAAGTGTCCATGAAAATGTATGACATTTAGGTGGCGTGGTTGGAGCTACAGGGTGAAACTTAAAGAAATGCATTAATAAATGTATTGATGGTCGAACAAAAAAAAAACAAGATTACTTTTGAAGTGAAACTTCTTTATCGGCGTTGGAAAAAAATTTACCGTCACATTTTTCGGTTACGCGTCACATTTTTGAAGTGAAACTTCTTTATCGGCGTTGGAAAAAAATTTACCGTCACATTTTTCGGTTACGCGTCACATTTTTCCGTTACGCGCCATCTTTTTTGTATTCATGTCTATGATAATAAAATCCTTTTGTTTAAACTTTTAATTTATTTTTTTTAATATATTAATGAAATTGTTTGCATAAAGAAAGAAAGGGTTTTTTAACCAATTTCTGGAAAGTTGCATATAGATCATTTTGCGAAAAATAAGGCCTTAAACAAGTTTCACTTCTTACGTGTGTACACTAGTACACGCACACATTTTTTTTCCGTTACGCGCCATCTTTTTTGTATTCATGTCTATGATAATAAAATCCTTTTGTTTAAACTTTATCTAATTTAACTTTATTTTTTAATATATTAATGAAATTGTTTGCCATAAAGAAAGAAAGGGTTTTTTAACCAATTTCTGGAAAGTTGCATATAGATCATTTTGCGAAAAATAAGGCCTTAAACAAGTTTCACTTCTTACGTGTGTACACTAGTACACGCACACATTTTTTTTTATTAGTTTTGTTTTTACGACTCGCTACGATGACTATCCCGGCTTCATACTAGTGTACTAACGAGAAGAAAATGAAAATAAACCGAAAACCGATTGTTATGACCTGAAAACCTGTAAATATTTTTGAAGACCTTGTTCTACGTCAATTACTCACGTTTTTATATGGATTTCTCTGCCCAAATTGTTCACTTTTCCGTTCGAATTTTTAAACATTTTCTTCATACATTCCCGATAATCGGAAACAAAAATAATTAGCCAAATAGGTACATACACCCGCTCTTGAAATGAGCACTTAAGATAAATTTCGTTCTTTTTTTTCAACTAACGCTATCGGTTTGACGGGCCTTCATAGCTTCACCGGACTAATAACAGTTTTAGCAATTATTTTTTATTTATAATTTAGTTATATGTTAAATGTGACCATAAAGTATCATGTCCTTGAATATTGCTAGTGTTCAATCAATCACCTGGTATTGATGTTAATTTCTCGTAATACCCTCTAGGTACCCATAGTAAGTACCATTCTGACGAGTTTATTTTGAAGGACACCCATATACTTCTTACCACAACACTGCCAAAAGTTTTACTGTTATTTTCCGTTAACGAAATAACATAAAAAATGTTTTGAAACTGTATATTCTGAAATCTACCATAGTCCAGATATAAGTCCGACTGAAACATGTACGACAATGATATGAAAAATGTTTGTCATAGGATAGAATATCTTTACTTAATTTCCTTTAATTTATTATGTATTTTCTACACAATGATATAACTAAAAAGCTGTAGATACGTCATAAGCGTTTCGACAGCGCCTTGTCAATACCTGACTAGCTAGCAAACGTGATCTAGCCCCGTTAATCCGCCCGTATGTAATAGTCTAGTCAACAAGTGCCTTTTTGGTCAACTTTTAATAACAAAACGAAAATTAACAATTTTTTAATTTTTCCAACGGGAATTTATTCTAAGACCTTTGAGAAATAGCTCCACGAACGGAAAAAAATCTCAGATTAATAGTTTAACAATTATCGCACTTGCAATGTTGATGTTCATGCTATAAAAAATTGTTAATTAATTAATGGATAACTTATTGAAAAATCGCGATAAAAATTGTTTGAACACGGATTATTGTTCATTGATCTGTCCTGTAGGCGCCTGATTTTTTTATTTTCATATTTAATAAGTTTAAATATTATTTATTCATTAAAGGTCCGAAGGGGGCGTGGCTTGCGGAAGCCGGAGTACCCGTTTTCGGGCGTATTTTCAACCCTCTGGGAAAATTAGAAATATTGGTCCTGCAATTCCGGGAGTCGAGACTTTTTTTAGGAAATCTCTTCCTCTTTTTGAGCTATTTGCAAAAAACTAAACCCCACTTTTTTTTTTAGTTAATTGTTAATAACTTTTGCAATTTTTGCAAGCGGAACTTCATTTTTTTTCAAAAATCATCTAGATGCCATTCCGAATCGAATGACACCTCAATCATAATTTTCGGAGACTGTTGAAAAAAGTTGACCAAATAGGCACTCGTTGAGTAGACTATAAGCAGCATACAACTATTTCTTTTTAACCACCGATATTAAGAATATGCCATGTTACTTCCACATTTTATCTAAGACAGTGTGGCGTTACGATATTACTTTACGTATGTGTGCGTCATCGTGCTATTAGTTTTGTCAAAATATCATGTAGGTAACGTAACTACGGCTGTTTAGTTATAATATCGTTCATTGTACACAGCTTTGCCAATGTTTTGCTAATTTTTAATACCATTAACGTTTTGCCAGGTAGACGTGGGAGTTAACATTACCGGCGGTAGGTAGTTCTAAAAGAAAGGAATTATCGTTTGGGAGTTAAAGGGGTTGGGGGTGGGCATTTGTTTTATTTTACCAAATTTGTATTGTTATATTGTGTAAATGGTGGTGTTTTAGGTAGTTTGGGGAAGTGAATGGAAACTAATACCACGAAACGGACTTATCAATAACCATGATTTCCAGACGCCACCATCTTTTAGTTCATTGAAATTAAAAAAAAAAAAGAAAAAAAAAAAAAAATAAAACATTTAACGTAGATTTAATTATCGTTTTCTTTTTTTCTCGAACTGACTACGCTATTGACCTGGCAAGGTGTTTACAGCTTCACCGGACTATTTAATTATCGTAATTTGTACCCAGACTAGGTTATGTATCATGACGAAGAAAAATACAGTCGAAAATAGTTTAACATCAGTTCAATTATATAATGAAAGATTGATTTTATTTAATTAAATTTTGTTAAGAAGCGATACCGTCGGACTTGAAAGATCTGTCTGTACATGAAAATGAAATGTGCAATTATTTAATCCAATAATCTTTATATATCATACAAAATTTTACTGTTTCGACATCGTAAAATGTAAAACGTTATTCATTTTACTGACAATTTTTGGTAAAGATTAAAACAGCAACGTCACAATATAAATATTACCATCGCCTTCAATAATATTTTAAGGAATCATTCCTTTTATTATAGGGTATGTTACATAAATTACGTAGTTATTTGTAAAAAGTCTATCCGTTTTTTCAATCTACAATACAGTCAGCTTGTTTTCATAAAGTCACATCACTATAGAGTGATTCATGAATATCACTACAAATTTGAAATATTTACCAACTCATAATACCACATAGGTTATTAAAATGTTTATAATTTATTTAAATGGTCAAAATTCAACTCCAAATATGTATTTATTTAATTTGAATACTATATTTATTCATGGCTAAGTGTAGGTATATATTCTCTGTTTCTTTATAAATTTTAAATCAATTTGTTTTAAACTGATTACTTGCAGCCAGATATCAACAAAAATTCCTGCAACTATGTGACACTGGCAGAACTGTGACTCCAGGCACATTGCCACAATAGAAAAAAAAATCAAGATATGTGTTTGATACTACTATCAGACGTTTAAGCGAATAATTAAAGAATTCAGTTATCAAAACCTCAGTAGTATTATTATTCTGATAAATATTAAACGACAATTAGTTTATACAATAAATACTTTAATGTAAAAAAAAATTGTTATCATATATATCATCATTACATAGTATAAAACAAAGTCCCCTACCGCGTCTGTCTGTCTGTTCGCGATAAAATGATTCATGAGGAACATTTTGGTATATGTCAACGATTTTTTTAATAATCAGTGCGGCACGTCTGCTGGACCCGCTTGTATCATATATAGAGATCTTCGTTTTAGTAATTTTGATTAGTGTCAGAGATTGATCTCTATATTTTGAACGAACATTATATTTTTACCAGAACGAAAGTGCATATACTGGTATCTCTGTTTACTATATTTCAGTAAACTAGACAAAGATCGCAAATCTATAAGCAACTAGATTCCTTATAAATAGACATTATCTCTTAGAAATCAAACTACCAATCTAAGATTCAGATTGTGTCGGATTATATACAATATATTCAGGTAGTATCGATACAACATTAATATTAAAACCGCATCATTTTGAGTCCGTCACTGCCATATTACACAAGAACATTATAACTTAAGATAACACTCGTAGATCTTGCAATTGGAATCACCACAATATTCTTCATATTTCAACACATTATTGTATAACACAAACACACGCGATTTCCTCAATGCATTCACTTTTCACACAATCATTTGGCTAAGACGTAACTAAACATTAAACTGATGACATTGTAATAGAGTTTATACACAAGCGAGGTGAGGCTCGTCCGGGGAGTGTGCACGTCTACTGCTGCTGCAGCAGAGGCACCTCAGGGTATGAAGGTTCCTGCTCCTCATCTGAAGAGTGGCGACTGGAGTACGACGGGCGGCCACTCTTCTCCCTTAGTCAGTATCTAGAGAAATAATAACTTATTTTAATTCTAATTTCTCTTGAAATTACCTAAATATAAAACGATAGTTTCTTATCTATGCAAAAAAAAAACTTTTTGTCTATGTCGTCTTTCCGTCGTTCCTTGTTCTTGCAAAGTCAAGTAAAGTACATTTTTTTACTTCTATTGTGATATACATTTCTATAATTGGTTTACGGAATTTTTGTCAGGGCTTAGTCTCTCATATACTGGTTTTTATATTTTACTATATATAATCTAGTGTTCTTTGAATCGTATTCGTAATATTTGTAATATTACTGGTGTTTACGTAATATAGTTTGGCTATTATGCATAAGAACGATGGATGGGAAATAATACATGGGAAATAAATTGAGATGCCACAAAAACTCCCTGGAAAGTCCTAACAAGGGGGCCACCATCTTGTTAAAATATTGAAATTATCACAAGACACTTGTAATATTACTATCTACTCGGCAATGACAGTAATCATCTGGAAGATTGATTGAAAAAAATAAAAGAAATCTGAATATGATAAGTTATGTATTACCTACGGTTGTCCTAAATACATTTGTAACCCATTATTAAAACTACTTTTAGCAGCATCAAGTACAAGCGAATGATTTGATATTCATAATTTGGTAACGCTTTTAATCAGTTGCATGAGAACATTTTCTTTGTAATATTTAATTAGTTCGATTCCTGGCTCAAGCAGGTATTTTATCAAAAACTTTTAAATAGAGTAAATAAAAGAATGTTTCATCTCAATAAATGTTGGTATCATTAATAATTAGGATTTAGTTAGATTAACCTATTTTGTTATGGAAAACATTAACTCTTTCTGTAGACTGAGTAAATAAACAAAAATGTATAAAAATTATATTTTTTTTTCATAATATATATCAAAACACATGCTGTTTTAAACCAGTTCAAAGGCCAAATGTCTAACTTATAAAAACGCGAATGTAACTTTCAAGAATTACAGTTAATCTGTTAAACTACAGTTAATTGTTACACATTTTATCATTATGACGCGACTGTTTGATTAAACTTTATTAATTAATTTTACACATTCTATACAAACACATTGTATACAAACAATTTATATTAGCTTTTGATTTCATAAACTAATAAGTTAGACAATGTTACCTGTTGTTGACTATTGAATTATTAAGTTGTTACTGAATAGTATTAAAAGCCCTACTTAATAGATACGAATTTATATTATATGTGATTAAAAGCCCCATTAGATACGATACTATACATGCATAACCTAAAAAAAAAACAAAAAACTCGGAACAGGTTTTTTTTTTCTATTGAGCTTCCGGTCTTACTACTACTATCCTATCCTTACTTAATATAATAAATGCGAGAATGAGTCTGTTTGTTGCGCTTTCACGCCTTAATTACTCAACTAATCATTATTAAATATTGCATACACATTAGGGTGGGTCAAAAAAATCAATTATTTTTTTTTTGGATCCGACACACGAAAACTTGTTTCTAGCTACCTCTAAAAAGTGCTTACTAAATCTGAGCTCTTAATATTAACGGGAAGATTATGCTCATCATAGTTTTCCATTTTTAATTTAGTCTCATATGAAAATGGTCATATCTTATCACCCATTGATCATTAAACTAGTTGCATCGTCAATATTTATAGGAAATTGAACGCTCTACAAAAATGGTATCTTGTACTTTTTTCATTAATCGTACCATTTAAAAGATATTCAAGGTCAAAGATTGAAGTATTTTAAGGAAAATAACTTTTTGTTTTGAATTTTGTAACTTACTAAAAAATGATTATTGTCAAATGTGTTTCAATTATTTCTATAGGAAATTTAACGCTCTACAAAAATGGTCTCTTGTACTTTTTTCATTAATCGAACCATTTAAAAGATATTCAAGGTCAAAGATTGAAGTATTTTAAGGAAAATAACTTTTTGTTTTGAATTTTGTAACTTACTAAAAAATAATTATTGTCAAATGTGTTTCAATTATTTCTGTAGGAAATTTAACGCTCTACAAAAAAGGTCTCTTGTGGTTAATCGATTACTCAAACCATTTCGAAGATATTCGCAGTAGAATCCCAATGCCTGATGATTTTAATAGTTTTTAAATAAATATTTTCAATTTATCCATTTAATTTATGAATTTTGAGCTTTTTTTTAGCTTTTTCGACTATTTTCTTTTTCATATTAAGTGGAACAGTATCATCAAACAGTGATAAAATGGCGAGTTCATCATTTAAATATCACAAATGTGAAGTCATTTTGTCAACAGTTGCTGATTAAATTGAAGCATCAATCTTTTTGTATTCAATCAGTTGTTTTAAAAATTCTAAATCGTTATTGTTATCGTTGTTATCGTTAACATTCTTTTTCTGAAATAAATCATAAATTAGCTCAAAATTCATAAATTAAATGGATATATTGAAAATATTTATTTAAAAACTATTAAAATCATCAGGCATTGGGATTCTACTGCGAATATCTTCGAAATGGTTTGAGTAATCGATTAACCACAATAGACCTTTTTTGTAGAGCGTTAAATTTCCTAAAGAAATAATTGAAACACATTTGACAATAATTATTTTTTAGAAAGTTACAAAATTCAAAACAAAAAGTTATTTTCCTTAAAATACTTCAATTGACCTTGAATACCTTTTAAATGGTTCGATTAAGGAAAAATGTATAAGAGACCATTTTTGTAGAGCGTTCAATTTCCTATAAATATTGACGATGCAACTAGTTTAATGATCAATGGGTGATAAGATATGACCATTTTCATATGAGACTAAATTAAAAATGGAAAACTATGATGAGCATAATCTTCCCGTTAATATTAAGAGCTCAGATTTAGTAAGCACTTTCTAGAGGTAGCTAGAAACAAGTTTTCGTGTGTCGGATCAAAAAAAAAATACTTGATTTTTTTGACCCACCCTAATACACATTGTCAGGGATATAGAAAAGTAATAGGTCTTTACCTATGAAATTGCCGTTCTGCAGTACTGGCCATTTCAAATCAAAATAATTTTTGTTTGGCTAAGAATTCTAATTTCAAATTAATTGTATTTTAAAAACATGGAATTCTTTTTCCAAAAGTAGTAATTTGTTTATTGATTAGTGTTACATTTTCATCGCATTTCAATCTTTTTTGTCATCATGGATACGTTAAAAATTCGAGTAATTATGGAATATGAGTACCGTCGTAGCAGCAACGCGGCACAAGCGGCACGCAACATCAACGACGTTTACGGAGCTAACACTACAAACCAACGCACCACCTGTTCTTGGTTTGCTCGCTTCCGTTCTGGGGATTTCGACCTGAAAAATAAACCTCGCTGCCGTCCGAAGAATTTGGTCGACAATGAGGAATTAAAGACGATTGTGGAAGCTGATGATACACAATCTACGGCTGAATTAGCAGCAGCTTTCGACGTTAGCGTCAAAACAATATTGGTACATTTGCGTCAAATTGGCAAGGTAAAAAAGCTTGACAAATGGGTACCCCACGAACTCAATGATCGCCAGCGCTAAGTACGCGTCGAGACGTGCCTTGCACTGCTCAACAGACACACAAATGAAGGAATTTTTTAACCGCATTGTTACCTGCGATGAAAAATGGATTCTGTTTGATAACCGCAAGCGCTCAGAAAGTTGGTTGGAACCTGGTTCAGCACCTAAACAATGCCCTAAACGAAAACTTACCCCTAGAAAAGTGATGGTCATTGGGTGGTCTAGCGCCGGTGTGATTCATCACAGCTTCTTACCAAACGGGGTGAGCATTACTACAGATGTGTACTGTGAAGAACTGAACACAATGATGGAGAAGCTGGCAAATTTCTAACCAGCATTGGTCAATCGCTCGTCTCCGCTGCTCCTGCACGACAACGCGCGACCTCATACTATACATCAGACGGTCTCCAAGTTGCAAGAACTGGGGTTGGAAGTTCTCCATCATCCGCCCTACTCACCAGACCTTGCGCCTATAGACTACTACTTTTTCCAGAATTTGGATAACTCCTTGGCGGGAAAAAAATTCAATACCCGAGAGGCAGTACAAAATGCCTTTGAAGAATTTGTTGCCTCCCGTCCAGCTGATTTCTTTAAGAAGGGCATCAATAAACTGCCACTGCGTTAATAAAGATGCATTGATTGCATGGGTGATTACTTCGATTAATACAAATAAAAAATACATGAAAAAAATTCGTTTCAATTTTTTCATACAAAACGGCAATTTCATAGGTAAAGACCTAATATTTCACGGTATTCTCCTTCGAGAAAGAAACCTACTGTTTCTGAAAGATATGTGAAACTTACAGTCCTCGTATTGACTATTTAGTTTTGACAGCTCTGAATACAGGCCATAAGTTCGAGCTTACATATTATATCGTCAAAAGATTAATACAAAACAAAGTTCAAATATTGTTATAGGAATTTAGAATTGTCATTAATGTACACACATCAAAAAAGTCTAAGCAACATGCGTGATATTACAATTTTTACCTTTATATTAATTAATTTCTAAGTATTTACTCAAACAAAGTGCGTAGGTAAGTAAACTTTTTTGTTATTGATGACATACTGGCTGGTTGTAAAAAAAAAATTGATTATGTTTTGTTTTTTCATAAAATTCAAATGACTGCGAATTTGTTTGAAATTAAGTGCGTTTTAATTGCTACGTTTAGTCTTGATTTTATAATTTTACCAACCATTTAAATAGAGTTAGCGACAAAATTGAATTGTTAGATATTCTTTACGTCATGAAGCGACGTCATTTGATGGCAGATGAAATGCAAAGAGCTGTAGGGATGTTGCAAGCGGGAAGTAATCAATCTCAGGTATCTCGACATTTTGGCATTCATAGACGTGTTATTTGTCGTCTTTGGCAGCGCTACAATAATACAGGAGAACCCGCTGAACAGCATCCAGGCCGTAAAAGGAGTACAACCACTCGGCAAGACCGGTACATACAACTGACTGCAAGACGCCAGCCGATGTTAACCGCTCGAGAGATAAGTTTGAGGCTACAAATTTCAAGTGGTGTTGATGTAAGTCCTCAAACTGTGCGAAATCGACTGCATGAGTACGGCCTACGAGCTCGACGCCCAATTAGGTGCCCACCGATACGTCACGGGAATCGCGCTCGTCGATATGAATGGTGTAGAGAACGCATAACATGAACCCAGGAACAATGGGATAAAATTATGTTTTCCGATGAGTCGCGATTCGGGTTTAAGCCTGATACAAGAAGGGTGCGAGTGTATCGTCGGCCCGGAAATACTGAAAGGCTCAGGTGCGTTCAAGAAGTTCATCCATACAGCGGCTCAACAGTTATGTTATGGGCGGGTATTATGAAGAACAGGCGAACTGAGCTCGTTTTTGTAAATGGAAACATGAATGCTGAAAATTACATTGAGGATATTCTCAGACCTTATGTCTACCCATTTGCACAAACCTTTGGCTCCAATTTTAGGTTAATGTATGACAATGCGCGTTCACATACAGCTCGGCGAACCAGTGAATACTTTGCAACGGAGAATATCCGGGTATTGATCTCAACCCCATCGAGCACGCATGGGACATTCTCCAGAGACGTGTTTTGAAGGACTTGGACGGAGCGACAACAACCCAACAGCTGAAGGATTTGCTACAATTCCATTGGGAGCGAATACCGCAAGATGACATAAACAGTCTCATTAATTCAATGAATAATCGTTGCTGACAAGTTCTGAATAGCAGAGGAGACCATACCTTGTATTAAATTGTTCTATTATTTCACAATAAATACATTTTCTTTAGAAATTTCATTTTGTAAGAAAAAAGTTTAGTTTCTTATGTATCTTAGTTTCTACAGTATATTCTAATATTGTTCATTTCTGTTATTAAAAGAACTTATAAAGACAACAGCTGTTAGTTTTACATCATAGAACCCTAAAGATATTATTTTAAAAATAAAATACAACGTTATAATGTGAAGAACCATCCTAAAATTTAAATTAGTATATGTTGCTTAGACTTTTTTGATGAGTGTATTTATAGATTGTCTCTCGATGTTACACATATAATATAATACATATCTATACGTATAATAAAAATGAAGTGTCTGTATGTAATATCAAAATAAAATTTTTTTACTACTTGGGTACGAAAGTATATACACGCTTCTGATAACAAAAACGCAATTTTTAAAATTTTTGTCGTTCTGTCTGTTTGTTCCGGGTAATCTCCGAAACGGCTGGACCGATTTTGACGGTAATTTTACTGGCAGATAGAAAAAATTACAGCGGGTTTCTTAGGCTACTTTAAATTAGACTAGCTGTTAACCACGGCTTTGTCCGCAATGCTATCTTCAAAACGGTGAAACCTATTTCCATGGGACTTTCACTGACAGATAGCTGACTTTATAAAAAGTAATTTAAGCAATTTTAATCTATACTAGCTGTTAACCGTGGCTTTGCCCGTAACGTTATCTCCAAAACGGTTTGACTGATCTTCACAAAACTTTCACTGGCAGATAGCTGATCTTATAAAAAGTAATTTAAGCAATTTTAATTTATACTAGCTGTTAACCGTGGCTTTGTCCATAACGCTATCTCCAAACCGGTTTGACCGATCTTCACGAAATTTTCACTGGAAGATAGCTGATCTTATAAAAAGTAATGTAAGGAATTTTAATTTATACTAGCTGTTAACCGTGGCTTCGCCCGCAACATTATCTCCAAAACGGTTGGAATGATCTTCACAAAACTTTCACGGGCAGATAGCTGACCTTATAAAAAGTAATTTAAACAATTTTAATTTATACTAGCTACTAACCGTGGCTTCGTCCGTAACGCTATCTCCAAAACGGTTTGACCGATCTTCACGAGACTTTTACTGGCAGATAGCTGATCTTATAAAAAATAATTTAGGCAATTTTAATTTATACTAGCTATTAGCCGTGGCTTGGCCGCAGTGCTATGTTCAAAACGGTTACATCGATTTTCACGGGACTTTCACTGGTAGATAGCGAACCTAATAAAAAGTAATTGAGGTTATTCTATTTTAGACTAGCTGTTGCCCGCGACTTTGTCTGCATGAAATTTAGCAAGATTTCAACTCATTCTTTATTTTTAATAAGAGAAGTAATTATCAACTTATTGTTTACAATTCGACATTATAATTAATAATAACATTAATGATATAGAGGTCTCCCTAATAAGATCTTACATTATAAACGTATTACGTAAAGTGTTCTATAATACAATTTCTTGCGGAACAGACAAGCGTTTATTTTTTGTATAGTCACAAAATCTTAATTATAATAATGACAATGTATGTTAAATTTAATGTAAATGTAAATCTTTATAATAATAATACTTTAAGTTATTGTTTCATTAGTTCCTTATACAGTGTAAGTGAGCACTAAGGTAGTTATATTGTGGGTTAAGGTTCCAAATATGTTGCTGATGACAAACCTCATTTGACACGCTGTTAGTATTTATATATCTAATGTACACGTTACATGTTACTGTAAGTGGCGTGCGTGTCGTACTTACAATTGCTTTTAAAGAGCATTTATAGAATTGTACATAATCTCACAATTTTATAATTCTTTAATACGATTTAAAAAAAAACGCGTGCGGAGATGCGGGTACAGCTAATTTCTAAATAAATTTGTGTTCTGTGCAGCTTTCTTCAGAGTGTTAGAAAAGATTGGCGTAGACTATATACTGATGCGAGTGCAGACGTGGACACAATTTAGTATTTTATAGACATAGAAATTCAATTTTATGGGATAAGATATTTGAGACTATAGGTTTTAGTGTTTGGCAACAATCTCATCTCATGACGATCTTAGCCTAAGGTGCTAAACACGCTATACTTAGAGCCGGTCCCACGGTTCACAGGTGCAGCTGCCGGAACACACTAACAGATTTTTCGCTACCGATTTTAAACTTGAGGGTGGTAGCTAGCCAGGCGGGCTTAGAAAAAGCCCTACCAACATGATAAAACAATAATAATCATTACATAGTATAAAACAAAGTCCCCTACCTCGTCTGTCTGTCTGTTCGAAATAAACTCAAAAACTACTGAACGGATTTTAAGCGGTTTTCACCAGTGGATAAAGTGAATCACGAGGAACGTTTTGGTGTATAATTTGTCAAGGATTTTTTTTATAATCAGGTCGGGACAACGTCTGCCGGGCCCGCTAGTTTATTAGAATAAATTAATGACAAAACATTCTTTTTGGTAACTCACTTCCTATAATTTTCCTCTCTGCCCGAATCAGCGTATGGAGCCCAGTGCGCTGGTGTTGCATCATTATCATCTCTCTCAATGTTACTCACATTATTACTGGTACCTGTGTGACAAACAAACAAATATATCACAAACAATTTCAATGAACGACATTATTTGATCTCTCACAAAATATATTCTTGAATCCACTTACAAAAAGTTTCATCAAAATCTGTCCAGCCATCTAGGAGGAGTTCAGTCACATACAGATGAATAGTAGAACTATATACCTATATAAAGATAGGTTTTAGCGTTTGACCAGTCATGTTAATTGAGAGCTAAAGGAGACTGGATCTCGAGTGCAGCTGCTGGAATAATCCAAATATGTACTCGGCGATAGATTTTCAACTTAAGAATGATAGCTAGCCTAAGATGGACTTAGAAAAAACCCTACCACCATGCTGTGCTTTCATCACAGTTTTTCCTTCACCGTTCGCTACGACTCAGTCGGTATGATTCGAACCTACGTCCATTGATGCGGTGTCCGAATACGCTATCAACTTAAGGCCGAGGTTAAAGCTATATTAAGAACTAGCCTCTGCCCACGACTTCGTACGCGTGGAATAGTTATTTTGGGCTAACACGCAGCGAAAGCTCTCAAAAGGAATAAAAAAAAACCTCGATGTTAAAACATTCTTCATTTTTGCTCCGCTATTATTGATTTTACCGTGATGATATATAGCCTAAGACATTCACAAATAACGTGGATTTCTATTGGTAAAAGAATTTTTAAAATCGTTTTAGTACTTCCTGAGATTACCCCCTACAACATCACAAACTCACAAACTTTACCTATATATAATACTAGCCCCTGCCCGCGACTTCGTCCGCGTAGTAATAGTTACTACTCTGGGCTAACGCTGACACGCAGCAGAAGCTCTCAAAAAGAAAAAAAACATCTCGATTTTGAAACATTTTTCATGTGTGCTTCGCTCCTATTGGCCTTAGCGTGATGATATACCATTCTCGATAAATGAGCTATATAACACTGAAAGAATTATTCAAATCGGACCAGTAGTTCCTGAGATTACCCCTTACAACGCCACAACGTCACAAACTCACAAACTTTACCTCTTTATAATATTAGTATAGATAGTATAGATTAAGTATAGATATAGTATAGATGGTAGTAACGAGTACTGACATCTGTCGACGGGCGTGATGGAGAGGTGCGGCCTGTCGGGGAGCGGGTCCTGCAGCGGCGCGTGTGCGGGCGCGGGGGGGTGCGGGTGCGGCGACACGGCCGCGGGGGGCGACGGGCTGTCCAGCGAGATGACGGCGCCGCCGCACGCGCCCGGGGATCGGTACCCGCTCGACGACACCGCCTCCACACCTGCACAACAACAAACAAACATACATCTCATTACAAAAAACAACACTCGTTTCACACCAATTTTATTATCTTACTACCTTATGCCCGTGTGGAATAGTTGCTTTGGGCTAACGCAGCAGAAGCTCTCGAAAAGAGAAAAAAACCCGATTCTCAATCATTCTTCATTGGTGCTCCACTCCTACCCGTCTTAGCATGATGATATAGAGTATATAGCCTTTCTCGATATATAAGCTATCTAACAGTGACAGAATTTTTCAACTAGGACCAGTAGTTCCTGAGATTAGCGCGTTCAACCAAACAAATAGAGCCGTCATTCAAATTACAATAATTTTTCATAAAGTGAACCGATTTTAATGAAACAAACACTAAGTTACTCTCGAGGATATGCTTTATGATTTTATTGGTTTTATTATGAACCCAGTACTTTAGCAGTGATGCGTATTCATACAAACAGACAGACAGACATTTCTAAAAATGATTGAAATGTATTCTATTACTTATTCCTAGACACCTGCAATAGTTTTCTTCACGAAAATCGAAAAAGTACAGACACGTTGAATTTATATTCTTATTATATGTATAGAAGATATCTTACCGCCGCGCC
Source organism: Antheraea yamamai (assembly GCA_036509395.1). NCBI lineage: Eukaryota > Metazoa > Arthropoda > Insecta > Lepidoptera > Saturniidae > Antheraea > Antheraea yamamai. The sequence continues at coordinate 14,296,992 of AP028442.1, forward strand.
ACCAGCACCACAGAGCGTCATTAGATTACCCCACTCTCCCTACCGCTCGCATTGTTTCAGTATAAAACAAGCAGAGCAACCAGGTTGTTTTCACTTCTCATAATCGGATTTGTATGGAAAAGGCTCGTGTATTTTTGGTTATACATTGAAAAAAAAAGATGAGAAACAAAAAATAATTTTGACATTTCATGCTGACAACTTTCAAATATTAGTTTTTTCATTCGCTTCTGTAACGTTTCTTATACATGAAAGAGGTCCGTTGAATGTACTTGCCTCCCACAGACCATTTTATCTATCTTCGAATCTACTTATGAACATTGCATACTGCATACGCTTGGATTTTGATTTGCCTTTCGATGAATATATTCATTACAAAAGAAAATTAATAAATGCTTGTAAACGATTTACGCAGTACCGCTTTATGCATACATACGTAACTATAAATGTACATCCTATAAACAACAGATTTACACATTAGATTAGCTTAGTTCGAACGCCGTATTATAGATTACCTAATGTTCCAAATGGTCAGAATCACTAATAATTAATTGTTATTCTATATAAAGGTCTGTTGCATCACCGTCTTGGAATCCTTTTAATTTAATATCTGAATCTACTAATCTCCGTACATATACAAAGTGTAAAACAAGAGTTCACACACTTTTTAAGTCCATAGCACACTTCCAAATTTAGTATTTTTTTCACGGCGCCCCTAACGTAGCTAGCTAGTCGAAATACAGTCAGCATAAATACATACAATGATACTAGTTAGATAGACACAAATATGTAAAAATCCACAACATAACTAAGTTAAACTACTGGAGAAATATTAAGAGGAAGGGCTCACAGTGTACCCCTTTACTGTGTACGACGCATCAGGGCGCGGTGAACTTTATTAGGAACCTCTGATGTAGAGTGTAATAAATGCCTTCTCAAAATCAAATCGAATTAAAAAATCTTAAACTTGAATTAATAGAACTTACCATTTGAAGATGTATAATCATCGGTTTTAATCACAGCATCGGAGACCGGTGGCGGGGACTTCGGTAAAGGTACCTTCCTCTTGAGAGGCAGTTCGTCCTCTGAATCGGAAGTTAAGTCTACTAAGACCTCGGCAGCCGGCTTAATGGTGCGATTCTCACCGACGACAGCCACTTTGGCAGCTCCGTTGGTTCCACTACCTTCTATAGGTATCACTTCTACAATGAAATTTCATTCATTAATACCATTGTTGTATTAGTCGTTCGATCATTTCAACGTTATTATTTTTTAATATTTATAAATATCTTAATTGAATATTTTCCATCTCACGAATTTTCGTTTCCATTTATTTTTATCTTAATATATAAAAATCCAGTGTCATGATGTTTGTCCACAATGAATTCCGAAACTACTCAACCGATTTTCATAAATGTTAGCATTTATGTATAATTTAGTCCAACTTGAGAGATAGGATAATTTATAACTCGATTAATGACCTCAATATATTTTAATTATAAAATTAAATGATCGTCAATATTGATTATTGTAATTAATTATTTGTAATTTTCATCGGTCTCGAACAGATGGCGCTTTAAGTGAGTTTGTTGACACGAAACTTTAGGACCGACTGTTATCGATATCTCATATATAGCGCCATGTTTTTAATTTTAAAAATAGTTTATCATAATTTTAATTCAACATGTAATAGCTGAGCCACAGCAACGGGTGGCCCCGTCAGCTAGTATCTTAATTAAAAACGTTACACACTATGATACATATATCGGCTGTTTAGCAGAAATAATGCAAGTTGTGCTTAGTTAGGAATTAATGAGCCTGTATGAAACTAATTAATTTATAATACTAATGCCCGGTTTCTGAGGTATTTTAATGATAGTTTATCTGTTCAATAGCGTTATCGGTTCGATAACTTGCCAAATTGCGTTTCTGAACACACAATCATACAATAAATGTCAGTAAAACTCAACAGGCCATTTGACAGTTTATCTTATGGATCACTTTGTTGAGTCAATAACTATTGGTAGTTTAACCTACTATCTAAGAAACAGGACGTAAGAGCTCTATTAATATGTAGGTGAACTGAACCCAATTTAATGCTCATGATTGGTGACGAAGATTATATTTATGAATTCTGCCTACCTAAGTCGTCGGATATAAGCGTGACGGGTTCAGTGACAGGTTGGTGCTGCTGCGGAGCACGAGGAGGTGGAACGTGAGCTGACCAGTTGCCATCGGCGTGAAGCTGGATCTCATTGCAATCGCTTGACAAGCGGGATGACGTCAGCACTTCTTGAAAATACCTGTTGAATACGAGACAACAAATACAGTTATTAACGTCCTGTCGAAACTTCTAGAAACAAGTATGGTAACTGATTACCAGCTTTTTTGTCTCATACACCATTTACCATATTTTTCAGTAACCTGATAGATAAAACTTCGAGGCCATTCCTCAATTTTAAAATGTTGAAAAGGTGATTTTATCGTTCAAATACATGTCCTCATATTATAAAGAAGTATTATTTATTTTTTAAAAATAGAAGGAATTCAGGATAAATAATAAATAAAAAAAATATTCCCAAAGAGAGAGATAGGGTTAGAGGAGAGGGGGTTTCTGTAACGCGTGGACTGCCATGTGGGTCACCGGTGACCGGCATTCGACTTTGTTCTAGTCGGCGCCTCGGACAAACCATGGAAAATCCGTCTAGCATGCAATGCGTTAAGTAGACAGTATGTTGTATAGATTTTGTTTTACTAATCATAAAAAAAAGCCTAAATTAAACCCAATTACCTTTTTATATTACACGATACATAAGAATGATACCTTAATCTATACTAATCTATAAAGCTGACAGAGTTTGTTTGTTTTTTGGTTCGCTGGGATCTCAGGACTCCTCTTCTAGTCATCATAGAAAACCCAAGGGTTTTAGATACTATTTATAGGAGGTTTAGATATATACCGAAGATATAGGAGCGAGCACTCATGTAGAATGTTACAAAATCGGGCAATTTTTTCCTTTTGAGATTTCATGTAGAATGTTAACATTGAAATTAGTTATAGAGGGCATGAAGAAGTATGGTCTATCAACAATAGTAGTTATGACAATAAAATTTTACTTATATTTATAAGCTAGTGTATGTACAATTAAAATAACAACTTTTCGATGACGGATATTGCTACAAATAACCAATTAATTTTTTTTATATTTCGTCTGATCTCTTCCAGGTAATCTCCAAAACTCTGTACCTATTTTAAGGGAATTTTACTGGCAGATAGCCGAAATTATAGCGGTTTACTATTGTAGTTTATTTTTCCGCGGCTTCGTCCGCATTGCTATTTCCAATCTCGTTGGACCGATTTTAACGGGGTGTTCACTGGTAGATAGCTGATCTCATAAAAAGTAATTTAGGTTTTTTTTTATTCCCTTCGGCCGCAGTGCAATATCCGTAATGCTTGAACTTATTTTCACGGGGCTTTCACTGGAGTAACTCCCTTATAAGACGTAACTTATGACTATTTTATTTTGTTACTCAACGACTTCGTATGCAATATTCTACTATCTCCTAATCGGATAGACCAACTTTCAAGGCACTATACAGGCAGATAACTAGAGAGTCGCAAGATTGTCCCCCCGATAACTAATGAAAACCTTGAAAAATTATACTTAAAACTTCCCCTATACAATCTAGTGGTTAAAACGGCAGTTTACATCCTCGTAGTTTTTACTTTTCGCGAACAGATAACGAGACAGATGCAGAGGACTTTGTTTTACACTATGTAGTGATAAACTGTTACCTATGCATTCGTTCGTGTGAAATTGATCAAAAATAATTTGTTTACTGTAAACAAGCGCGTGAGACGTGCGCTTTACTGGACTTCAAGAATAAATGTATGTAATTTGAATTATATTATCATTTTGGTCAATTTGGCGGCCATTTTGTTTTATTTACCGCGTTTGCATCTACATAACTCAGTGATTATAGCAACGTATAAGAATAATACAATTATATCGACAATATGGGCATGTTTTGTCTATATAATAAACGATTTAACACATCTTGTTCGATACTGTATAGTTTAAGATTTTCATTACTTTCTTATATAGAGTTAATGAGCACTGCAGGGTGGTACATAGTAGGTTACAGTTCCAGGTATGTTGCTGATCGACAAATCGGATCCCATTCGATATACTATCGCATCCTTGCCCAATGGACACATCAGTGACACTCGTAGCGATGTAAGTTGCTATTTCGCTGTCGTACATCTTCAGATAGCTTTTCTTTTACTGCAATTATAAAAAAAAGTCAACATTAAACACCAATTATTATTAAAAAAACGCGTGCAGAGCCGCGGGGGACATTAATATTTTATATGCTTAAACCTTTCTATAAGTCTTGGTTATAACCCAAACTATAGGTAAAGATGAGAATTATTTGTTATCTTTACTTAACACGCGAAATGCTATTTTAAATTCGTGTGCGATAGAATTTGCTATAATTATAACGACGTAGAAAATCGTGAATTAATTTTAACTGGACGACACGAAATAACAAACAACAAAGATAGGTAAAGGGAAATAACGATCAGTGATATGATATACAAAACAAAATGATTTGATAAACAAAAATTGAACAGTCTGTGTAAACTATTCCAGATGATTAATGAGTACAGAATTCGTAAAACTTATATGAAATTATGAGTTTCTGTCTCAAAGATGAGCCTTGAAATATATCACACAATGGCATTATTGATTGTTTATTTTGCTATTGTCTTTGATCATGTTTGAATTAACTTTATTTATACCTCACTATTCTAGGGGACAAAAGATATAATATTAAAAACTAGCCCGACGGACGTTGTCCCGCCCTGATATTAAATTTTTTTTTAAACAAATTGTATACATACATACTCCTTCCACACGAATCACTTTATAATAGTTATAGTTTTTAAGTTTATCGCGAACAGACAGACAGACAGCCGTGGCAGAGGACTTTGTTTTATAACATGTATGTAATCATTCTGAGTTTTTGCTAAGATGAACCTTAATATATAACATAATGGCGTTATTTATTGTTTACTTTATCATTGTCTTTGTTCATGCTTTAATTAAATTTATTTACATCTCACTATTTTAGGGAACAAAACACATAATATCATAAATTAAAGTCTCATCAAATATATCTACAAGAGAAAGACACTTACTCAGCGAACGCGTGTAGTCTGGATTCTTGGTGCCCTTGTTCTTGAGCCGCTGCAGGAGTTCTGATGATGTGAGCTTCCTCACCATGAACACGCTGAGTACGTATGCACGTGTGAAGTCTGACGCCCAAGTAACATCAATAGTATTCGCCACCGTCGGTGATAATTTCACTAGCGAAGAGATGTTCACCGGTCTCGGAGGCCGCTTTGGTTCTGGTGTTGGTTTGTTCGTCGGTATTGGATTCTGTGTAACGACAAGGATATTTTAACACTGTTCTTTCCAAAGTGGTCTGTATCGACCCACAGAGGTCTATGACGACTAGAAAAGGGGTCGGATTTCAGCAAAAAAAATATGGGGGGTCCACGATATGCAAATAAGAGTTAAGGATAATAACCATATAAATGTGATTTAAAGTAGGCGTCCACATTTTCGCATCGTAAGTATCGGACGCATTGCATCAAACGGATTATTTTTTTATACATTGCGTCCACAGCATCAGTAGCGGTCGGATTTGCGTTTCCTTGGAATCGTCGTTGTGATAGGTTACATAATGTTCGGTGGAATGTACAAGATAATGGAGGAAATCGAAGAAGAAAAATTTGTTGTAATTGCATGTTTGTTATTGTTAGCAGAAGAAAAAGGAGAAACAAAATCTAAATCATCTAAAAAAAGGAAAAAGTAATATGTGGGTACACGATATATAAAAGAAAACATCGCAACATGGAGAATATCACACATAAATGGTGAATATCACAAATGGAGTGAAATCCAGAGTCTGTCCACTAATCGGCATTGAATATCACGAAATGGAGTGAAACCCAGAGTCTGTCCACTCGGAGTAATCGGCATCACCATTGATGACGGGTAATCGGTACGATCGTAAAATGTTTAGTGGAGATACGGAATATTATTTATTGACTTGCCTTGTAAGACTAGAGTAAATATTTTTGAAACGCAAGTCTAAAGAATAGAGGCACACTTTTATAAAGCAAAGACAGTATAGTTAGTCACTCCCAAAAAATGCATATTTAATAAAAGCACCTTCGGGAATGTACTTTTAATCCCGATCAATTTCATAAAAATGTCTCTACAAGAGCAAAAATTACTTAATACTACTGTACATATAATGAACTAATGTACTCACTGGTAGTGGACACATTTTATTGTTAACTTTGACATTAACACTCGGTGGAAAATGGTCCTCTTGCTCGCATGATGTCTCCAGAAGACAGAATCTCAATTGTGCCTGACAATAAATTGGAAATAATATAAATCTTTATACATACACAACATTTAAATAAAGTCAATTATATACCAAATAATTTAAAACATCTGATTATAAATATGGATAACTAAAAAAAACATAAATAAAAATAAAGGGAAAAAAAGGGGCCCAAAAAGGGGAGAAAGGGGTAAAGAATTGGTTAATACGGGCAGGAGGAAAACCGGGACCCGGGATGACATATAACAAAATAAAGTGTTTGTGTACTTATGTACACGCGTTAGAAGTTATACTTCTTTGGTGTAACAAGATAAAAATCTTTTCAAAAATTTTATCTTTCTCCTTATTCTACGTTTGTAGAAAAAACGACACTAACAATAGAAAAAAGGTATTTAATACATTGAAAGTTGTAATACAAACAACACAGAAACAAAATGTTGACTATAGCTAACTTCAAAGTGTCGGTTTTCGTGACGGTGTGCGCGCGCATCGTAAAAATTTACTCTCATCATTTTTCCCTAACGCGCCAAAAGAAGTATAACTTCAAAATATTATAACATAATATATAATAAATAACTATCAATGTGTGTTGTTAGTAGAGGTACTTGATATTACAACTGATAATCTAATCCAGTATTCCTATATAGTTAATAACAAATTATTGAAGAAATCATTATTCTGCTGTTGATTATTCGTTATCCGTTATTATTAACAATGACACTGTTACACCGGTGCACTAGATTCAATATTTCGTATTGATTATTTTAAGTAATATAGAGTAACAAACAAACTCACTATCTTATTTAAAGTTATTGTAATTTTAATGACGCGACTTAAGTACGAGAGAAATTTAGATAAGTAGGTGGACTTAATACATTCAGATGATTTTATTAGTCACTGTTTTCTTAGATTAGGTTGGACGTGGACGGAGTCACGGACACAGCTAGTTATTAATAATATAATAAACGACGCAGACAAAATCGCAGGTACCAGCTAGTTATTATACATACATACCTGTATAACGTAGTCCAATTTGTTGCTAGTACCAACTATATCCTTCCCCGAGGCTATTTCCGTGGCCTGTTGAGGCGTCAAGTGAAATATGTAGGTGCCTTCTTGCATGCGGCCGGCTTGTACTGGTATCATAGTTGAAGGCTTCATCAATTCCGCTAACACGTCGTAGAAGGGTAACCTGCCGTGATTTAAGACAACACTCTTTACCAAAGACAAAATTGTCAATACCTTTTTTTACTACAAGCTACTAGAGTAAAGATGAGAATTATTGCAATTTTCTACAAGTATTTAGCATGCTAAGTGTGCTAATACTAATTAAACTAATTTGCCGCTAAACGAAATAGCTACTAGGTATAACGATTAATGATCGCTATAGCATATCGCAGTAATCGCTAAAATGAACGAATCGAGTTATGTCAAGTTTTTAACCAATAAAAAACATTGTAATGACTGTTCGAGAAACAGATTCTTCCTTTATGCTGTCCTCCCTTCTTATATTCCCCGCCCTACTAACTGGTAGTTTTGACGTTCATAAGCGCCTTCTCAGGGCCTAAATTGAATACAGGATATTTTGATTTTGACTAATCTTACGTGTCTCTTAGCTTTAGTGAATAATAACCCTTTAGTTTTTTTACATGTCTTGTCATTATATATTAAAATTAACAAAATCAAACTTTAAACAGATCGTCTATTTCTTTATCGTTATGTCTATTTCCTAATCGATATGTATCTAAGTTTGGCTATATGTATATTTGTGGGAAACACAATAAAAAGGTCTGAACACAAATTAGTTATCTTCGTTTTCGAATTACATTTTATAATCGGTCTCCTTCGTTTATGACACTAGCCACAGACAGTGCACACTCTGTATCTACATGACATTGACGGTATTGTATATTGCTTACATAAGGCGCCATAAATTAAAGAAGAATTTCGTTTACGAAACTAACATGTGGTTATAGTCGACCAATCACAGTAAATCTCATTCATATCCATTTTTAACTGAAATCGATATTTTTATTATTCGGTTTTAATGCGTTATAAAAAAGGATAAGGACATGTCAGGTAAAAATGGCTTGGCACGGAACATGTTAAGTTCGGACTTGCTTATAAAACAGTTAAGAGTTCGTATTGATTTTATTCTGAAACCAATAATGTTCGATGCATGTATACATACTTTTTGAACTTGACGTCGGGGTGTACGGGGAATGGCGGCAGCTGTGCGGTTGGCGAAGGGGACGGCATCGGCGCGAGAGCGGGCGCGCTCGCCCCTCCGCCGTACCCGTGGTACATGCCTCCCGCGTACATCTGGTTCTGGCGAGCCTGCAACTGCACTTCTGTTCTCCTTTGCTTTTGGACTTGTATCTTTATGACAAAGTACGATAAATAAACAAAAACAATACAACAACAACACTACTTCTATCTAATACCACTCTTCTCCATGCTTATACTATACATACAGACTTTTCGGTTATAGCGACGTCAGACTTACGTCCCTTGAATTTAAAGCATACTTTCGAAGGAAATTCATTCGGCAATAGTAACTATGGTTATAACGTCAATTTCGAGTATAGCGACTTGTTGTTATGAACCATTTGTGACAGAATCTTAGAAATTATATGCGCATATTGCAAACTGACTCGGCAAAGATACAAAGAAACATTCATAAACCTATTAAGCCTTCTTATCCTTTGTTTACATTTCTGTCTGTAGGTGGTAGAGCCACGCTGAAACTATTACTGGTTATAGCATGAATGAGTCGGCTCGCCCGGGGTAGTACCACCTTCTCACAGAAACACCGACGTGAAGTAACAGTGCTTGCATTGTTGCGTTTCGTTCGGTCAGCGAGAGCGTCGGTGACCCACCCACCAACCCTCTCCCTCCCTCCCCCCCCCCACAAGCTACTAACACAGTCGCGAGTCTCCTGGTGTTGTTAGTGTCTATGGACGGCGGTGATCACTTAACATCAGGTGACCCGTCTGATCGTTTGCCTCTTATGATATATAAAAAAAATTACAGATGGCCAGATATGCTTACTTTGTTTCTAGGTAGGTCGTCTAAAGGACGTGTACAAATTTGTACAATTTATGCGATATGACAACGCTAAAAAAGTACTGTTTGTTTGATGAAGGCAATAATCATTTAAATATTGAAGAAATTATGAAAATGGAACACACCTTACTGTGTATACAAAAAAATATACTTAAACAATGCACTATATCACATTATTTCAATAACACCCGTGTATGACAAACATACATAATTCGCTAAATAAATAAATATATGTACATGACTTTCTGCTGTTTTGTATATAGCGACGACATTAAAGTGGTTCCTCTCCAACGTCATTATAACCGAAATCCACTGTACTTATATCATTTTTTAACATCCACCATAAAAATTTAGTTATGCGTTCGACAGGACAAATTATAGAAACGAATTCGCTCGAAAACGTGTGTAAGCATCATAACTCTCCTAACGTCCATGTAACTCATGGGAAGGATAAGTTTTTTATTTTATAGTTTTAAACACTTCTGTACATTTCTGAACAAAACACTCCTGTAAGTAGACTTTTATTAGATAAAAAATTGTAATTTTGATGATAAATGATATCATATAATACACTCCCGTAAACTTGACTATATAACACTTTCCAGTAGCAATATTTTCAATTCAGACAGAAATGAACATTTTCCTGTTTAGCAATAACAAATTAAAAAAAAACGTATATCTGTTACAGTATAACATCATAGGTATAACAACTTCTTACATAATTACTTCAAATAGGATGATTCTGATTAAACAATGAATGGTAGAGACAGTTTTTCAACATTTATAACGATAAATTATAGATAGATATCTATCTATCTCATATTGAAAATGTGTCACCAAGCATTTATAAGTGTGTTCCGGCAGCTGCACTTGAGAGCCACTACTAGACCACATTGTCATTTAAAATCAGGTGATATTGGGAACAAATGTTAAACCCGATAAAATATATTTAAAAAGTATAATGTTGGATGCTCAGAACAATATAAGTAAGGTTACAACTCCAAAGCAGAAATAGAGCCCATTGCAACATTAAAAAACTTAAGGAGTCCTCTTAAAATAAGCAATTTTAGGGTTTACCATTTCCATATATTTACCATAAATTACCATTATTTATCACCAAATATCTATAATAATGTTGGTACTAGATTTTATTAATAAAATATGTAGATGCTAAAATATGACAAACTCTTTTTCTTGTACATTAATTTTAATTATAGACATTAAATGCGTTAACGAGAAGAGTGGTCAAATTAGCAAAGCATAGGAACAGGCGTGTGCAAGTAATAGCAAAAAAAAAAGCGAATCACTATCAACAAAATAAAACATAATCAATATTCTATTTATAGAGTACTATATAAAAAATTAAGCATATGCACTGAGTAATCAGCGTTCTAATTTTATGCATACGAAATACGAAAGCTTCTATTAAAATAAACATTACTTCCGCATATATAAAAATGCTCATGCTCAACAAATATTAAATCAAGTCTAAATTGAAACATATTTCAATATAACATTACTAAGTATAAAGTTACTACTCTGCAATCAAATATATAGCACTATTGTTTGACAAACACATTCCAGGAAACAAATTTTTCATTAAAATTAAACTGACTAAAATCTTAAAGGAACCATAATTTTCTCAATTACAGCTCTTTCATTCTACACAACTGTTATTAATTTAGGCATGCTAATGATATTGACCACAGAGGTAGATCATAAAGCAATCTACATTAGGTTTAAAATTTGACATAAGATCTAACATAATGCCTATGTAATAGACAATACATACTCTAAGAGTTATACATTGACATATAAAAACCTAAAACACAGCCTCGAATAAAAGTAGCGCTTAAAACCGGCCGCAAAAACTCCCGAATATACATACGTGGTTATAGTTATGTAATAAACTTATGATTTTGCAAATTCAACTTTATCTGAAATATTTAAAGTTGTTTTTACAAGGACGCAAGCGACGCGAGGCTATTTGAAATGAATGCATAATATAAACTTATGCATTAATTTTTGTGGCCGGCTGTGAGACGTTAAGTGTGCATCTTGGGTTTTTTATATATCACTGGATTTATATCACTTTTTTCTTATGTACATATAGTATTTATACACAGAAATACCCAGTAAATTACTTTCAATATCTCAAGAATTAAAGGTTAAAATCTTTTAAAATGAATTTTATTAGTGTTAGCAATGCTAACCCTTTGCACTCGAAGTTTTTTTCATTCGTATTACCAGCAACTCGAAACCGCGATTGTCTGTTGTTATTGAGAGCATAAGGCTATGTGCACATGACAAGCGCTTAACGCGCGGAAAAGTCTTTGTATGGTGTTCACATTGTGCTCGCTTGTCAAGCGTTGAACGTGCGTTGCCACGGCCGCCCTAGTTCAGTTTCTTCTATATTTGTCCGCTATCCACGTCAAAAAGCGCGCGCTCAACTGAACGGTAATATAGAATACCAATGATCTCAAAGCGCGCGTAGACAACTGTCAAGCGTTAGTGCAGTGTTCAACGCACGCTTTATTAAAATGCACTTTTTTCTTCTTTTTTTCGAACTGACTACGCTATTGGACTTGCAAGGCCTTAACTGCTTCACCGGACTACTAAGGCGAGCGTTTACGGTACTCAGCCGATTTTATTTTGACAACAAGCTCAAGGGTGCACGGCAAACCACGGTTTGGGTTGTTGCCTAGTTCATGCTATTCGCGACCTAACTGAGCTAAGCTACATATTTATACGTATATAAGTTAGTGATATATATATGAGTACCAAGCATATGTACTTCAATAACTCTTATATGTATTTCGTGTCGAATATTTTTTTTTCTGAACTAGTTCAATTCAATAAGGGGTTAAAACGCGCGTTAGCATGTGTACGGCCTGAATAAAATGTATATAGTTGTAAAGGCGCGTTAAGCGCTTATCATATGAACACAGTCTTACAAACCGCGAGCCGCGACCGTCACTTTTGTCATCAAAATTTTAAATGGCTCGAGTGCAAAGGGTTAAACAAGAATAGTACATTCTTACTAAGAATAGGTCATTAGTGAAGTTGGAGGCTGGAGTTAAAATGGTATATCCGAACCAGTGAGAGTATTATTTATTTTACAAGTTCATCATGTGTTTTCATAGAATTATGTAATAGAATCTATAAAAAATAAGTTACAGATACCGGCATGGCTTGGGAGCGACTATCTTGTGTGTTGTAGCCGCTGACGGCTGGATGCTGATACATGTTACGCGACCCTGCCAACGCTGGCGCCAGGGGGTCTTTTCCTTGGGAACCACTGCCCGGCCTCACGCCGCCAGATGGTAGTGCCTGACTGTTCCTGTTCATAAATAATAATAAATATCATCTAGGGATGCTTCAGTGGCAATACACTACCACTTAATGGTAAAAATTGTATAGACCAGACACTGGCTATACTATAGAGGCTGCATATGTGACCATGCATCTTGAAAGAATAATTCTTTATTTTAAAACAGGGTTTCTCACACTTGCAGCTCCACATATGTCCATTACATTACCTAGACACCTGTGAACCTCTTTAAGTAAACTTATTGTAATAAGAAATAAGATTTTATATTTAAATAAAAGATAGAAATATGTTGTTAAATAATTAATATGATGTGTAGACTTGGTCCTTGTCACAGATCCAGTAAATTTTAGCAGCAATTTATGCTAAATCTTTAGTTGATTTCTGTATTTCGTGTTTATTATGACTAACTATGAAAACTTGCAAACCACAAAAGGAAATTGACCTCTTTGGGTGAGAGACATTTATATTCTTGCGGTGCTGCTGTCCAAAAATCGATTAATGATATATTTTCAATATCAGCTTGAAGAATCAATTTTGCCATGATTCCAGTTTCCTAGTGCTTAAACCTTCATTTATGCTTTCAATTGTGTTTGGTATTCAATCTACACTCTACATTAGCATTATCTGGAAAGTGTCTCTTTTCAGTTTGTCAGAGTAATCAGAAATATGTATAATATTTTCAGCTTTTACTTCGGTTTCCACAGATGATATGTTCTGCAAACAAGCGTATTGAATGCAGAATTAACCAGCCATACATTAATCTCATAGCGATCCCGTTTCAAATAACTGATGAGCCCCTAGGGAAATCTATGAGAAACCCTATTTTAAAATAGATGTCGAATTTTGTTGTATCTAGACCCCAACACCGGAAGCAAGAAGATTCATGCGATTCAATTTAACACGATTCAATTTAACACGGAATCAATTCACAACCATAAATGCTGTAGTTGTATTTCATGCTGGCTGCTTTCGAGAGTAACGCGACAATATCTGACACTTGCCTAGAATTATTGAAGAGTTTTTGTTGTTTGTGGCCATTTTCGGATGTTTTGAGCCGCGTTCTAAGTTCGGAAGATGTTCCATTTTCAGCGGGGGCAGACGCGGTCGCGCTCCCTACTCTCGCTGAAGATCGTGTTTTAACCATTGTTCACGACCGTTCATCTCATGTTAACTGAAATTCACGGGTCCAAAAATGGACAAACTATAAATCAACTGTAACATTAATAAGGTTTTCTGGAAAATTTCTTCAACATTGTGAAAATTAAACACCGCTCAATTCCTTATTTCTCTTAAGCCTTAACTGAAATTAGGGGGAGGGATATTGATTTACAGAACATCTGCAATTGAATAATTTATTTTTTATTTTTGTCGTCAATGGTTAAAACAAGTCTTACAGCTTTATAATATATATCAAAACAAACCGTAAATCCTTTAACGAAGATATTGATTTGGAACAAATGTTGGTGATCCTTTAGTAAATAGAAATTGGCAAATTATTCCACTGCAGCTGTGAAGGAGAATTGCTAAGGAGAGAAAGTACATTAACAGTGTACATTAACCACTTCTTTTTATTTTAAGCTAACCACATTCACAATTGATTTTATTGATAATGTGGTTGAAGATAATAATAGAATATGCCTAGATTTGGGGACTGGCTCTCAACTTTAACTGCGGAAATGATAATATTTGGCATTAGGTTTACATCTTGAGGGTGGTAATTTGCCAGGCAAGTAATAAAATGACTCTACCACCTTTCTATAGTTGGATCACAATGTTTTCCTTTATAAAACTCTTAGATACATTGTACAATTTGATCTATCATTATTTTAAAATTATTGAACTGACAGGATTTTTATGTAAGAGAAATATGGGATTGTCCTGTCAAGGAAATTTTCCAGAAATAAAAATTTAATAACAATTATAATGATTTCCATGAAATCAATCATATAAACATCACAACAATACAGATACCCAAATAAACCCCAATAAATATTCATTTGTCTGAAAATTTTCAATAATTCTCTTTTATAAAATTTAGTAAAATTGTACAACTAGATTTTATCCTACTTGTTCTAAAAGAGCAAAACTAATTAAAGGCAGGATGATAGGAAAATGTAATATTATATATTCCTGAATCATATTTACTTATTAAGCTTCTAATGTGAAAAAAATGTAGAAGCATTGCATTATGATCGTAACTATAAATGAGAAAGTTTAAAATGCAGTGGTCATAACATACAAGAGTTTTATTATATACTATCTTTTGCTTGTAGCTATGCTCTCATTTATGTACACTTTAAAAATAAAATTGTTATAATTAAAATAATACCACACGAATTAAAAATAAAATGCACCCCTTGTTGCTTGCTGCTACTATAACTTTCTATACATGAAGTAGTTTTAAAAATGTGTATTACTAATTTTTGAATTTATCCATTAAAAACAAAAAAATCAAATATATTCACTTTATAAATTGTACTATACAGCCGGGATTCCTAAAGTGGGTTCTGCAGAAATTATTTATTATTAGCTATTAAGTAATACCACGATTACCACGTGATGAGAAGGATTCTTTACTTTTATGTAAATAGGTAGGTAGTTAGCAAGCATTCAGCCCAGACTATGAATGGCCCAGTAGCGCACGAAGCCAGAGACAAATACACATTTCTTAAAAAAATGTTCTTATATAAATTTCAGTGTTGATTTGTAATCATTTGATACGGAGTTCCATAAAATGAAAGATATTTGGTTCGAGTTCCATTATCTTTAAGGTTTAGGAACCCCCCCTGCTATAAAGTACAGATGAAAGATTATTACATTACTCAGAACCTTTTACCAAATGAAGCTTTCCATTAGAAATATACATTTCCTTTATAATATAGTTGGCTAAACCCTCTCTGACATACTTAAATTGATTGAAAATTTATTTATCTTTTACAAATATATTTACTTAATTATTTCCTTCTATACTCGCAATCATAGTTTACATTTACCAAATAATATAAAAACAATTATGTACTTCTTTGTTAAATCATAAAGAGAAAAGTGTTTGAAGGTAGATAAAAATACCACGAGAAAGTGTTTTGGATATCAATAAAAGAAATATATGAAAAATACCTATTATAATATACATTCATATTTTATTTGTCGACTTAGATAAATCAATAATTGAAGATCTCGTATCGACATATCCAAATTCGTGTGACAAATTTCGAATAGGGCTTCTTGAACGTTGATTATTTTAAAAAAAACCGGCAAAAGTCCCAACGGTCAGAAATACGCATTTTAAATACAACTAAAAACATTTCAGATCGTTTCTTCGATTTAAAGAAACAAGAACGGGTAAAATCTATTTTCTAAAAGAAAACGTACACAAAATTTAGCAATATGGATGTCAAGTGTTAGATTTAAATATTACTTACCATGATAGCGCGTTACTGTAATCGTAATATCTACTCATATTAAATAAACGTTATAGAAAATACAGTCAAATTCAAAATACGACTTATAAATCATTTACAAATGTCTTTCACATCACAAAACAACATATCTTGACTCTCGCTGCACAGCGCCACATTGGCCATAAACAAAAACATTAGTTTTTACGGGGATAAGCACATGTGCGGCTGTTGCCTATTTTACAACATTGGAAATCTATTCAGTTAATCAAAACGGCTACTATTATGGTACTGTTAATTTATTTACAAAATTTTGTAATAATTTGTTGCGTGAGCATTAATTTCAATGTACGAATTATTTATTTTGTATAAAAAGTATGTACGTAAGTTTTTTTTTTTTAATAATTTAACCATAAACATTTAAAGAGTTGTTACTTCCTTTTCCTATTTTCTAGTGCTGTGAAATATTGTATGTTCGGATACACATAAAAATACTTTTTTTAATTTCTAGCACGACATAGTCTACGAAGGAATAATTACTTATAAATGTCTCTTGTATAGCCTTCCAAAGTAGTGTTGTTGTAATTATTATAATTTCATAATTTTACAAAATTGCTTTATTTTAAATAACTTTTATTCTATAAACATATCATTAATTTAATAAAAAAACGTCTAATAATATAATAAAGAGCGATAGCACCATTGGGTTGTAATTTCAAAGATAAGTAACTCTTTGGTTTGTGATTAAATAGGTAATATATATATTAGATAGATGTAATTTATTAAAATATGAACCTAATTACGATCCAACTAACGAAGTGAGTATCTAGGTTATATAAGTTCCGATGAATTGAAATTTTAATTTATATAACCATCTATTTTTAGATTGTTCAGACAAAAAATTTTAATGAGTATAAACAAAAATAAGAAATTTATTGTACGCATCGGCGTCAATGCTAGAAAAGTTTCTCACACATATCCGAACAAGTTTCATTCAAAAACCTAAACAATTGTTTACAAAGAAGCTCAATTATTATATTTATAAAATGATATTATAATAGAATTATCAAATTTAAGTATAAGTTTAAAAACATTTCTGATAAAATTTAATTTAGTTCGGTGTCTAGTTTTAGGATTTTACTGCAATATTTTTGTGTGTTAGTTTTCACTGGCTGTTAAATATTGTATTCTGGAAACGGAAATAAACCTAAACGTTATTACAACATCCTAACCTTTGCGCACGAATGGTCCAAATATTCAATCGATATCGATAAATTTAAAATTATTCAAATTACATGTCTCCACACATAGGTACACCTATATAATACAAATCGGTATTTTAGATGACCGAGTGGTGAGGTTTTGTTGTGCAGTCCGTGTTACAATTACGAATTGAACTTACAGGCGAGTCCATATAGTAGAGAACAAAATTGACACTAATCTATTGCACTCCTACTACTAGATGTTTAAAAATTAATACATCTGTTTATGTAAAAAATATTTTATTGGTAATAATTTAATGATGCTATACAATAAACAATTTAAAATAGTTATTGTAAAGTCGGCCTTACTTTTGGGTATATTATTATATTCATTTTCTTAGATAAAATATTATTACCATAATATGATCTACAAATAAACTGTGGCACATATATTTGTATATAATTATGTGAACATATTTATGTTAATGTTCCAAATAATTAAATAAGCTCTTAGTTTTATCTAAAACCTTTTCACCAGCATAAGGTTTAAGGACTTATTATTACTTATGTTTTAACTACAACTATATGTATTTTGAGTACACCAGAAGGACCACAGAGGTGCGGCTTTTATGCCTCGCGTTGCTAATCGAAACATATGGAAGTCGAGTCTGGCGTAAACAGGACGTGTTGCTCCTTCTGCTCGGTCTGTCCATAGCCGTTCCGCTAACGCTGCAGCTCGAGGCCAAATGTGAGCGTCGAACGCTCCTTCGTTTAAAGCTGATGACCATACTGTGGCTTCTCCGCCCAGAACGAGATCGACACCGTTCCGAGTCCACGGTCGATGTTCATAAACTCGTTGCCACGAGTTATACGAAGCACCTCCGCTGTCCTCGTGCCACGCTCCCATCCCATTATTCAGATCCCACGCATCCTCATGAGAAAAAACAGTTCGCACTCCCGATACGTACTTTTGTGTCCATTCAGCATTACGTACTTGTAACCCTAATACGTGCATGTATTCTTTTAAATCAGATTTGATACGGTCGTTTATCTTTGATGACCACATTAGCGTTACATTTGGTAACTTACCGTACGCGTTTTCTAGTCGCTGGAATGACGTTCGTGTAAATTCAATCCAAAGTTCCATTGGATCTATATCACTAAAGTGTTGCGACCAACAACGATCGTAAATATTATCACCACCAAGGTGGAAGATATCGTCCACACCAGTTAGAAGTAAAATTTCAGCGTAAATATATTCTAGAATTTGATATAAATGTGGATTGCGCGGATTTAGTTGTACGCATGGAGGCTCACTGCAATATTCTACCCAAGGTTCAACCTCGGCACATATCGAAAGGTTTCCTATTCCCGCAAGTAAACCCCAATTCCAAGCGTGGCCTACCCGAGCTGGAGTGTTAATCTCTATTAAAACTCGTATACCACGAAGTCTAGCTCGATGAACCAAGGCCCGTACCTCATCTGTAGTGTATACGTCACTCGTACTGTACGCTCCCCACTGCGCAAGTTGAGGTATATTGTTCAGTTTTAACGAAAACGCTTGTGAATCGCTCACGTGCCAATGTAAAGTATTTAGCTTTGAAGCCGCCATAGCATCAACAGTTCGTATGAGATCGCTTATGGGAAAATAATTACGGGCTGTATCTATTAGCAGTCCACGATATTTGAATCGCGGAGCGTCATTTATATTAGCAGCTTCCAGAATTAGTAAGGAACGAACGACAGGATCAAACCAAACTAATTGAGCAAGCGTTTCCAGCCCATGACGTGCACCACAGAAAGATTGTGCAATTATATCCACATAAATAATAGTAACGTCTATATTCGCACGTAGCGAGAGTCGGTAGCTTTCGTTCGTATTCACTAGCATTCGAGGATCACCACTGCCCTTGATCGTAGCTCTAACCACCACTCTGTACCAGGATGCGAAGCCATGATCTTTTTGTTCCATGTAACGTAAATCTTCTTGAAATATTTCAAAAGCGCTACGAAGATGTTCACGTACTGAACGTGTGGGTGCAGTTACGACATTAAGTTGGAATATGTCAGCTCGCACAGGGAGAGCAGAAGTGGCTAGACTTACAGAGCCCGTGGGTTGCGGCCAAATTTGTATAGATGAGCACAACATATTGCATGTTTCCAGCGATTGCAATCTATTCATCCCTGACGGTTTTGATGGTACGCATTTGTCGTTCACGCACTCCCATGTCCACAGTGGCAATTTGTTCCTTCATAAATGCAGTAAATATTAGTTGTGATGTTGTAGTTCGAAAGAAATGTTATTTCTAGGACTTGAAACTCGATACTTACTGAAAATCAGATCTGCAGATATATATTGGAAATGTAAAGACAAACAACAAAGTAAATTCATTGCTTAACTGTTTGTTACACCACATTACTCTATAATTTAGATTTATAAATAATACACAACCACAAAAACAATTTTTATAAAGTTCCCTCCATCTGATTTGTCAAGCACTTTGAATACTGTCAAACAGAGACAAATCAAAGTTATTCAAAACATTCCCATAGATATTTTAAAATTTATCTATGAATACAATCAGAAAATTGAATAATAGATTAATTTTTACGTTTAACATTGATTTAAATTATTATTTCGTTCTATTGATGTCGTATTCGTTCAGCGATGTGTTCGTTCTTGCGGTGGAAGAATAGGTTAAACGATGTAGTGTGTATGGTTAGGACAACGCAAAGGAAGTTGCGGGTATCAGCTAGTCCTAGTCATAAAGTAAAAATAACAATGAATAGTCTATAACCATGAGTAAGAACGTAACCTTCGATCAATAAAATAATTTTTGGACTTAAATCAGTATGTTATTTTAAAGATTACCTCCTACAAAGTATTTATACATTTTATATGTTGATATACAAAAACTCAAGATGCACACTTAACGTCCCACAGCCGGCACACAAAAATGAGTGCATAATTTTGGATTATGCACTCGTTTCTAATAGTCTCGCGTCGCTTGCGTCCTTGTAAAAACAACTTTAAATCATTCGAGCAAGGTTAAATTTACAATATCATAAGTTTATCGTATAACTATAACCACGTATGTATATTGGAGAGTTTTTGCGGGACGGTTTTGAGCACTACTTTTATTCGAGACTGTGTGTTTTGGGTTTTTATATGTCAATGATTTTATATAATAATATCTACTTTTAATAGAACATTGCAAATGTGCTTGACTGGTTTGCAAACAATATACATGTTGATAAAAATAAAGTATTTGCAAGAAAAAAAGGATTTCTCATATTAGAGTTTTTATTTCCTTGATTTTATTTTAATGATTTTAAAACACGCTGATAAATTTGATTACTATAACAGATTATATCACTAAATATTAGATTACATGTTTAGATTCAAGTAAATTAATCATTCAGTTTTTTAATAAATATATCGAAAACATTCAATGAAAACACAGGACGTGAGCATAGAGAATGAATAAGAGATATTCTCTAAAGATGCGAAATAAAGTATTTTCTTATATTTTTTGGTATGGGAAGGTATAAAGTATATTTATTAAAAACTAGCTGCCAGCCTCGGCTTCGCACGAGTACTTTATAACTATTTTTCTACAGTACAACCATTTAATGCCAACTTTTAGTATCATCTATGATACCAACCAAACAACTGTCTCACTCACTCACTTTTTTCAATGCACATTTTTTAACCTACGTTATTCAATTTTCCCTATGATTTTTCTTGGATTTCAAATACTTTGCCGTAACTTTGAAAAGAAAAAATTAAGTTTTTTATCAGTAAATTTCATCTGGAGTTGGAGATCATTACAGAGACCCGAAATATTTTAATGATGTCTTATCTACTACACTAAAGTTTATGTTATATGTAATTGTTGCATATGATATAATAATGAGCGTTCCATGATAGCACACGGGAGCATTAGCTTAGATCGAGATTTGTATCTACACAATGAGTTTTGAGTCTTTATTGAAGGGAAGTATCGTGATGAAATCATAGTATGTTGCTAGCGCGTTTTCTAATGCTTGTCTGACTAGCCTGGCATGTTCAAGTTAAAAATCTATCGCCAAGCACCTATAGGTGTATTCCGGTAGCTACACTTGAAAGCCAGCTAGCGATCTGGGTAGGTGGTAGAGCCACGTTGAAGCTATTACTGGTTTCAGCATGAATGGGTCGGCTCGCCCGGGGTACTATCACCCTCTCACAGAAAACCGCAGTGCTTGCATTGTTGTATTTCGTTTGGTCAGTGAGAGCGCCGGAGGCCCACCTACCCTCCCCTGACCCTCCCACCCTCTCCCCAAATACAGGCTGGCAACGCATTTGCAACTCCTGTGATATTGCTAGTATCTATGGACGGCGGTGATCACTTAACATCAGGTGACCCACTTGTTCTGTTGCGTCCTGTGATAATATAAAAAAAAAGATCTAAAAACGGTTTTAACGTGTAATGTATTGGAAAATTTACTTAGGTATATGTTAAAAAGATGAACCCGATCGAGTTTCTTGCCGGTTCTTCTCGATGACTGAGTTGTTTTCCGAAACGGTGGTAGTTTTGACGTCCATAAGAGCCTATTAGGGTCTAAATTAAATAATGTATTTTGATTTTGAGTTCTCTAGGCTTAGTGTGTTAGGAGCCTCATTGTCACTTAATATCAGATACTATTTAAATAACACTAAAACTTATTAAACTTAATTTTTTTAATAAAAACAAAATTATACTTTTAAACTTTTTATGTCACAGCACATAAAAGATATAAAAACTTTTTACATATACTCTGTATCGTATGAGTTTATTGAAAGCAAACGAATGTAGATGAGATAGCCGGAAAAAAACATGCCGAAAATAAAGGAAATGAATCCCAAAATTATAATGAGAACGTTCTTCACGAGGTAGATGTTATACCTTCCATAGGGGCCGGGATACATGAGGCTCACCTCCATCAATGCAGGAAAGATGAGAGCTAAGAAAGTCGTGCAAAGGTTGCCAACGAAAGCTACAAACGGCGCTTGGAACGGTATCAAATAGCATACTAAAACTGAAAGAAATAATAGCAATAGCTGTAACTTGTTTCTTAAAACAAAGAAAATAGTCCGGTTGATTTTAAACGGCCACTGGCTACTGCGATCCGCAAACAGGCTTCAGACAATATTACTTTCATACCTCACGTCATATGAATCACTCATAAGTCTCCATCATGAACCAGGAAAGATAAATAGGTATATTAGCAACCACTTCAATCGGAATGAACCATACGAAAGTATACACAGACAGACAGGATCTTTTTGTGTAACAAAGTTCAAACTGATTTGCGTCTCAAAGCGAGACTTTTAATATACCAGTTTTTTTTCGGCAACCAATCTTCTAGATCATTCATACTCAAACTGCGGCCCGCCGAGTCTTTGTAGTTGGCCTATCCGATTATGC
Organism: Antheraea yamamai; assembly: GCA_036509395.1. Lineage (NCBI taxonomy): Eukaryota > Metazoa > Arthropoda > Insecta > Lepidoptera > Saturniidae > Antheraea > Antheraea yamamai. The sequence goes on from AP028442.1 coordinate 14,319,856, forward strand.
TTTATTTTCAGTTATTTTAAATTTCGTGCCCGTCAGAAAAACTATGAGCACGCTGAGTAAATTAAATAGATCCCAAATAACCCTTAAATCCTTATTATAGAAGGTTCATACGAAGCTTGTTTTATTGGACAACCATTTTCATTACATTAATACGATGTTAATTTTAAATTATGTTTTTTTTTATTTAATACCTAAAGTTATAGCGCGACACCATGAATGAAACGTGTTTGTCGTTCTTTTAAAAAAAAGGTTGAGTTCTTCACTGTTCTAGATTATTACTGCCATTGTCGAGTAGGTACTAAAATACAAGTATCTTGTGATAATTCCAATGTTCCAGCAAGATGGTGGCCTCTTGTTAGAGCTTTCCAGAATGTTTTTGTGGTATCTCAGAGTTCGTACTCCGTTGTATTATTTTCCAACCACGTCACTTATGTACAATAACCAAAGTATATTAGGCGAAACGCCACCAATATTATAATATATAGAGTTAAATAACACAAGATTATGAATTAAATATAATATCTACCACAGGACAGACAAACATCCTGCCAAAGAATTCTACCAGCAATTTTAAACAAATCTTTAATTATAGTTGCAACCATTCACTTTACCATAAAAAAAATAAAGAGTATTAAATTTCCAATGATATATATAAACCAGAAATGCATTACTTACAAGATATTATAACAAAAACAGGTCTGGCGATTGTCTTAATCGTTTGCAGAGATCTTTCCAACGGAGCGTCTTCGAGATTTAGATTCTTATTTTTTATCACTTCTATAATGATCTGTATGGCCGGGTAACATTGTATAGGGTAGGCTAATGCTATTGCTATTAAATATAAACCTATGGCAGCCAGCGCTGTACTGAAAGAAGTAGTTTAATATTTTACTTATATTTAGTACTACCTTGGTAAAAATAGTTCTGTTATTTCACGGGAACTGCGTATTTTAGTCTGGGTCGGCTATCCAGATATCTTTTATTTTATTGTAACTGTAATGTTGTCATTACTAGTTATCCCCTTTTTTATATGGGGATATCTCTAACAGATAATCATCCCCATGATGTTCTTATACACGTTTTAGGTGGGAGAACAGGCGTTGCCGACTGGCACTGCGTCTGCTCCCCCGACAGGTGTTGGCCCTCCAAGGGGCCTTGACTGCGGTCTGAGGGGTCAAAGATGGTAGACCCCTCAATGGGGGAGTGGGTGTTACTAGTTAACCCCTATGCCTTTTTTTAGTACGAAGTTCCTTGCGGTAGGAGTTGATTGGTAATGTAAAGAAAATGCGTTTTGCTACCTTCATGTTACTTTTCTCTGTGTCTTTCAATTATCTGTGAAATTACGCGCGCGCGTGTGTGTGTGCGAGTATTGAAGTTTAAGCAGACGAGAATAGTGCGCTGCCAGTTGCACAAGAAAATTTCAGTAAAACCTTGTGTTAATTTCTTTTCTTTTATTTATTTAGCGTCTCTTCAGGTACATAATTCATAGTTTTGTATATAATTATTAATAAGTGAATATTTTTCCTAAAACATTAAACGAAATGGCGAAATGATTCTTTACGTTTAATTACGTGAAGATATGATAGTAAAAAATAATAAAACACTGTACGAATAATACAAAGAGAAAGTTGCATGGAGAGGACATGACAATTTTTATTATTCTTCACATAATCTCCTTGTCGAATTACATACGAAGTTGAAAAACGCATAAGGAACTTCATTCCTGACGAGGTCGTGGTGCTGCGGCGCGGTTTGTTGGTTCCTTGACCGCACATGTTTTTTTTATTTTATGTTACGTCTATTTTTTAATTGTAGAAGATTTTAACATGACATTTTTGTAATTATATAAAATAATGTTTATATATAGTCTATGCAAAGCTTATGAAAGTAACTTGCCTGTAGTCCGCCTGTAAAAATCTCGCCGAAATTATTCCGGAGAAACAATAGGCATTTCAATTTTATTTATATACTAGTGGGCCCGACGGACATTATCCTGGCTTGTTAATAAATAGAATCATAAAATTCTACCGCAGCACTATCTAGCGGGTGCAATTGTGAATTTAAACTATCTTTGAATCCACCTGAACACTCATAAAAAAATTCATCAAAGTCTGTCCAGTCGTTTAGGAGGAGTTCAGTGATATACACACGGACAGAGGAATGATATATAGAGCAATACATTTAAATATATAGTGAAATATTTCTAAAAGATTAAACAAGCACATACTCGCTATCAAATGGCAGACACCTTAGTATATTCTCTTCCATAGTTCCGAATGACCAATATCCCAAGGTACCAAAAATTATCGCAATAATTGTGGGCACCATTATGCCTATAGTTACAACTCCGCATTTCTTTGTCATCTCTTTAGGGTTTTCCATTGCTTTGTCTAATGATAAAACCTGTTTTTATAAGAATTTATTTCTCAAAATATATTTTTACCAAAGTTAAGTAAAATATAATAAAAAAATATTTTTATTATTTAGAAGGGAGATGGTTATTCGGCGCTCTCACTAACCGAACGAAACGCAACAATGCAAGCACTGTTACTTCACGTCGGTGTTTCTCTGAGAGGGTGGTACTACCCCGGGCGAGCCGACCCATTCATGCTGAAATCAGTAATAGCTTCAGCGTGGCTCAACCACCTATAAAAATAATTCTTTCTACTTATAGAAAACTAAATTTTCAGAGAGTAACAAGGTCCGAATTTTACTTTCTACACTACAAAATCTACATTGACACGAGCTAAGCCGCAAGCAAAAGTTAGTATTAAGTAAGAAAAATCTTACTCAAATGAAGTTGATATCAAGCAATCGTTTATAATATTTCGGATGATTTAATAATAGTTTGACTAAATTTAGATGGTATAGCGGTTAAAAAAACTGTCTTACGACTCCAACGGCGCTCGAATTGAAAAGAAATGTTCCAAAGACAAGCAGAAGTGGTAGCGTTTCTATTGAAGCGATAATTAATTCTCCATGCGGCTCATCAAATATGTGATAAAAAATTAACACCAAGGCAACAAGATTCAATAAGTTACCTACAAATAAAATATACATTTCTAAATAAAACGTAGGTGGCTTTTAATTGCACTGGTCTTATAGACTTGGTCTTGGTATTGCGCTCGGTCTTGAAACAATCTTGTGCCCTATTAATACATATAAAATTCAAAGTCCAATGCCACGTCTGTCTGTCTGTTCGCGATAAACTCAAAAAGTACTGAACCAATTTTCATACGGTTTTCACCAGTATATAGAGTGATTCATGAAGAAAGTTTGGGTATATAATTTGTTAAGGTTTTTTATATTATCAGGGCAGGACAACGTCCACTGAGCCCGTTAGTTGCTATATACTAAGAACGTTAGTTTAGATCTTAGAACAACGCAACAGAGTAGGTACCTTTTGGGCTTATATTCACTTAATTACTTTATATTAATTCTATTAACCAAGAATTAATAGAAAGAGAAATCTGTTTGACACAAAACTTGACCTACTTCCGTATTTTCTAATTACTTGATAATTGCTTCATGAATGATTTAGAATAATCTTTTGGCAAGTACTGAAGTTGCCTATATTTAGTGAAAATCACGGGCCAGTTTGGATAAAATCGGATATTTTGTGTCACACGCTCTCCCTCAAAAATTCCTTAAACTCGTTGATTATATGTTGTGATATGCCTTGGAAACCTGGTCCAGATATACTAGAGAGGCATACGAACAGTTATTTAAAGTCTATTACGTCTTTATCTTCATCATATAGACATACTTTCTTTTCATTTCTTGATAGCTCTAGAACTTCATGAGATTTAGACAACGAGTATAGATTTTCATGTTAATTATAGAGTTCATTAAAGCGCAGGCTGTCCGAGCAAGAACAAGATAAAGACTGCAAAACGAAGACCGATTTTGGGCAACACTATAATTATTTTTTGGCTGATAGTGATGTGTACAAATTATTGTTATATGAATTGTTAGCGGTAGTCTAGATGTAGATATTATATAATAACAATGATATCTCTTGCAGAACTTCACGGCATCATGTGTTTACACGCTTTAGTATGATGATTCACATCAGATGTCTATTAAATACTTTTTAATATATATAATAAGATAAGATTTTAATAAGACTTTGTTCTCGAGAAAATGGCTTTGTATTATCGTCTTTTATCTGACTTCATTGTACTATATTCATTCCTTATAACCTACGTTGGTATATATTTATTATAAAATAGATACATGCTGCAAAAACTTCAACAAACCTAGCATAGAAACGTAGCTAACTATTTTCAAAGTCTTCATAAAGAATTCCAATAACAAGTACGGCAGTAACAATGCCAACATAGCGGGTTGTGAAGTTTTCCAGTCCATTAACTGAAACAATGCCGAGTTTTTGTTTAAAACCAGTCTTTCAAAATTAAAGTGTAAAATTGTTATATACAGCATGTTCAAATAAAGTTAAGATTTTTGACGTGATAACGTCTTATAAATCGATGACCGCCGGCTGCACGCACGAAAAAACATGACTCATTGTCACGTTCCGCCTGAGTCGAGCGTGTAAGCGAGAGCGTGGAACAAGCAATAGAGAGGTGCGATCGGCCTAAGCGTTCGGCTTGTGATGTATCTATCTTCCTACTACTCAATCGGCCGATGCGTCCGAGTAGAAGAGAGACAGTGGCAGCACACGAACTACACGTGAACTGTTTTGTCAATTTTTGATCAATTTTGTGATTCAATTCATAAAAGTATGCAATTTTTCATTAATGTTTTTTTATGATGTTATCGCATAAAATTATCGTCCGTAAACCGACTTTATACACAACCAGTTTTTAGCAAGTAATTTATAGTATTAACATAATATTTAAGCAAATTCACAGAAAGAAAGAAAAATTCAGTGAACAATATTGACTAGAATTGCAATCTTTTTAGATTGGTTTTTAACTGCATTAACGCTTGAACGCGCTAATCTCAGGAACTACTGGTCCGATTTGCAAATTCTTTCAGTGTTAGATAGCTCATTTATCGAGAAAGGCTATATCTTTATATATAAATTTCTTCTGTACGTGTGTATGCCATTGAACTCCTCCTAAACACCTGGACCGATTTTGATGAAATTTTGTGCGCGTGTTCCAGTGGATTCCAGTTCTGAGAATGGTTTAGATTGGACTCGGTAGGTGGTGCTGCGGTTGAATTTTAGATTTTTTTTATTATCAAGGCAGGACAACGTCCGCCCGGCCCGCTAGTATCATATATATCACGCTAAGACCAATAGGAGCAGAGCACCAATGAAGAATGTTTATAAATCGGTGATTTTTTTTCCTTTTGAGAGCTTCCGCTACGTGTTAACGTTAGCCCAAAGTAACTATTCCACGCGGACGAAGTCACGGGCAAAAGCTTGTCTAAAGTATATTTACTAATTGGATCACTGTTTAGTAAAACTTACATCTCTCAAACTATCTGTAGTAAATATAACAAACACGGTGCATATCCCGATTTGAGTTAGTATCATAAAAACAGCTATGAGCGTCCTGGAATCAGAAAGACACTGTCATTGCATCTATAAAACTTTATCGTATTATTATTATTTACTTCAGTAATATACAAATAGAATAACCTTAATGTTTGAGTACCTTTCTATAGAAATCGATTATAAGGCGGTAAGAATATTAAGGGAGCACATATAACATACGTACAGTATGTGTCAACCTTTTGACCACTCTAAATATAAGACAAGTAAAGGATAAATAAATACTAATAATAGATTCTTAGCATAATATTTTTGTTTCGTATTACCTTACCTTACAGATTCAGAACGGACAAAAAGATTGACGAGGTCTGCACATAAGTAGAACACTGAATGCACACGCTAATCATTGAAATAAAGGCTTTTATTCTAGGCTACTTTAAGTAAACTTGATATATTATACTGAATAATAGATACAAAGAAATATTTAAATATTCTGTAATCGCCGATCTTCAGAAGATGACTGCTTGCAAAGAACTGATCGGAACCATTTTAGTGCCTGCGCGCAATTCGGTACGGTGAGTACCGGCTCGGAATAAAAACCGCATGGGAAAAAAATTCCGCAATAGTTGATACGCGCACGGTGATAGAATTTCCGGAAAAGTCTAACAGCCCGCGCCCAGTAGTGATGCAAGTTAACTATAAACAATAATTATGGAATGTAGATTATTACATACAATATTGGAATTGATACTTACGGACCACGTTCTCCTATCCACTGACAGATTCCTGGTCCATGCATTAATGCTATACGGAACCCGTATCTGTAAGATATGTATGGAATCTTCAGCTGTCGACTAACTTCGTTCAGAGATTTTAACTAAAACAATTTAATGTTCATTGTATACTTTGTCATGATAAAATAATGGATTGTAATAATGAAATGAATGAAATAAAATAAACTGGTGAACAATACTTTAATTAATGGTTGGGCATAACAACCCCCAGTCGCTGACATACTAGCCCTGTATGCACGATACGTGGTACGTACGTGTTACATGCGCATCGTCTCTTTTGAACATGAGACTACAGAAGGCCCCTTATGAACGGCCCTCGCCTGCCGGTAAAAGTCTTACATCACCAGCTCTCTATATATGTTGCCTGACGGAGGGTGAGTAAAAAATGAAAGATTTCCCCAAGCAAAAAAAAATTTTGTGGTTTTATGAAACCACGGTAAGAGTGAAATTTTTTCACACTATAGACATTTAACTAATAATAGTCTATACACTACACGGTCAACTGCTGCGAACTATAGGCGCCGCCATATTGGCCCTGGCTGCTCTCACGAGCGCCTTCACTTTATCCCTACTCCGCGGCCGACCATCATGCGACATGCAACACACAGACGAAAAAGTTTGAGACGATGTAATAAAAGTTTCACTTTAAAAAATGTAGTATCCAATGTCCTTAGAGAGAAAAGCTAGAAATCTATTTTAACGTTATGAAGTCACGCGACGCGATTGCTTTACATCCAGAAACAGAATTTGCAATAATCGATAATGCAATAATTTAATTATAAAATTGAGGCTACCAATCCAAAAAATATTGTGAAATTGATGCAGAGCCGATTCTACTGATACTACACGATAACAATTTGGTCCGTTGGTTCTCTCTATCATATAACAACGTAAGAATAAGATACTTTTCTAACTTTACTTTTAAAGGAGAAAAAACGCAAGTGAAAATTTTCATAACATGTTTGCTAGCTTATACCATTGTATAAGCTAGCAATATTATATTATAAGCGATATTATAACTAAAACGCTGAATATCATTGAGCTTATAGTCACCTTATGAACTTTAATACAAAAGTACTTCTAGTGGATTACAAATAAATAAAGAAGTATGCGTAACATAATATATTTTTGGGAGATCGATGTTTGAGAGAAATTTTAGAATTTGTACAAGGTTCAACTGTGAAAGCACTATCGCCATTTCTGGTGCAAAATATTTTGGGTGAAAAGAGTAACGCGCAAAAGTATTCGCGCCGCTGTGTTCTGATTCGCAGGGTACGGGGTTAGCAACCCATACTGGCAGACGAAACGTTCCAATAACTACAACTTATACTGATCACTTGATATATCTGGTATACGATACGATGATTTAAGATATCTTTTTTAACTTTTTCATCCACCGTCCGGCTTTTTTTAAAACGCGTGTTCTCTACGGTGCGGCCGCTCGGAAGCGGTCGGCGGGATGTAAATTATTCACGGCGCGGCCCCCGGTTGCAATATCTCGAGCGGAGGCTGCCCATAGGCCCTTGTGCTAGTTGCTCAATCGGCTGAGTGCCTTAAGCGCTAGCCTTAGTAGTTGAGTGAATCTATAAAGGCCCATAAAGCCAACAGCATAGGTCGGTTAGAAGAAAAAGATATCATACCATAAAGTAATCCCGTCAGTTTTGTAATCGTAATTAAAATACTTTGTAGGTTTTAGTGTTTTGCCACAATTTCTTCCAATGTTAAGAACCTGTCCAGATGAAGCGATTTACGCGCGAGTCGGCTCGCGCGCTTCAAAATATATTGCGTCCAGACACCGCGTGTTACGCGCGTTTCTATCCTAGGAAACGTCGCATACATCGTACGGATAGACGACTGACGACTATGTCGACTTGCCACTGACTCGCGCGTAGTACTGGACGCAGCAATGGGGCCCGAGTATTTCGAGGCGCGCGGCGCTCGGGCGTACGACGCGCGAGTCGAGAGTCTCGCTCATTGCACGCGTTTTACGCGCCAGTTAGGAAACGCGCCGCACCATCTGGACGGGATATATGTAGCTCTAGTATCTCGGGTACGCGCGAGTGTCTACGCGAGAGTCGTCTCGCGCGTAAAACGCCTCATCTGGACAGGCTCTAAATAACAGATGTTGTCTAAGATGCTAAACATTTTAAGCCTAGATGGGAACTGGCTCTCAAGTCCAGCTGCTGGAACACACCTATAGGTGTTTGGAGACAAATTCTCAACTTAAGAGTGGTACTTAGCCAGGCGGACTTAAATAATCCGTACTCTTGAATTTTTCCTTCACCCAAAGCTCAGACCCATTCTTAAGGCTTCGAACATACGTCGATGGACGCGGTGTCCTAAATCATAAACCACTGAGCCACTATCCCTTATATATTATACTTGTTGCTATTTTTTATTATACTGTACTACCGGAACCGCCGGATGTTGTTCCTCCCTGATAAAAAAAACCTTATCAAATTAGGTACATACCTAAACCTTCCTCATGAATCACCTTATCTACTAGTGAAACCCACATGAAAATCAGTTCAGTAGTTTTTGAGTTTATCGCGAACAGACGACAGAGACGTGGTAGTGGACTCTGTTTTTATATTTATATAATATGTAGTGATAATAATTCTTACCAGCATCAAGTGTGTGTGCGTTACCAATGCACCGGTAAAGAGTGCTAGCATCGGTCCTAAAATTAAACCGACCTGGCTAATAGCGAATGGCAAACCTAGAACACCAGCGCCGAAAACTGTACGCAATAGATCAAAGTACGCCATCCACAGTCTAAAGATAAGAACACATTTTAAAATGAAAAAGAAAAAATAAATAAAAACTTGGTTGTCTGTGAAGTCGGTTTACGGACGATAATTTTACGTGATAACGTCATAAGAAAACATTGATGAAAAATTGCATACTTTTATAAATTTAATTGAATTATTTAATTCTATATATAGATAGATGCCTCACAAGCCGAGCGCTGCACATTCGGCTCAGGCGGAACGTGATAATGAGTGACGCTTTGTCGTGCGTGGCCGGCGTTCATCGATTTATAAGACGTTATCACGTCAAAAATATAGCTCAGAATTTAGTAGCTACGCCATTTATTATATTTCCCAAAAACCGTTACAATGACGTGTAATCCACGAAATTGTTTGTAGTATTTGGAATGATCGATTTCAAACTTATGCTCGCATAATTTGAAAGGATTTATATTAAGTAATGTGTACACGTGGAAGATATAAACGACTCAGTGGGAGTGTGACTGTATTCTGTAGCTTTCGTTAAAGCAAATTAAAATTGGATATATTTTGAGAATTGAGAAGAATTTTATAGAATTAAAGTAAGGGTTTTAATTGTATTGTTGCGTTTCGTTTGGTCGGTGAGAACGCCTGAGGCCCACCTCCCTCCCCTCCCATTCCTTCACACTCCCCTCCCCCTCCTTCACACCTCCCCACCCCAAACACAGGCTGGCAACGCAGTTGCGACTCCCCTGGTGTTGCTAGTGTCTATGGACGGCGCGGGCGGTGATCACTTAACAACAAGTGACCCGTTTGCCTCCTATGACATAAAAAAATACTAAGATCCCGCCAAAAACTCCTTTCATCTTTTTTGAGTAGGATATCGTTCAATCGTTAGTTTATAGCCCAAAAACATGTAAGAAAAAAAAATCCGATGCCGTTGAATCGTTCCTAAATCAATAAAGTTTCCGACTTTTCCTATTAATTTAATATGGGGTTTCTTCACTTTTTAGAAATTAATTTTTATCTTGCTTGTTTTATTGAATAACTTACCAAATATTATTCATTCCCCATGTACAATTATCCCCTGGGATGCAGAAATTTTGATATGGGCGTCAAAAGTTTAATTTGTATATTTTGATAAGGTCAAAATTTATTTTTACCGTTTTTTTACCCTTTATAGCTATGTTATGCTTAATAGCATATTAACCGTTCTCTTAATTATCTAAACGCTATAAAGCCCATTTCTACTGTTTGGCTGAAGTCTGTTTAATGCTTAGACCCCACTATCAATGTGCCCTGACAATGTAGATATAGTTTTGACGCTTATAAACGCTTTCACAAGGTCTGTATTAAATAATGCATTTTTGATTTTCAATAACCGATTATTAGCAAATCCTGTCTCTAAGCTTAGGTCTTTTTCAGCAACCATCGTAATTTTACATGATATATTAATGTGTTAAGCTCTAAAAAATGTACTTATATATTAAAGACACTATATAATTATAAAATCAAGGAGCAATTACTTTATTGGAGATTCAGGCTTTCGATGTTCTTGTGGATTAAAATCATCTAGTGGTGGCCTATGAACAGGTAATGTAGCTGTTCGAAAGTCTATGTATGACATCCGATTATGAGGTTGAATCGTAAGCTTACTTACTGCTTCAAACGCAGCCCTGGAAAATATAAATCCGGTTTAAAAAAATTATAATACATCGGTAAGTTTATCGTAGCGGTTTGCAACCATATTTCTTGACAGTCTATGCATAGGCCAGGATAGTATAATAAAGAAATATACAAACATTTTTTTTTATATTATTTGCTTTGTAATGTAAATTCAATTTTATCTCGCGTAATATTTATTTTTAAGACGTCTAGTTTCATGTGTACGAAATGAATAGCTTTTATTTGAATATTTCCGCTACAAGTCATATGTAAAAAAATCAAATGACAATTAAAACCATAATTATGTAGAGTTTGCTTGTCACTAAAATAATAATAAATTGATACAAGTTACGTCTATAGAATAATTAAACGTTATTTATGTTCTGTAATACTATCTTAATTTATAACTATTTACATGGTGAACCATAACGAAATATATATTAATGTTTTTATGTTAGTAGTAAGTATACTAAACCTCATATTTTTTGGAACTGTATTTATAAACGCACTCATGCTATTTGACAGCGGCATTCTCTACTTTATCTATTACCAAAAATGACATCCAAAAGAAAGTGTTAAAAGGCGGAATTTGCGGTTTTCGATAATATACTTTCATGTTATTTTCGTTTTCATCATTGTTTTAAACCTATTAAAATAGAATGTCAACAACAGAGGGAGATCTAGATGTTGAGGTGTCGAATGAACGAGAGGAAGGGGAGGTTAGGACGCCGTTTTATCTTTTTTATTTTGCTTTTTATGTTATTACAAATAATATTATAACTTTATGTATAACAACTAAACAATTGCATGTATGGTGAATCTGGATTACAGCAAGTACTGTAAATAGTAAATGTTCAAATGAATTATGAAAGTCTTTTTGGTATTTTTAGTCACACAAATTTACGTCGTATATGTATGAAACTGAATTATATTCAAGGATACTTTATATTTTCCGTTTTTGTATCTATTCTACATATGTTCTTATAATTCCATAGTAATTTTCAAGAGCATTTCTCTAACATTACTATTTACTCCATTTAAAACACCAGCATTTGCTTTGTAAGGATTCAATGATATTATTAATACAATTGTATGCTAAAGTTATTATTATTCACAGTTGGAGGACTCTGATGTTGAAGATGGGACCTATATCCCCTTAGTGAGACCAGAAGCGTTCAACCCGCCTTCTCTGGTTCACATGCAAATACAGGATGAGCAAAGTGACGACCCATCTCCACTGGAATCTTCTGGATCTGAATCAGATGATGAACCTCGTCGACATCCCAAACGAACAAAGTTAAGACCGCAGAGACCACAACAATCTGGAAATGCTAACAAAAAAGATAAATATAATGTGTGGTGTAAATCTTTAGAGGTATGTTGAAACAATGATTGTTCAGTTTGAAGCAAATGTTATTACATGTTCTGTCTATAAATATAATTATGTAAATATCACTTACCACTGACTACATAAATTAAAACTATATAAATTAATCAGTGGCTTAATAGTAAATTTGGAGCATCCTTTTGTAATGTAGGCTTTAGTTTGAAATAAAATACTTACCAATATTTTTTATTACTAATTGACAGAACCTAGTTTTTTCGGACAAAATTAAAGGCTTCATTAATTCAATAATAAAATTAACATAGTTTATGATACCTGAGCTCCCTTTGGAAGATCTTGATATTGTTTTTTTTTTTTATATTGGGAGGTAAACAAACATGTGGGTCACCTAATGTTTAGTGATCACCACCGTCCATAGATACTAGCAATATCAGAGGAGTTGCAGGTGCGTTGCCAGCCTGTGATTGGAGGAAAGGAGTGGGGAAGGGGCGAGGGGAGGGGAGAAGGGTCATCCGGCGTTTTCACTGACCAAACAAAACGCAACAATGTAAGCACTGTACTTCACGTCGGTTTTCTGTGAAAGGGTGGTACTACCCCGGGCGAGCTGACCTATTCATGCTGAAACCAGTAATAGCCTCAGCGTGGCTCTACCAGTTTTTAGTTTAGTTAGTATTAGTTTTTAATTATTAAATAGGACTACAGGAATTTAAAATAAAAATGACTTTGAAAGTAATATGAATCTTAAAACTATTTTAGAACAAATGATTAAATGATTGATGAAAGTCATTTATTGATATATTTCTATATATTATAAGAGCACAAAACACCAATGAAATTATAAAAAAAACTATTGGAAATAATATATTCAGGTTGATTACTAAAACTGACATATACAACACTGACATATTATGCTTGTAGTATGTATAATGATAAATACATGAAATACCATTGAACTCCACACACCACATAGAAAATTGTTTGTCTATTTCCCACACAACACAGTTCACAAGTATCTGATATTGTTTTACGTGTGTTAAATACTAGAAATACAGAGTGTATATTTTGTTAAACAACTCTATTAATCAATTAAGACAAATTTAAAATAGCAATCTTTGAAACATGCTGTATCTTAAAAAGGCAACCTGCACTCCTCAAAGTACTCCGAACATGCATACTTTAATTAACTGATCTATAACTGAAGTTACATAAAATATAATCTTTATTCTAGAAATGATCACTACATATTATAAAACAAAGTCCTCTGCCATGTCTGTTAGTCTGTTCGCGATAAACTCGAAATCAACTGAACGGATTATAGTGGGGTTTTCACCAGTAGATAAAGTAATTCAGGAGGAAGGTGTATAATTTGTCATGTTTTTTTACCAGGGAGTCACAATGGGCTCGCTAGTAGCAATATAAATAATACCACTATTAATTATATCATTATTCATTTCAGGAAGATATTCTTACTGAAGATATGGTTAGCTGCGATCTGACTAAACGAAGTCGTTATGGTGTTGAATCTTATGATTATACAATTAAGTATAGATTAGATGATAATCATGTATCTAAGAAAGTCTTTGCTAATGACACTAGTTATGTAAATGATAAAGCTTCTAATAAACGTAGGCATTCAGACAGATCCAATGTAAAGTTACGTTTGGGCAAGAGAGTGAATAGTAATCAGCAGAAGCTACCTAAGCAGGAACCGAAGCATTTGTCAGATTTATCAGTAACTACAACTGATTCCGTAGAAATTATAGGAGCCGATATAGCTGGTAAATTGTCCGAAGAAAAGAAAGATTTAGTAGGTAAGTTAAAGCTCTTTTTTATTCTTAGGTTTCGAAATGCAATTCCATTACCTGGATGTATTGTCAGAAATTTTGTCTATGGTCCCAATACTATTTTGATTTTTACTTAACATGCTAATTCCAAAATGATAATTTTACTTCCTGTGCCATAAATGTTGCTATAATTATAATTACCTAAGAAACATACTGTACAAAATAAATGGGATTTATAATATTTTGCCCCTAAACGAAATAAAAGGAACAATCCTTGCTATAGCAAAAATAACATTTTGCTATAATCCTGAAATGTAGGACCCATACTATAAAAACCGAGTGTTTAACCACAGCTGGCATACGAAATTTTTTCACATGATTATATTTAACCAATCAAAGTACTTCATATGTTTCTATATTTAAAAAAAATCTATATTCTCACTTTTTAGCTTTTAACATATTATAACTATGGCTGATTTATTGTTTATAAAAAGATAAGAATAAAGTTATTTCGTCTTAAAATGTTTTAACCAGCTATACTAATAACAGCCTGTCTGATAATATCTATTGGGATAGAAAATGCAAGTAGAAATCACTTAATCCACCTCATATTGTATGATTACTATAGTTTTTGATGTGAAACATCTATAGGCGTGGGTAAACCTGATCATTGGCTTGACGAGACGAGACGTGGCGACGCAAAACACGAACTTTGCACTATTACGAAATACTCATAAACATTAGAAAATGAACATAAGATTCAAATTGTTTTGTCAGCCATTCCTTCTGCTAGTGTTACGCGACACGCGCTGGCGACCTAGCGCCCTTTTATAAATGCCGCCATACGCACCGCGCCTGCGCGTAATTGAGTTTTTGTATTTAATAAAAATGAATATTTATGTAATAAAATAAAAAAACCAGTCATTATTTTATGGAACAAATTCGTATTGCTTTATCTCTTTATTATGCCATAGCCAATTCCTGTCCTAATCTGTTCTTTTAGGCATATAACTTATACAAAAAAAAATCGATGTTTCACACCTGCCAGGAGTCCCGTGACGTCTCAATTTTTTTTTAGCTTTATATTCACAAGAGTTTATTTATTTATTTTATTTATTCTGGCTCAAAAACAGAAAATAATTTGCACAAAATGCACATTCAAATGTAATAGATGCTAATTTCAAGTAATTGAAATGAGGTATGAGTGGGATCATTTAATCTGCACCTCTATTAAAACAATTTTTTACTTAATTTATCATGACAAGTAGGCGAAGATTCGTTCCGATATGGGAGTAGCATAAACAAAGTATATGGTATTAAATTACTATTTGTCATTTCCAAGTATTGTATTTTTGTTATTTAAACATGTTTTCTATTGCTGTCAATTTCCCGGGTGCTAGGAAATAGTAATTGGGACCTAATGGATTATATGTACACCAGAAATAAAATCTTCCAAAGGTGTAAACTTAGACGTGTCACCTTCCACAATCAGACGGTGTATATCTAATAGTTATGTAGAGTGGATGAGTGTCTGTACTTGACTCAATCGCTATCTCCATGTACATGATAATGTACCTGTCACAGCACAGCATAATAGCACCGGTTCGGAAAACAATCCAGTCATCAGTAAAGCCAGCAAGAGACTATCTAGTGTACTTATTTTTATTACAAGTTATTTTATTTATAGTCATAGTAATTTTTAGCAAAGGTGTATAGGAAGTTGTAATTTCCAAACAATGTAATGATGCAACCAATAATATACTTTTGATATCCAATTGACTAAAATATTACATACACATCATATAGCATATTGGAACATATTATATTTTTCCTTGATTCAAATATATTGAAAAAATGCAATTTAACAAAAAACAGCGGACTACTCTTCTTTTTCGAACTAGAGGCATTGTGAACTAAGGTTGAATAGCAATCTTCTATATCTATACATGTAACAAGAATGTAAATCTAAAGTGTCTGTACTTTTTCGATTTCCTGGAAAAAATTGTCACAGATATCTAAGAATTAGTAATAGCATACATTTCAAAAAAAAAATGTTACAGGTTTAAAAATGTCTGTCTGTCTGTTTGTATGAACATGCATCACTGCTAATGTACTGAGTTCACAATAAAAGAAATGTAGAAATAAAATCTGTTCTTTTTCTAGAGAGGATTGTACAAGTGCTCGGAGCTAGTAAAGCTATTGAAATTTACAAAGAGACACAAAGGGTCGAAGCCGATGGAGGCATGCTTGTAATGGTAAGTAGTGAAATAGCTAAATAATCCTCAAAATATATAATACACACTTTACGAAAAGAAAAATAAAATACATTTTTTTTTATATCATAGGAGGCAAACGAACAGGTGGGTCATCTGATGTTAAGTTATCACCACCGTCCATAGACGTTTGCAACACCAAGGGAGTTGCAAGTGTGTTGCCAGCCTAGGTTGGGAGGGGGAGCAAAGGAAGGTGGAAGGGGAAGGGAGGTGGGCCTCCGGCGTTCTCACTGACCAAACGAAACGCAACAATGCAAGCACTGTTACTTCACGTCGGTGTTTCTGTGGGTCGGGTGGTAGTACCCCGGGCGAGCCGACCCATTCATGCTGAAACCAGTAATACACTCATCAAAAAAGTCTAAGCAACATGTACTAATTTAAATTTTAGGATGGTACTTCACATTATAACGTTGTATTTTATTTTTAAAATAATATCTTTAGGGTTCTATAATGTAAAAATAACAGCTGTTGTCTTTATAAGTTCTTTTAATAACAGAAATGAACAATATTAGAATATACTGTAGAAACTAAGATACATAAGAAACTAAACTTTTTTCTTACAAAATGAAATTTCTAAAGAAAATGTATTTATTGTGAAAGAATAGAACAATTTAATACACAGTATGGGCTCCTCTGCTATTCAGAACTTGTCGGCAACGATTATTCATTGAATTAATGAGACTGTTTATGTCATCTTGCGGTATTCGCTCCCAATGGAATTGTAGCAAATCCTTCAGCTGTTGGGCTGTTGTCGCTCCGTCCAAGTCCTTCAAAACACGTCTCTGGAGCATGTCCCATGTGTGCTCGATGGGGTTGAGATCTGGCGATTGTGCAGGCCAGGGCAATACCCGTATGTTCTCCGTTGCAAAGTATTCACTGGTTCGCCGAGCTGTATGTGAACGCGCATTGTCATGCATTAACCTAAAATCGGAGCCAAAGGTTTGTGCAAATGGGTAGACATAAGGTCTGAGAATATCCTCAATGTAATTATCAGCATTCATGTTTCCGTTTACAAAAACGAGCTCAGTTCGCCTGTTCTTCATAATACCCGCCCATAACATAACTGTTGAGCCGCTGTATGGATGAACTTCCTGAACGCACCTGAGCCTTTCAGTATTTCCGGGCCGACGATACACTCGCACCCTTCTTGTATCAGGCTTAAACCCGAATCGCGACTCATCGGAAAACATAATTTTGTCCCATTGTTCCTGGGTCCATGTTATGCGTTCTCTACACCATTCATGTCGACGAGCGCGATTCTCGTGACGTATCGGTGGGCACCTGATTGGGCGTCGAGCTCGTAGGCCGTACTCATGCAGTCGATTTCGCACAGTTTGAGGACTTACATCAACACCACTTGAAATTTGTAGCCTCAAACTTATCTCTCGAGCGGTTAACATCGGCTGGCGTCTTGCAGTCAGTTGTATGTACCGGTCTTGCCGAGTTGTTGTACTTCTTTTACGGCCTGGATGCTGTTCAACGGGTTCTCCTGTATTATTGTAGCGCTGCCAAAGACGACAAATAACACTTCTATGAATGCCAAAATGTCGAGATACCTGAGATTGATTACTTCCCGCTTGCAACATCCCTAAAGCTCTTTGCATTTCATCTGCCATCAAATGACGTCGCTTCATGACGTAAAGAATATCTAACAATTCAATTTTGTCGCTAACTTTATTTAAATGGTTGGTAAAATTATAAAATCAAGACTAAACGTAGCAATTAAAACGCACTTAAATTCAAACAAATTCGCAGTCATTTGAATTTTATGAAAAAACAAAACAAAATCAATTTTTTTTTTACAACCAGCCAGTATGTCATCAATAACAAAAAAGTTTACTTACTTACGCACTTTGTTTGAGTAAATACTTAGAAATTACTTAATATAAATGGTAAAATTTGTAATATCACGCATGTTGCTTAGACTTTTTTGATGTGTGTAGCTTCAGCGTGGCTCTACTCTTCAATAGTTAATTATAAGCAGTTATATATATATATATTATTTTTTTTAATATTTGCATTCGTATATCGTATCTATATAATTGATAATGTACAAGCGTAGGTTGTCCTGCCCTGATAATAAAAATAAACGATACTTGTGTATTAAATAAAGTCTTTTAGAATCTAAAAGTATTTTGAAGGACTGCATTTGAAATTCGCATTTTGAGATATAAATATTGAAGGGGATTGGAGCAGCGGGGAAAGGGACGATTTCCCCTCCCGCGGAAAGTCATAGTTACTAAGATATTTATGATCAACGTTTTGAGGTTAGTATGTGTTTTTTCCGAACAATCATTGGTAATTTTGTATATTATCAACTTGATTTTTAAGTTAAAACAAAATATTTTGTCTCGGTTTGGTTAGGTTAGGATAGACTTCTGGAAAAATAACGCGAGCCGGCCGTGGAGGCGGTCGGTGAGCGTGGTGCATTTAATACACAAGTACCAAAAAACCTTACAAGTTGTATACCTAAACCTTCCTCGTGAATCAACATATCTACTGGTGAAAACCGCATGAAAATTCGTTCAGTAGTATTTGGTATAGTGTGAGTGTATCGCGAACAGACAGATAGACGTAGCAGAGGACTTTGTTTTATATTATGTAGTGATGAATAATCACTACAGAATTTGTGTTACCTACTTAAAATTATTGTATTTTAGAATGGTACCCGACGAAGAACACCTGGCGGTGTATATTTGTATTTATTAAAACAAAATGACGACATTACTCCAGAGATGATTAGTCAGATCTTCAATGAGGAACGAAAACAAAATTCACGTAGAGTTAGAAAGAGTCGTCAAAAAGTAATGGAACAATTAAAACAGAGTCTAACAGGTAAAATCTCTATACAGCTTTTTGTAATATGTATTAACATGATTAGTCTGCACTCGAGTGTATCATACAAGCCTAACTTTGATACTACACACCGAATCGTTGTTAGCTAATAATTTTAATTGGAATTCCTAGATTGTTTGCATAAGTACATATATGGTAATAATGAGTAAACATTAATATGTTGTCTTGTTGTTTTACAACAATTTTGTTGGCAGTTATTGTGTTGTTGGGTAATTTGATATTTTCTATCTTGATATATTTAAGTGATCACCACCATCCATAGACACCATAGGGGAGTCGCAAATGCGCTGCCAGCCTGTGTTTGAGGGGGAGGGGAGGCGGTCCTCCCTCGCTCTTACGGACCTAACGAAACGCAACAATGCAAGCACTGTTAGTTCACTTGGGTGTTTCTGTGGGTCGGGTGGTAGTACCTCGGGCGAGCCATTTATACTGAAACCTGTAATAGCTTCAGTGTGGCTCTACCACCTATTGGCTGCCCTTGTCACTCCTATTAGTAGTTGCTTGTTAGTGAATGTTCACACTGATCATGTTTCCTAGTCCTAGTCTATAAGTATAATTGACAATTGATAATGACCAACAGAATAATGACGTCTTCAAAGAATTGTAATTCATCATCAATAATGTTTCTTTTTATAATGAACTAGCGGAACCCTGGTTATTTATAGACTAAAACGTTCCACATGAATCATTCTACCCACTGGTGAAAATCGCATGAAAATCCGTTCAGTAGTTTTTGAGTATATCGCGAACAGACAGACAGACGCGGTAGGGGACTTTTTATACTATGTAATGAAACAATATGAAATATTAGGAACCACTAAAAATGGATTTAGCTAATCTTGAAATATAATGACTCAATTGCAGATTCAGAGTTACCATCGCTTCTGTCACGTGGCGAGGCAACGGTTCAGTCTGAACACGGGTCAAATCCGCCACCATCTCCGGCCACAGATGCTCGTGACTGTTCGAGTGATAGTGAAGCGCACTCAAGTGACCCCACTGACCTCTCTGCGGGATCTCGAGCACGCTCAGCCTCGCCCTCACCACTTCCACCCGGGCGAGACCCTCGCCAGATACAGGACTACGATGACGATGATTTCCTCGAAGTAATGTGCAACGATGATATGGATCTCTTCTAAACAGCCTCGAGTGATGGCATCTATGATTCCTGAACGGGATGGCTCCGTAGTGGCCAGTCTTGTAGTCAATTGCTATTCGTATATCAGAGATTACACTATATGCAACGTTGGTGCACTCAAAAGACTGCAATTAACACCTTATTTATTGGTAGACAATAAGTGTTTTATAAGGAAGCGTATGTACGTAATTTTAACTGGGCGTATTAGTGGTCAGTGTTTATGTTACAAAATTATCACTTCAGTACTTTGTATCGTTATTGTGTAAATAAAGTGAAAAAATCGTTATAGTGGGATACAGTGTGATTAGTTATTAATAAGAAAAGTAGTGAAGCCATTTAAATGAACCGTCAGCATGTAAGTCAAGCCTACACCAGATGTTAGGTTAGTCGCTTTTTTTTTTCTAGAACTGACTACGCTATTGGCCTAGCAAGACCTTTACAGTTTCTCCGGACTACGGTTAGTCGCTTACAATTTTGTAAGAGATGATAGTTCATGGTCACATTTAACATACAAAATAATAATATCAAAACAAATACTAATAAACAACAAAGAGAACCTAAGTTAAAGTTTGTTCTAAGAGTTTTAAAGTTATGGATACAAACGTAAAAACACTTAGGTGCAATGACCGATGTCGAAAGCTGCAAGGGGCGATCCGGAGATAATAACTTTCGATAATAAAAAGGAACATATAAACACTTTTGTTTTGTTCATGCTGTTCCCACGTTTTTTTACGCTTCACTTTTACTTCACCCGACGGTCATTGACACTGCTTTAACAAAACCGCTTAATAGGGGTGTGCGAATATCGTTCGAATCGAATCGAATCGAATCGAATATCAATATTCGATTCGAAATTCGAATCGAATAATTCGAATTTTCGAATTATTCGAAATTCTTCGAATAATTCGAAAAATTTCGAATAATTCGAAATATTTCGAATAATTCGTAAAAATTTCGAATAATTCGAAAGTTTTCGAATAATTCGCGAATTAAGGGGGTATTCTAGTCTAGAAGCATGAATTTCAGGTAATTTTTTGAAGTGCCGTAAAAAAAGGCAATCAATATTTTTACCATCCATTTTTTTATAAGTTATTTATTAACATTTCAAGAATACAGAAAAAAAAAAAAAGTTGGAAATTCAAAAAATTAGCAGCTGATGAAGTGGGGGGTCTCAAAAAATTGGCACGTGACCATGCCCACGATTCCAACCCTCCTAGCAATCGGAAATAAAAAAATCATAATGATTATTAATCTAGAGTAATGTCGCTCGCTATGGCATGAACTACGGAAAAGTTGAAAAAAAAATTTTCACAAAATCACAAAATGGCGAAAAAAAAATTTTCGAATTATTCGAAATTTTTCGAATTATTCAGGAACTTTCGAATAATTAGAATTTTCGAATTATTCGATTCGAGTTTCGAATCGAATATTAATATTCGATTCGGAACGAATAATTCGTAAGTTCGAATTATTCGCACACCCCTACCGCTTAATGGATTGAATATAATTTTTGTGTTTCTCTAGATAATTAGGTCAAATATTAAGCACCAATTTTTTTAATTGATTTAAAACGAGAAGCGAGTGTTGAACAACCTGTGTAAATATTGCGACCGACTAACCTTTCACGCGGTTATTTCTTTTAATCATTATTGTTGATTTAACCTGCATAGGTGAGATATATTTTAATTGTTTGTTTAGGTAATTAATTCGTGTTTGTCTTGCTTGTCTATGAAAAACTGTCCAAGAGTGGCAGTGTATTTGTGTAATAGACATACTTCCCATCACGAGTCGCGTGGAAAGTGCGCATGTCACATTACATATACCCGAGTAATCAAATGACAACTTCTCCAGTTATACCAAAATTTTATAACTATTAGACATGCCAAAAACGATTTTCTAAAGATTGACAGCTATTATAACATACTAAATGTACCTATAAAACAGTTTAACATACAAATCCATCAATATATTATTATTGTTATATCATTTAATAATTATTAATGTATATTACTAGCTTCTGCCCGCGACTTCGTCTGCGGAGAATAGTTACTTTGGGGTAAAGCTAACACAGAGCGGGAGCTTTCAAAACAAAAATAAACGGTTTTTAAACATTCTTCATTGGTGGTCCGCTTTTATTGGTCTTAGCGTGATGATATATAGCCTATAGCCTACTTCGATGAATGAGCTATCTAACACTGAAAGAATTTTTCAAATCGAACCAGTAGTTCCTGAGATTAGCGCTCAACCAAACAAACAACCCTCCAGCTTTATAATATTAGTATAGATTATATTAGTACATATTACGACTATAAATATTCACATCAGTTTTAATATTGAAAAACTCCAGAGAGCAGTGTTTACCTGAAAAGTGATTTCTTCAATTTGCCCATTTTAGCTACATTACATTTATTTTTTAATTTTTCTGGTAATAAATTCCTTGCCTTTATATATTACTAGCGGTCCCGGCAGACGTTGTCCCGCCCTGATTATAAAAAATCCTGGACAAATTGTATACCAAAACGTTCCTCGTGAATTACTTTATCCACTGGTGAAAACCGCATAAAGATCCGTTCAGTAGTTTTTGAGTTTATCGCGAACAGACAGACAGACAGACGCGGTAGCGGACTTTGTTTTATACTATGTAATGATATTAAAGTGAGTTGAATGAAAAGCATATTAAATATTTATCAAAAATGTATAATGACATGTTTATTTATATTCCCGAATATGACAAAATCTGTGTAAAAATAAAATTGAGTGTCTGGTTTAGTTGAAGCAATTTTTGACGTGATAACGTCTTATAAATCGATAAACGCCGGCTGCACGCACGAAAAAGCATGAGTCTTTGTCACGTTACTCCTGAGCGGAGCGAGCAACCGAGAGCGCGGAACAAGCGATAGAGAGGCGCGATCAGCGTATATGAAATAATTCAATTTAATTCATGAATGTATGCAAATTTTCATCAATGTTTTCTTATGGCGTTGTCACGTAAAATTATCGTACGTAAACCGCCTTTACAGACAACCGATTTTTTTTACTATGCTGTGAGGTACCTTTTATATGTCACTTTTCACACGAGGGAATTTTCATTTAAAGCATAAAGGAGATGAGCAATAGGTAATAGGCTTTCACAATACATTTCATCATGTTTACCTTAATTAAAATGTAACTTATTGTAAAATAGTTCAAAGTTATTTACCTCAGAATATCTTATCACTAAACTGTTATTTATAATACAATATCAGCAAAATCCTTATTTTTATTACTATAATAATTACAAATGTAAAATAATTACATCTACTTCTAATCTTTGTTTTTTTTTTTGTAAAGTGGAAGATTTTTATTTTTCTACCTAATTAAAATGACTTTAAAAATGACATGGCCACTATTAATTTTATTAGTCTTGTGAGTGTTACCTTTTAGTGTTGTATGTAACAAATTACTTTTAAACAAAATTTTCAAAAACTCTCGAGAGTTAAATTTGTTTTGTTTATATTTAAATTTGATTAATAAATCCTGAAATATTTAGTTCTAAGTTATCAACAAATAGTAATAGGAAATCTGCTAGCTTCAAAGTGGTTACAACATTCATTTCTCTTCTAAATTTGTTACATGGTTCTAAAATATTAATATTATATGTATGTCATACATTAAAAATGATAAGAATATTTATTTTGTTTTATATATTGACATTTTCACGTTATAGATGGTAAATGTCTTATGTATTCTTATTTGTATTTAGAAAATGATTATTTGCAGTACGTCTTAGGATAAGTGATATTATGTATTTCATGTAATTACATAGAATATCATCGTTTCGCTTACCAGATACGCTACGTGCAATTCACATATATGTTATATCACGTAAATGTTTCTAGCACAGAAAGGTTTTTTTCCTAACTGGCTACGCTATTGGTCTAGCAAGGCCATAATAGCTTCACCGGGCTTCGAGCACAGAAAGGACGTATGTAGTTAGACATAGAAAGAAAAATCAATGTATGCTTTAGATCAATAGAAACGGATGAGACTTATTAATTAATCCTTGATTTTAATTTTTGGGTTAAGTTATGTCAAGCCTATACATGATTCAAAGAATATTTATAGTATTTTCATATCTGACGCTACTCCCATACTTGCGTGTATCGGCTCAAACTTTGTCTATAGTCACAATAAATGCAGATGTGGGAAAAGATTTTCGTCATGAGTTACGAACCATCGGGCTGCGTAAAGATAGACTCAGCACAAAACTGGGCCTGTGATTTTTACACACATCAAAGGAGCTTGGAAAGGGAAATTTCGTGTTATTGGAATTATGGAATTGGAATAACATAAGAGAGCATTTCTTTTGCGTCTTTATCGGTATACATTTTAAGGTTAGTTTTTTGTGCGATATACAGCATGAATGGTTAAAGAGTTGTAATATTCACAGAGGTTATACTGAATACTCGTTTCTGGTTCTCTATAAAGTAGAAAAATAGGTGCTTAATATTTTACCTAATTATATCGATTAGCGCAAAACTGATATTCGCTTAAAATCAGATAATTTACCTAAAACTGAAAAGGTGTAATAAATACTGACACGGTGAGTTACGCGCATTCAATGTGTGCCGCCCCTTTGCCGCGTACTCTGACCCGCACCCCGCTTCGCTTTGTTCGACCATGCCGCATTCCGAAATAAGCAGTTACGTAATGATTAGCCTTGAAATACGCAGCTTCAATTTCGTTCATTGAACCTAGGTGTGATTTTTTTACGTTGAAATGTAATGTTCCCATACTTTTAAATGTTTTAGAACAAACTCTAACTAAACCTTAGTATTTTATGTTTACTAGTATTTGTTTCGATATTATTATTTTATGTTAAATGTCAATTGATAACACGATTGACGTATCATCACCCTTTAAACAGTCACCTGGTGTAGCCAAAGCTTCGTTACGCAGATATGGGAGTGATATGACTCATATACTGAATTGCCAGCGTTTATTTTTCAATAAAAAATTCTCATAACTAAGGTGATTTTACTAAATTATAACAAATCTCTCTATTCTAAAAAGTCAAATTTGTTTTTTGTTTGTACATCGGCATCGAATTTGGCAAGCGCAAGAACGATATTTTAACATTCAAATATTACGTAAAAACCTAAAAACATCAATATATTTATAGTAGAGTTAAAAAATAATGGGCTATATAGAGTTAAAGAGTAAATATGTGAAATTCTAAGGATATTTATTAATGGTAATGATTAGATTGGTTGTACATGAATATATTTATTCGTAATTACTATTAATTGAAACAAAAAAAAACTTTTCCAGTTGAGGATTAATCGCAACGTCATGGGAGGCCCTTGGAATAAAAATGTAAATATATTACTGGACTCCCAGACGACCTTTTCTAGTGCTTACGTACACATGAAAAGTATAGTAAATGTGAGACTCCAGGCAGTTATTTTAGTATATGTATATACGTATATATTATATACCGTCACTAAATTGCTAAACACGTTTTTTTTGACGTGATAACGTCTTATAAATCGATGAACGCCGGCTGCACGCACGAAAAAGCATGACTCATTGTCATGTTCCAGCTGAGCGCTCGCGAGAGCGCGGAACGACCAATAGAGAGGCGCGATCGGCATAAGCGTTCGGCTTGTGACGCATCTATCTCTCTTCCACTCCATCGGCCGATGCGTCCGAGTTGTTATCACGTAAAATTATCATTTGTAAACCGACTTTACAAGCAACCAATTTTGCTGAGATTTTTTGCTGCCAAGACTGAGATTTCTTGATATCCAGAAATCTTCCAAGAGCAGCGGCCTAGATAGGGATGTCTCTCCGCCTTGCTATTCTTCTTTCGCCACTGCTGCTTTCATCACATGTGTCTGTACTATTAAAATTAGTTGATGAATCTATGTGGGCATTAAAGTGTTCATATCCGCCTATAAAATTATTTTTGTAACTGTCACTAGTTTGGGGCCATCTTTAATTACGTAATAATAAGTTTCGTAATTTACATTTCTTCACAATTGCAAATGTAAAAAAAATGCTTTTAAAATATTATTGAATTCCTTTCATATTTGTATGACGTAACTTGTGGATGGTTCCTAACTTGTTAATTAACTTGGCTGTATATTTAGCTATAGATGTAGACAATAATAACTTGGTCTTTAATATTTTACTTAAGTTTTTAAACTACTAGTTATTAAAATGACGTTTATCCGATTTATATTATAGAATTATTTTACAATTCATTTCTGAAATATAGTGTTTTATGGGTTTAATTCGAATAAATAATTAGTTTAATGATGCTTAGTTAAAAATTAACAGCTCATGTTAGCCAGAAAAGGTAACTAAATAGTTAAATACTTATAGTATCTATCTCAATAATATCCTCCTTAACAATAGATTGCAGGAGTTATTAAAAAATAGTTTCATTATATTTAACATAATATTTATATCCGTATTGCCTATGTTTTATCTGAAATTAAAAATATAACAAAATCTGAGTCGTTACATTTCAAAATGAGCTAAATCCAATTTTGCTGCTCCTAATATTTTCCTTTATTTTTCAAATTTGGCACATGTAAAATATGAAAATTATAAAAAAAAAACTAAAAACTGTAGGAAAAGCAAAATTTTAACTTCATTCTCAGTGTATAAAAATTGGAAATCTTAAAAAAACTAAACATGTTATATATTATGAATGATTAAAATTGGATTTAGCTTTTTAAAATTAGCATTTTGAAATGTGACCACACATGTGTTCTTGAGTAGGTTTAAAATTCCTTGTTTGTGTCAATTGGACCAATAAGTTTTTCGTTTAATGGAAAAAGTAATACAACTTAACATAGGTTTTAGCATTTTAACGTTTATGTTATAAAGTGACTGCCTTGATTACACCTACTGACTCGACATTATTTCTTACATAATATTTGTAATAATTAAAAAAAAAAGTGGTATTTTCAATTATCCTTTTCTCATTTAACGGATTTTAAGTTTATACAAAACGACAATGTTTGTATAGCTTTTATTACCATAGAATTTAAATATATTTGTTTATGCATATATAATGTATAGTTAGCCAAGAATATGTATCTGAATTATGAATATTGACTATTCATAAGTACTGATCGCCTTTTATACAAATGGATTGCTTTAGTATTGTTGTGAAGTTGGCACTGTATAGTTGATTGGAAGTTACAGAATTGGTGTCTCAATATTTGTATAATAAACTTTTGAAAAATCTTTGTTCTTTTGTTATTGTACCATACAAATCGAGGAAATAATGACATATCTAGGGTTATGACTTGTTTTTAAATCACTTCGTCAACAAAGACAAATCTATTACACAAATATAATCTTGAATATAGTTACTATTATTATTATTTATTTATTTATAAGACAACAAGGGTCCACAAAAACAAACTATATACTAATACATAAATTGGTAGTAAATTTAAAAATAAAATTAAAATTAAGTTACTATACTAATATGTTTTATACAAATGAATATGAAATAGGATGAAAAGATGAACATCACACTATTATATTACAACAGATATCCAGTGCTTCATGAAAGGACTGTCGTACATGTTTACCATTGTTCTCATTATATTATTGGAACTATCGTGAAGTCTACCCAGGATGGATGCTATTCTCTTACGGATTAAAGCATAGAAATCATCAACCCTAGCATTTATAAACATCCCAGACGCACTACAAAATCGTGGTAATAAAGTACGTTACGCAGTATCCATAAAAATATAAACTGCGTGACAATTTATTCGGGAATTGAGTTACCCTGTTGGCCTGAAGGAGCCACAGAGTTCAACCTGGTGAGAGCAGAAGTCACTTAGTCGAAATAGCAACTAGCACGAGGGTGCCAGTCTACGAACCTCAGGTTGTACTGCTACTATGTAGGTTATTTTGCGAATGGTTTGTAATTGTCCAAGCGAGCTAGCTAAATAAATACATGTATTTGTGGTTTGAAAGTTTATGTAAGTCTAACTAGCCAAAAAAAGAACTAAAACTATGAACAAAACCATGCCAGTCTAGAGGTCATGTGTCGTGCGTTTTTTTTTCTCGAACTGACTACGCTATTGACCTTGCAAGGTCTTCACAGCTTCACCGGACTACATGTCGTGCGTGATATATGTGAATGTGGTGTTACTGTATCACGATAGCGGTATGCGTTCAAAGCGGTTAGTTTTTAGTAAGTTGACAGCGTGTTCGGATACCACGTTGATGCACTAGCAACTGAGTCTCAGCTTTCGGTGAAAGAAAATATCATGATGTAACTAGCATGAAGGTGGGGCTTTTTCTAAATTCATCTGACTAGCTACCACCCTCAAGTTGAACATCTATCGCCAAGCACCTGTTGGTGTCCAGGTAGCTGCATTGGAAAGACAGTCGTTTCGAGATTTAGCGTGTTTACCATTTTAGACCACAGCGGTATTTAACATTACATATATGAGACTGTGGTGAGACGTTAAAACCTATAACGTATGAAATGCTCCAGGGTCTATGGACCATGGCTTCAAGTTCGGTCATAATATGGGGACTTAGTCGAGTGACGTTATACAAACAAATTTCCATTAAAATAAAATATTAGTTACTGTAGTTGCATATTTTTTTTACCTATCCCCGACTACATACATATAAAGGTGACATCTGGAAATGACCCCTCTCTGTGTACCCACCAAAAACGAATGTAACTATGTTTGTGAAAATATGTATCTATATAAACTATATAGAGTTTCTCAGCGTTTCTTTTCGATGACTGAGTTGTTTTCCAAACCGGTGGTAGCTTTGACGCAGGGCTGTAGCTAGAGTCCAATTTGAGGTAGGGCGGAAGTAAAAAAAATTATCATAATTGATCAGCCCTCGAATGTCACACACTGCTACAATTTTTTTTTTTTATTTCAAACAATTTAATTATAATGATTTATCTTAGTTTTTGGTATTTTTAAAGTTTGCAAGGGCATTGTGATTTCAAAGTGGGGCCTTGCCCCACAATGCCCCCTCCTCTAGCTAAAGCCGTGCTTTGACGTTCATAAGTTCCTTCTTAAGGCTTAAAATGAATTAAGTATATTGATTGATTGAACGGTATAATATAATATAGTTAATATAACAAAGTAGGAATGTCGGAAATATAGATATTAAATGAAGCGTAACACTCTTTATGTGCTATAAACCCTTTTGTAACAGAATGTATCAATCACATTTACAATAATACCCCAGTTTCATTAAAATAATTTATTAATAATTTACAACATTTTAACAAATATCATGTTTACTTTCTAAATAACATTATGATAATTATTAAAATTTTAAAAATACATATTTCATTGATTTAGGCTATGTTGATAAAAACATATTTCGTTATCGTTTTTATTGTGTAAGGGGTGTCGAATAACATTATAAGACTTGAAACACCCTAGCCAACCTCACCTGCACGTGGTGCACCCTGCTGAATAACGAACGAGGCAACGGCAAAAGCGGGGTGGTAGGGTTTTACAGTCTGACTGGGTCACAACCACCACATATACGCCGCAAAAGTCCGTCATAGTGATTCGCTTCTGCGGATCGCGTTTCGGGATCAGCCTGTGCATATCCAGCTTTTCGCAGGCCGGCATGACAGTGGCGACTGGCGATGGATAATGTGTCACTCGGTGGTCGCCATTGTCTTTTGATTGTACTGTGCTTACCATCAGGAATAGTGCAGTCATTTTGCCGAGCTACAATAAAAAAAAATACATTTTCATTTTTATCATAAAACAATATTTCTTTTTCTACTTAACTATCATAAGGGTATCATAGTCACGTCGGAACTGCCGGGAATGAGCGAGCAGACGAGCTTGCAAAATCGGCAGCGCTGAAAGGCGCACCTTACGACTACGAAAAAATCCCAGTGTCTTATGTCAAAAGAAAGATCAGAGAGGAGTCAGTTCAGATATGGCAGGACCGATACAACTCCTCCAGCACAGGCGTGATCACAAAGACCCTCCTCCCGGACATAGCCAAGGCTTACCGGTTGACGAGGAAAGTGAAGTGGTCCCCTACTCATGTGCAGATGTTGACAGGACATGGAGGAATAGCAGAATATCTCCACAGATTTAGGCTAAAAGATGACCCAAACTGTGTGTGTGACCCCCAAGAGAGGGAGACAGTGTGGCACTTACTACTCGAATGCCCAAGATTTTCGGCCGCCAGGCAGGATCTCCAAACACAATTGGACATTACTCTTAATCTGCCAAACCTGCATGCCATCCTAGCAGAAAAGGATAGCAGGCCCACATTCCTCCAATTTGCGGAGAAGATATTCCAAATAGCGGCCAAGGCAAACAAAAGCTGCACACCGGCGCAACCTCTACAGACGCCCACGATACCGACCAATAATCCTAATCCCACACTCGGGCTCCAACTTACGCAACACTTGTCAGTGGGGCAACTTCTGGCATACGGCGACAGAGGGGTACCAGGAATCAGAACCCGGGGGGTGGCCCTCTTCATGGACAACAACTACGAAACCCTCGGCATAAGCTTCTGCATAGTAAGCTCCCGAAATCGTATTGCGGTCTCGCCCGGTCTTGCCAAGCTGATAAACGGGAGCACATCCAGAATAGCAATGAAGCGAAAAACCTTTGACGCTTTGCCAGTGACCATGGTTGCGGGTCTCACATGCAGGCTAGTGCGAATCAAAAACAAGATTATAGCACTGCTTGCATGGGCGAACAAAACGCCATTCTCACAGGCATGTATATTGCTATCCCGAATCGGTGACGTGGGATCAAGCGAACTTATAACATCTCGCAGGATTAGTGTCGACGCTATGGCAGTCACATACGAGAAGGGCGAGGTAGCCGATTTACTGGGCTGCATAAACGCATCGAAGTACCATGAAATAGTTGCCTACGAGGACAGAGGCGCTTGTCTGGACTTCTTACTGCACAAAAAGAC
This sequence comes from Antheraea yamamai, assembly GCA_036509395.1. NCBI lineage: Eukaryota > Metazoa > Arthropoda > Insecta > Lepidoptera > Saturniidae > Antheraea > Antheraea yamamai. The sequence goes on from AP028442.1 coordinate 14,350,857, forward strand.
TCCCGGGAAAAACCCTACTTACAACACAGATAAACCTATTTTCGACCTCGGGAACCCTGAGCAAAGCGGAGCCGAACGCTTACAAGCAAAAATAACAGCCGAACGAGCAGAGGCCGCAAATACATCCGCAGAAGGAAAACCCGACAGAGGTTCATCCTCAGCAATAACACAAATAATGATGTCCCAAACCCATAGACATACCAGAAATACACAACAGGAAGCGATAAACCGTCTTCGGAGGAGAGTCCCAAAGGCAAAATTTAAACCGCAGTCACAGAAAACCAGAGCGGACATGGGGCAAGTCATCCCACCCGTCCAAATTCCTGTCACGGGACCACTGGATCATATGGAAAATGCTATACTCGAGTTCAAAGCCATACTCGAAGCCACGATTAAAGTCAACACACTGACGTGTACACAAATCCTAGAGGCCCACCATCTGGGAATCGTGGACTTGAGAGATGCTAGACTAGAGGAAGCGGAAGCGGCCATCTATAACAACGACACTGCCCAAGTCATAGCAGGAGTAATGACGGGCAGCTACATGACCGCTTACAATTCCACCAGCGGTTTCGTACTAGGGAAAGAAAATGAGACACGAGAAACAACTCAACCTCAGAAGTTCGAAGCGCCCCCGGAGGATCCAATCGTAGTAGTCGCTCGGTGCACAAGAATCATGCTTGAAGAAAAGATTCTCGAGAGGGTAAAAACCACCTCGAGGGTTCTAAATCTAGCAGTGGCGGAAAGCACCAAGTCGACACCCGAGATCAAATGGACGAACGGGGTCCCAGGCTGTGGAAAGACTACGTGGTTAATTAAAAACTTCGATGTGGAGAGGGACGCTGTGGCGACCACCACAACCGAGGCGGCAAAAGACTTACAGGAGAAACTGGTGCAGGCACACGGCAAAAAAGCCGAAAAGCGGGTGCGCACCATGGCGTCCATATTAGTAAATGGTTTCAGAGAGCACGATAAGCGTCCAAGGTTAATCGTGGATGAAGCTCTCATGAACCATTTCGGGTCCATCCTGACTGCCGGCCGGCTGGCGGAAGCAAGCGAAATTCTCCTCATCGGAGATTTCAACCAACTACCCTACATTGATCGAGAAAACTTATTTCGGATGGTTTACAGCAGACCAACGGCCGTAGCTGGTATTGACCAACAGCTCACTTGCACATACAGGAACCCGATGGATGTAGCCTATGCGCTGAGTCAAGTATACGACGGTATATACTCACCGAAACCGATAGTGAGATCTCTGAGCATCAGGGGCTATCAGGGCGAACAAATATCCTCCCATACCCCCGACACTCTCTTCCTGGTACACACACAAGAAGAGAAAAAGCCCTGATAAACAAGGGCTACGGGGTAGGGGAAGGATCGCGCGTTCTGACAGTCCACGAATCCCAGGGATTGACCTTCAAATCGGTGGTGATCCTGCAAACAAAGAGCAGAAGGATGCAAATCCACGATAGTGTTTCACATGCTATAGTGGCAGTATCCAGACACACCCACACCTGTGTCTACTATACCGACGTGACTGATGACGCGGTTAGTAGGTTTATCCGTCGGGCCATGGACGCTCCGGCGCGGCATATTGTGGATTATAATTTAAAGATGGCGATAGAGGACCGGAATGAAACTGCCATAAAGGCAATAACGTCTTTATATAAATAAATAAAAAAAAAAAAACCAATAACAATAAAAATAAATATATAAAAAAACACCCAATAGATGCTCACAGATACGATTTTTAACTTAACTTACACTTAAAAAGCTATAGCAAAAAAATGGTGCGGACCGAGAGTCTGCAGAAAAAAAAAAAAAAAAAGGGTATCATAGAGCTGACTTATATTAAAATCTGTATGGATGGGATTCATCAAGCACAGTTATATCTAATGTATGAATAATTTTACATTAATTTTTAAATTCAGTTTCATTTCATGTTCAGTTTAGCTTTACACTAAAGCCCAGTGATATAAAATTATTGTAGGAAATTAACTGACATTCAACACTACTAGGCTTTTTTCAATTTCATGGGAAATCCAGCATCTGAAAAATACATTTTAATAATTATTACATTTTACTTATCACAGCTCTGATAGGGTTTGTACATAATCATATTCCAGTTGTCTCTACTGATGTATTACTCCTTGTGTTCATTCAGTATTGCATCCATTTCTATATAATTCCTATAAAAAGCATGTTCAGTTATCTTGTAGGTGGTAGAGCCACACTGAAGCTACTACTGGTTTCAGCATGAATGGGTCGGCTCGCCCGGGGTACTACCACCCGACCCACAGAAAACCAATGTGAAGTAACAGTACTTGCATTGTTGCGGTTTCGTTTGGTCAGTGGGAACACCGGAGGTCCACTTCCCATTCCCGTCCCCAACAAAGGCTGGCAATGCACTTGCAACTCCTATGGTGATGCTAGTGTCTATGGACGGCGGTGATCACTTACCATCAGGTGGCCCGCCTGTTCGTTTGCCTCCTGTAATATATTTAAAAAAAATCTTTAAAACAGAAAACTGACTTCTTATAAACATACTGTATATATGAAATAATTTAAATAGAAGCTTTGTTCACCTTAAAACAATAATCTGATAAAAGATTATGATTTATAATTAATTAAAATATAACAAGGAAAATGTGACCACATTTTCACTTAACTGTATAAATTTCAGTTTTGCCTAAAACTATAATAGTAGTTCTTATTACAGTCAAAACTGTTTATGGTGACATCTTTTGGTCCCGGCTGAATCCTGTATCAGAAAAACGTCACTGGTTGTTATGACTAAATATGAGTAGTCCCTTCAATATCCTTATAATAGATTTTGACTGTATATTAATTGCAACTGAAATTTTTATGTTAGAAATCAGACATGTTTTTTGTTTATGAGATACGTTTATCTTCGGTAAAACACTTCGAAGGTTCAGCATTGCTCCAAATTATGGTTGATATAATTACAAAATATAAGGTATACAGGTACTTGTGTATTAAATGCACCGCACTCGCCGACCGCTGCCCCGGCCGGCTCGCATTTTTTTTTGCAGTCTCACCAAACCGGAATAAAAGAGCAAGCAGTGTTTTGAGGGGCTGCATTTACAATTCGCATCTCGATATAAAGGTTGAGGGGCGGGCGCAGAAGGCGAAAAAGGTGATTTCTCCTCCCCACGGAAAGTCATAGTTACTGAGAAATTCACGATCAAAGTTTTGAAGTTATGTGTCACCTCCAAACAATCCTTGGTAATTTTGTATATTACCAACTTGATGATCTTTAAGTTAAAACAAAACAGTTTCCTCTCGGTTTGGTTAGGTTAGGTTAGACTGCGAAAAAAAAATAACGCGAATCGGCCGCCATAGCGCTCGGCGAGCGCGGTGCATTTAATACACAAGTACCGTTATACAATATTAAATAAGATTTAAAAGTTATTTATTTCTAAGGAATATTAATGAAACCCTTACCAGTTGTGGTAAGCATTTTTCTATGTGTTCTATGTCTACCTTGTTGCAACCTTCACATAAAGCCTGGTTGGATGCCCTCAAACAGGTCTCCATAACAAGACATTTCGCTACTTCAACCACTAACGACAGAGAATCATTACCAAGTTTGGTTTTGTTGTCTTCAAATGAGTTGCTCAGGAGCTCCTTTATTACTTGCTAAAAAGGAAAGAACAGAACTGATAATTTGAAACTAACGTTGAAATTTCTACGTTTCAGATTACCAGTGTTTTTTGAAATATTCAAAATGGGAAAACTGTTAATAAAATACAGTATGGAATAACACCTGTTTTATCGTATTTTTCACATTAGCTGTTATGGTAGCTGGATCAATATTATCTTCATTTTCATTGCTGTTACGAGCCATAGTATAAGAGATTTTTTATGTAATTATTCTCTACTCAAGGCTTTATAATATTTAGAATTCAGATTTCACAGATGAAAGAAACAAAACAATCACAGAATAATAATACGGATAGCGATACTGACAATTAGTACGACAACAGTGTTGCCAGCGGTAAATCCTTGGTAAATAAATAAATAATAATAAATCCTTTATTCATGCTGTTCGCTATACTACAATCAATATAACAGCGATATTTCCCGCAGAAAATTTTTAGGAGAAATTTACTGAACTCAATTCCAACTCACTGTAACGTATTCATACTTGAAATTGTACATCTCTATTTCGAATCTACGATATAAACCTGGTTACTATATTAATACTGAATTTTACTGAACGAATATAAAAAAACCATCAGCTTCTAAAAGCAATGTTTCCCAACTAAAGGGAGATTTGGAATCAACAATTTTAGTGGAAAGCCAGCCTAGCCACATTAGCAACACAAAATGACAGCAGTGATATAGAAACACGGTAGTCCAGTGTAGCGTAGTCAGTTCGAGAAAGAAAAGATAAACCCTACAAAATTTATCACTTTTTACAAAACCTACAAAATAAGTGATATTGATTTTCTAATGAAATTAATCAGAAATACTATTACTTGTCCCGATTTACTTGATAAATCATGTTTTGTACTGATGGTCTAAGTTTAAGTCGAGGACTACTGTTGCAAATCCCATTAGGCTGCACTAACTTCAGCCAAAAAGAGTTTTGTTATCGTTCTAAAAGCTATAGCCCATTCATTGTCTTTAAACTTCACTTACACTTAAAATAATTTATTATACAACTGACTCGTTAAATTTGAAAATGAGCTAAATCCAATTTTAGCCGTTCCTAATATTTCACATTATTTTTCAAGATCTTCAAACTTTTTATGTAAAATATGAAGATCATAAAAAAAACTAAAAACCTTATGAACGTCAAATTTTAAAATTCGTTCTCGGTGTATAAAAATTAAACATCTTAAAAACTAAAATATGTTATACGAACGATTAAAAATGGATTTAGCTAATTTTTAAATGTAACGACATAAACTGAATACTCGTACAATCGCAGTTTACCTTATGATGCTGTAGTCGCAGTCCTCGTCGTACGTTCGACCCGATGCCGCGTTGTTCCGAATGGAACATTGCGCTGACCTTTTTTTTCGAACTGACTACGCTATTGGTCTGATAGGCCTGTACAGCTTCACCGGACTACACGTGCGCTGACTCATCGTTGGGACTTTAATATATTTTAAAGGAGGGTAGAAAACTCTGGAAACCGTCAGACTTCCGTCATTATTCGAACAACTCGACAACGTTCGAGACGATATATTTGTTAAACCCCGTTATATTACGTTCCCACGGTCGATGAGTCATTCTTTACTTATTTATATGGAATAGAGGATTTTTTCCCATTTACTGATTTTTGTTCTCAATTACACTAGTGTTCGTGTAAAAGCTTTTCTAGAACTAGATAAGATTGTTCTTATTTATATCAGTAGATTATTATAATGATTATCATTAATTTAAAAATGCTTAGTTGCTTCATTTGTCTTCACTATCTCGTACCATGTGGTAGCCACGGCAATAAACTTATGGAGCAGACCTCCTACAGAGTTCCTGTATATCTTCTGCTATCGTTAAAATTGTTGATTTATGTAAATTTCTGTATATTTTATATTACTTAATAGAATAATGCAGATACAACTCTTTGAAAGTAATCCTGGCGGTGCCCATGTGCCAATCTATACATATAAGAACGTAAATTTCGCGTGGCTGTAGTTTTCAAATTTTTGTGAAAAAAATTATTGCTAGTGACAAAGAATAAGTAATAGAATACATTTCAATCATTTTTAGAAATGTTTGTTTGTTTTTGCACGCAAAACTGTTAAAGTACTATGTTTATAGTAAAATGTCAAATCGTAAAGCAAATCGTTGGGTAAAATTTAACTCTTTATTTCGTTAAATTCAGTCAACTCGGATCAAAAGTTATTGTAATTTGAAAAGCGGCGCGAGTTAAGTACGAGAGAAAAGTAGATAATGCATTTAGCATTGCAATCCCTTAAAAAAAACAGGGCATCTTATAGAATATCTTGTATATACAGAATATATTTAAAGAAAACGACCGAGGTCTGCGATTGTGCGCACATCCTGGAAAACAGCTGGATATATAACGATATTTTTCTATAGTTTTATTTTACAATACACTTGGTTCTTACAAAAAAAAAATCACGATATCTTAATTCAATATGGATTTAGAGTTTAAACAATCTACGATTTTTCTAAGCACTACCCATTCGTTATGTGTATTTTATTACCGTGGGAAATGGGGTAAGCGGTGTGGCGCGCATGCCTAGGACAAATGAAACAAAATAATGAAATGTATTCCTCTTACGGGTAGTTTATTATTGAGATAATTACAATAAAACATAAAAATGATTTCATAATTTATCACACACATACATACAGTACAATGAGATTAATCTATGAGTGTTCGCTTATAACTAATATTTCTAATAGATACAGAATCCGCTCGTGTATCTCGTCTATAGTTTTATCTGGTAATGAGTTCGAAATCATATGCACAAAATTTTTTTCTTCTAAAATTTCAATAATCGTTTTGTTCTTCCGCTCCTCGGGCGTTAAGGATTCTTTCAGCATCTCGAGAATTAGTTTATCTTCGTCTCTTTTCCACTCGGGCGGTTCAGATTTTATGTCCTCCTCTTCTATAATGGTCATGGGATAATCTGAGGTCTCACTCATAATTTCTTCATTTTCATTCCTTTGCGGTTCACTTATTTCTCTCTCAGAGTTGTTCGTCTGGAATTAATTCGTTATATGTAGGGGTGTGCAATTATTCGTATTAACGAATTATTCAATAACGAATCGTACCGAATAATTCGATAGCGAATAGAACCGAATAATTTGATTCGAAATTCGAAACGATCATTCTGTTAATTTTTTTTATATTTGAATACGAATTATTCAAACTATTTTAATATTTTTTACGAATTAGATTTATTATATACTAATCAATTATTAATATACAAAATTAGTTAAATAGACTCGTCTGTTAATCAATGGAATATTATTAAATTACTTTGAAAATGTATAATAAATAAGACAGTTCACTGTTTATCTAACAAAATTATTTAATTCATTATTTTATACAAAAAAAAACTGGGAAATGTTGTATCTTTTCCTATAATTCTTTAATAATAATATTTAATAATTCTTCTTATTTTAAAAATATTCGAATAGTTCACTAATTCGAATGGTTCGAAAATTTTGAATAGTTCGAATTATTCGATTTGTTCGAATATTCAAATTGAACATTATTATTCGATTCGAGCATTATTCACACACTCTTAATTTATACATTTCTTCAACTGAAAACGAGAGTTTTATGAACAAAAAACAAATTGATACTTGTTATAATTAATCTTGTTCTTAGTGAAAATCACAGCATAACCACTTTATTGGGTTTATGTGAAAATATTAAATTTAATGTATGAAATTATGTGGTAGTAAATCCAAACACATGTTTAGATACTTTTCAAAATTTTTATATTTCTAATACAATCACTTACTGTTTCATACACTATTGTTTTATCAGATTCGGGATGAATTACAATATGCTTTGAATCACATGTAATTTTTATACATCTGAAACAGAGAAAATATAAAAATTAATTAGCATATTATAATATTCAATACTCACTTTTGCTTACGGATGCGCTCTTCTTTGCTTTTCTTTTCTGGACGAAAAATCCCTATATATATTTTTCTGTACCCTTGACTAAAGTTAAGGCGTGGAATCGTAATAAGTAGAGAAACAAACTTACTTTTGCATTATAATATTAGGATAAATGAATTGGCAATAAATCCTTATTAAAAAAAGTAACTAAACAAATAAAATAGTAACTATCAAACGATTATCTAAATATATAAGAATCCAGTGCCGTGATGTTTGTCCACGATGAACTCCCAAACTACTCTTTTTTTATATCATAGGTGGCAAACGGTCAGGTGGGTCACCTGATGTTAAGTGATCACCACCGTCCATAGACACTTGCAACACAAGGGGAGTCGCAAGTGCGTTGCCAACCTGTCTTGGTGGAGAGAGGGAGTAAGGGAAGGGGGAAGGGGAGGGAAGGTGGGCCTTCGGCGCTTTCACTGACCAAACGAAACGCAACAATGCAAGCACTGTTATTTCACGTCGGTGTTTCTAGTTACATTTGTTATTAGTGGATGCAGAGAGAGGGGCGTCATTTCCAGACGTCACAATCGTTCACATATTGATCCACCCTATAATAAGCCTTTAGATATTAAAACCCGCTTGACATGGTTATTGAATTCACTTTCCGGCAAATCGATAATGTGTTTTGGGACTTTGTTATAAAACCTAACACTATTACCTAAAAAACTGTTTTTGGACTTAGTGAGCCTGAAGCATGGAATAACGAATTTGTTGCTGTTTCTAGTATTTAAATTATGCTGGTCTTTTACCCGAACAGAATAGAGTAATAACCTAATTTATCGACTTCTCAATTAAAGCAGGTTATATTACAAGTAGTTTAATGTCTGTATAATTATTATCTACACAAATAAATAAAATCGAAGTGTCTGTTTGGAATGTCAAAATAACCGTTTTTTATTAAATGCCTATGAAAGCATATACGGCACTCATAAAAAAATACAATTTTAAAAATGCTTGTCCGTCTGTTTGTTGCGGCTAATCTCCAAATCGGTTGAACGGATTTTGACGGGACTTGCACTGGCAGATAGCTGATGTCACAAGGAGTAACATAGGCTGTTTTATTTAAAAAAATGGTACCATACAAATATTGTAATTTAGAGATAAAAACACTGACGAAGAATAAGTTACTGATCTATATATCATACTTCTATACTAATATATAAAGCTGGAGAGTTTGTTTGTTTGTTTGGTTGAATGCGCTAATCTCAAGAACTACTGGTCCGATTTGAAAAAATCTTTTGGTTTTAGATAGCACATTTACCGAGGAATGCTTTAGGCTATATATCATCACGCTAAGCCGAATGGGAGTGGAGCGCCAATGAAGATTGTTGCAAAATCGGCATTTTTTTTCGTTTTGATTGCTTTCGCTTCGTGCTAGCGTTAGTATTATATACGTTGCCATGGTAACGTGGTAAGTTTCTATCACAAACATTTTCAAAGATTATTTTGTGTTCCTATTCAAAAAGTTTATTCTACGTTAGTTTTGTTTCCAATTTTTTATTTGTAATCTATTACGTATTATAAAAAGAAAGTGTGTGTATGTAAAAATAAATAATAACTTTTTGGTGAATGGATATAGCTACAAATAACAAAAAAAATGTTTTGATATTCGGTCGATATTTTTATATTATTATATTTTGTTTATTTGTTCCGGGTAATCTCCAAAACGGTTGGACTTATTTTAATGGGAATTTTACTGGCAGGTAGCCGAAATTATAGCGGTTGACATATTCTATTTTATTTGTCCGCGTCTTCGTCCGCATTGCTATTTCTAAAATGGTTGGACCGATTATCACGGGATATTCACTGGTAGATAGCAGACCTCATAAAAACTAATTTAGGTGTTTTATTCGCCTTCGGCCGCAGTAGAATATCCGAAATGCTTAAACTGATTTTCGCGGGACTTTCACTGGCAGATAACTAGCTAATGAGCTATTTTATTTTAAGCTAGCGGGCTCGGCAGACTTTGTGCCACCCTGATAATAAAAAGAAAACCTTGATAAATTATACCTAAACCTTCCCCATGAACCGTTCTACCTACTGGTGAAAACGGCATGAAAATCCCTTCTGTAGTTTTGACTTTATCGCGAATAGATAAACAGACAGACCAGAGGATTCTGTTTTACACTATGAAGTGATGAACTGTTACCTGTGCATTCGTTCGTGTGAAATTGATCAAAAATAATTTGTTTACTGTAAACAAGCACGTGAGACGTACGCTGTACTGGACTCCAAGAATAAATGTATGTAATTTCAATTATATTATCATTTCGGTCAATTTGGCGGCCATATTGTTTTATTTACCGCGTTTGCATCTACATAACTCAGTGATTATAGCAACGTATAAGAATAACACAATTATATCGACAATGTTGGCATATTATATCTATATAATAAAAAATTTAACACATATAGTTCGATAATGTATAGTTTACATTTTCATTACTTTCTTAGATAGTGTTAGTGAGCACTGAGGGTGGTATATAGTAACTTAAAGTTCCAGATATGTGGCTGATGATAAATCCCACCCCGTTCGATATACTATTCGTATTCACATATCTAATGTACACGTTACATGTTACAGTAGATGGCGTGCGTGTCTTAGTTACGAATGTTTTTGAAAAAGCATTTCTGTAATGGACACACCTACTTACAATTTTACATTTCTTTAATACATTTAAAAAAACGCGTGCGGAGCCGCGGGGGACAGGTAGTCTTATATATAAGTGTGAACTCTACTTATATTTGTTTCACAAGGAGTAGACACTAATATATAGCGATAATATAAACTTATTAAAATACATAATAACTGACATTATAAATATGAATGAGAGTTTGTCCATTTGTTTGTAACGTTCTGACACCTTAACTTCTCAACCAATCTTCATGAAATTTTGCATAAATGTAGTCAAGGGCACAGTAAAGGATATGGGGTACCTTTCAAGAATAAAGTACTGTTCCAGAGTGATACGTTAATTCTACATTAATAAGCGCGGAGACGGAGGCAAAAGGTAGTATGCAATATTTTAAATTATACAATAAGATGTATACAGAAGTTCTTGGCGAGATCTTAGGCTTGTTATATAGTGGATTTTTTATTTTATTCATAGTTTTGTGTTATTTGAGTCACATATTTTTAATATTGGTGGCATTATGCACAAGTGAAGTGGATGGGAAATAATACCACGAAGCATGAATTCTGAGATACCACAAAAACTCAATTGCAAGTTTTAACATGTGGGCTACCATTTTGTTAGAACATTGAAAATATCACAAGAAACTTATATTTACAAGAAATATTATTACCCACTGGACAATGGCAGCGATAATGAAGAAGATTGGATGCTTAAACAATTGACGCATATAAATATATCTGGTTGCGCCGCTTTATGTATATTTGAAATTCCCGCATTATGGATCAAATCACGCCACTTTGAAGCTCGACCAATTAATTGCGATCAGATTACGCCACCAGCCCCGCTTCCCTTTACTATGGCACATGCTTATATAAGGTAGCGCGACGTCCGCGCCGCCATTCGTTTGCTATCGTCAGAGTTGTTGTCCGCACCACGCGTGATGGACGCGCCGCCGCTGCTGCTGCTACTATCGCCAGTACATTACTGTAGTGTTGTCCGCGCCGCATGCTAACATTTTGAGTTTTCGCATGGTCGAGTGAGAAATAAACGCATCGCTACATACGTACCGACATACATTATAAACAATAAGTGTTGTGTGTGAGAAGACCCAGTGGAGAGAAACGAGAATCACCTAGCCGGCTAGCCACGTGGAAACTGCAGCGCCGCGAGGTATGTGCCAAGTTTCCTTCCTACCCTTGTCTCCCTCTTCGTACTGATCGCAATAGTTGAATATCAAATATAGCACCCCCGCATATACAGTCCACTTAAATTAGCATAGAAACCCCCGCACTCGTGCACCCCTCCCCCTACGGTGACGTCGGCAACGCTACGGCGTCACCAATATCAATATGTATAGATTTGGTTACCTTGTTGCTTGGACATCTAGCAATTCCTTATTATCCACCACCGTTGCCTTATTTTCTTCAATAGTAATGTTATTATTTTGTTTCGTGTAACTATAAGACAAAACAAAGTATTGATATTATGAACAATTAAAATTAATGTGAGTTACACATATTTTTATTCCACTGATTATTTGCTCTATAAAATAATTAAATCATATGTATGTGTTAAATATAAATACTTTATCGATCAAACACTTTATATCTGTTTCTGAATCCAATTTTACAGACAATAAAAAATGTAAAAACAGAATTGCAAAAGAAAGTAAAGTATTTCTTTATGTATATATTAGTGTAAGATTTTTTGGTTTCTTTTTCTATGTTTAATTCTAATAAATAATACCCATACAATTTGTATATATTTATCATTGCATATTTAATGTAATTTTTTGAAACGTCTATAAGTGAGAAAAGCCACTTCCGCACCTCTATAAGCGAAAAGCTTGGTTTAGTAAGAAATCTCCATAAGCCGAAAACTTAGTTTAGTAAGAAATCTGTATAAGCAAAAAACTTTGTTTAGTAAGATATCTTTACAAGCGAAAAACTTGGTTTAGTATAAATCTCTACAATCAGAAAACTTGGTTTAGTAAGAAACCTCCATAAGCCGAAAACTTAGTTTAGTAAGAAATCTGTATAAGGAAAAAACTTAGTTTAGTAAGAAATCTGTATAAGCGAAAAACTTGGTTTAATATAAATCTCTACAATCAAAAAACTTCGTTCAGTAAGAAATCTCCATAAACCGAAAACTTAGTTTAGTAAGAAATCTGTAAAGCAGAAAACTTTGTTTAGTAAGAAATCTTTATAAGCGAAAAACTCGGTTTAGTATAAATCTCTACATCAAAAAACTTGGTTTAGTAAGAAATCTCCATAAGCCGAAAACTTAGTTTAGTAAGAAATCTGTATAAGCATAAAACTTTGTAAGAAATCTTTATAAGCGAAAAACTTGGTTTAGTAAAATCTCTAAAATAAAAAAACTTGGTTTAGTAAGAAATCTCTACAAGCGAAAAAGAGAATATGGTTGGGAAAGAACTCTCTCTTATGCAGTTCAATATATATAAAGTTATTTTGCAAGAAACGACAGATACACCTTTTTCTTTGGTCGATGGTATTTTAGATCTTATTTATCTATATATAAATAAAATGACAGCTAGCTGCGGTTGTGCACGCGTCATATAAAAACTACTTGATAGATCACTTTTTAGTTTTACTCCTAAGTCGTTCTTTCTCGAAAAAAGCAAACAAAGATGCGGATGTGAGATAGTTATAATAGAATACTTTTTTTAATTACCTCGGTTTTCGTGTGTGAGGGAACAGGTCAAACAAGTGCTTAGCGATTCGCGGGTACCCTTCCATCTTGTTTAACAGAGCACTGCAAGTCTGACAAGGCGTTGAAGTTTTATCCGTGAAAATCGTTTTAAACTGATTTAATAACGCGTCCCGTTTCTCTTTGTTTGTCATCTCTTCCTAAAACAGTACGCCATTAAACCATTGGTTTTACTAGAGGATATCATATATTTTTATCGAAACACGACAAAGTGTTCGAACTACACCGGATACCAAGCATAGTGTAACACAAAATTACAAGAGAGTGGGAAAGTATATTGCGTTAAAAACGAGTTTGTCGATAGATTGCTGCAAAATATCAAACATTTAGATTTAGCAATGTAGTATGAATAATGAGTCAATAGATGGCGTGACATATTTAACATTCAAAAGTAACATAAAAAGATATTGTTATCAACAATCTAGAATTCTCTATGAGCATATGAATAGACTAGTAGTAACTAATAAGGTAACGTTGCGCACACATTGAAACCTTATGGTTCAGAGTATTATGAACGCAGAACAGAGCGTTAAAAGAACGTAAATCGCAATTCACTCTCCCTTTAAACGTTATTAGTCTTAAATCTGTAAATCAAATTTAGATTCTTCGTAGAAACTTCCATCCCTCATTTTATTGCATATAAATACACGTCACAATAAAACCGATAACAGTTCGGCTGAGTGCCTTAAGCGCTCGCCTTAATAGTCCGGTGAAGCTGTTAAGACCTTGCCAGGTCAATAGCGTAGTCAGTTCGAGAAAAAAAAACCGATAGCAGTTCTATTTTGGACATCGAAACGAACACATGGAGCGACAAATGCACGAACTCTATCTAATAATGATTTATTATGCTTTTGTCCGTATTTCACAAGGAACGGCATTTAATTGATCATGGAAGTAGTTGTATCAATGATATTATAATTAAAAAAGCTGTAGATACGTCATAAGCACTTCGACAGCGCCTTGTTAAAATTTGGCTAGCTAGCAAACGTGATCTAGCAACGTCAATCCACCCTTATCTAAGCAACATATAACTATTTCTTTTTCACCATCGATATTGAGAAAATGTCATCTTACTTTCACATTTTATCCAAGACAGTATGGCGTTACAATATTACTTTACGTGTGTGTGCGTTATCGTGCCATTTGTTTTGTCAAAATATCATGTAGGTAACGTATCTACAGTTTTTTAAGTTATAATATTATCGAGTTGTATCGTATACTTACGTCAATCATGCTTATCAGTTTCCTAAGATGGCTCGCCAAGTATGCAGTGAACACGTCCGCGGCTTCAGCTTGTTCCGGCGTAAGGAAACCGAGAAACTCTGTGTACGCTTCTACAAGTTCTCCGCTGGCCGTTTTGTGTAAATCTTTCGCGAGTTTCACTGGATCGTCTTCGCAGATGTCAAATTTTGAAAACAAACGCTGAACACGATTTTTAAAATGATGCGTAGATGTGCTGATTCGCCGTAACAGCCTTAGTTGATATAGAGTTACAAACGCTGAAACGATCATTACTGAATTCAATTTTATTTATTTTTATATTATTTTCTTAATTTTGTGACATATTTTTGTATTGCTTAAAATAGCTGTCCTGGTAATATTGTAATGTTTTTATTGCTTGTCAATTTTTTTTTAGTTTATCTATTATATATATTTATATATATATATATATATATATATATATATATATATATATAAATTAAAAATAAAATATATATTATTATATATATTTTTTAGTTTTTAAATTTGATCTTTTTTTTATTATTTTCTTTGTTCTACATGGACTTTGTAGGAAAAAAGCTGAAGGTGATTCATTCTTTATAACTCGATTTACCGTTTAAAATTTAAAAAAAATTACAAAAAAATATTTAACATATTTGATTTATTTTTTCTATAAAGGCCATGTAAAATCACAAAATAAAAAAAATCAAAATTGGACCAATTTTAAGAAAGGTATATGCAAAAAAGTAGAAAAATACTATATTTTGAATGAGTACCTAAAAAAAATCTCCAAATTTACCAGGATGTTTATTTTGAGGGGTACATACCTATGCAAAATTGAGAAGATCCAAAAAAAAGATCAAAACGTCCAATTCGGCGTGGAATACCCGTATGTATAGACAGGGTGGAAAAAAAACAACGATACATGGAAAAAAAGATTTATAACTAAGAATACATTAACGGATTTTTCATAATAACTTACACTTCTTTTGGAGCGTTAGGGAAAAATGATAAGAGTGAATTTTAATGTGCGCACACACCGTCACTTAAAAACGACACCATGAAGTTGGTTGGTAACTGTTACCAAAAACGATATCAATTGCATTAATTAAAACAAAAATGCAAAATATACATATTTACTATGTTAATGTGCCAATAAGAACGTCTATTATAAGGATTGTATGGATCATTTTAACCGTACTGTACTGTACCATTTTAAGGATTTTAAGTTAGGTGTGTTTATTTTTGTTATTTTTAATAGCACCTACGGAAAAAACGCTATGATATGTACCCTAAACAATGAAAAATTCTCTACACGCCATTGAAATTCTCGTCACAATTGGTTCAGCTATTCCGGAGATAAGGCCGGACAAACGACATACATTCCAATTTTTATCTATAGAAGTAAATCAAGTAAAGTATGTCAAAATTTTAATACTAACTAAGCCTGAAACTTCGTTTCATGTGAATACGAATGATAAAAGTAACTTTTTACTCTTTCAATTATGTTTTTCATTTACTGCTTAAAAACAATATATACTATATCCTTCTTTGGAAATTCCTCTACCTGCCTATATAATTACAATCAAAATGACCACCATTTTGTAGGTTGCCCCTACAAGTAAACAGACAGACAAATATTTTAAAAACATGTGACATGAGCTTAAGTAAAACCTTACGGAATTACAGACAGACGATTCAAATAAATAATATTATACATACTAACCTAAATCATCTGCATTCAAAAAGTCTCCGTTCTCCAGTTCAGTCTTTTCTTCACTCGTCAACTTATTCTCTATCTCTTGATATAAGAGTTTACTTTGACATTTATAGTTGCTTATGAACAGTTTTAACCTGTTCGTTACTTTTCTACGTTTAACATTCCTACAATAACAATACCTTTTGACTGGTTTGATCGGTTTGAAGAAATCCGTTATCGAAGTCTGACCGCGATCACATATCTTCCTTAGAATTTTACAACATTCGCAATGATCGTCGTCCGGCTTCGATTTGGATGTATCTTCTTCTCTTTTTATCACCAGGTCTCCTTCAGCCTTCTCTTGTAGACTGACAGAGTTCTCCGGCAGATTGTTGGCGACTATACTACCTTGGATGACCGCAGAAGAGCATATAGGGGTATTGACACTGTTCACCGTATCGTTTGGCATTAAACTCAGAGGTACTAAGAAAGCGCCCGTACTTGTTTCTACCACGCTATATAAACTCGTCGCCATCATAACTTGGCCCTTGGCGGTAACGTTGTTTGTATTCTGATCAACATTGTCAATGAGGTCCGGCTTGGGGAGATGGTTTGGTTCACTGTACACGATCGTTTTCGTGTAATCGATCGGCAGTGGGTTCTTTTTCGGCATTTCTATAGATTTACCGATTTCAACGGTCACACCCTCCGGAGCCCGTAAACACAGTGGCGAACTGCGATACAAATGGGACTGAAACGAGTTCATAGATTTTATACACTGAATAGACAGACCTGACGTAGCTCATAGATAGGAATTAAATAAATGTTGAACCCAATGAAAATACTGAGAAGAAAAGTAAAACGATTAATGATCATACACGAACCGTTTTTTAACTATCCATACCTTATTGTTAAATTAATTATATCTATACAATTATAAATATCAATAGTGTCATTATAGCTAGGTTAGCATATCCGCATTCGTATGAATGCCATAAAACACTTAACACCCATATTCGATCGGATGCTATAAAACACTTAATTCCCACATTCGCTTGTATGCTGCTAACCATTTAACTAATCTAAATAATGACATAACATGTAAACTTCAATGGGTTCCATCACACATGGGATTGAAGGGTAACGAGGAGGCCGACCGCTTAGCTAAATTAGCAATATCAAATGGTGTAGAAGTGTTTATTTATAATCATTATTCTGAAATATTAGGAAAATGTAAAAAAACTATTTATAATATGTGGAAAGAATATTTTGATGAGAGATCAAAAGACAAGGGTATTTGGTACAAGACTTTACAGAGTCAGCCTCTTCGAATACCATGGTTCTGTGATGTAATAATGAAGAGGTCCTACGTCGTTTTACTACATAGGTTACGTTCTGGACATTATCCGTCACAAAAGTTTGAATATTTAATGAAAAAAAGTCCTTCACCATTTTGTACAACTTGCAGAATTATAGATGACGTTCACCATTTTCTGACAGAATGTGGCAGGAACAATAATGTTAGAATAAATTTAATTAAAAAATGTAATTTAAATAAACTGGATGTCGGCATGTTCCATAAGTATTTTAGCAAAACCTACGAGTGAGGTTGCTATAATGCTATGTGAAATGAGTGAAAGATGATTTTATAAAAGAAGATGTATGAAAGGCTTTAACATTAGTATAATTAGGTTATGATGGGGCTGATATGACTGGAGTCAAAAGCCCCTAAATTAAATAATAAATAAAAAAAAAAACAATTAACTCCCACATTCGTTTGGGTGCTATTAAACAATTTACTCCCACATTCGTTTGGGTGCTATTAAATATTTAACTCCCACATTCATTTGGATGCTATTAAACAATTAACTCCCACATTTGTTTGGATCCCATTAAATATTTAACTCACACATTCGTTTGGGTGCTATTAAATATTTAACTCCCACATTCGTTTGGGTGCTATTAAACAATTAACTCCCACATTCGTTTGGGTGCTATTAAATATTTAACTCTCACATTCGTTTGGGTGCTATTAAACAATTAACTCACACATTCGTTTGGGTGCTATTAAACAATTAACTCCCACATTCGTTTGGGTGCTATTAAATATTTACCTCCCACATTCGTTTGGGTGCTATTAAACAATTTACTCCCACATTCCTTAGGGTGCTATTAAATATTTAACTCCCACATTCGTTTGGGTGCTATTAAACAATTAACTCCCACATTCGTTTGGGTGCTATTAAATATTTACCTCCCACATTCGTTTGGGTGCTATTAAACAATTTACTCCCACATTCCTTAGGGTGCTTTTAAATATTTAACTCCCACATTCCTTAGGGTGCTATTAAATATTTAACTCTCACATTCGTTTGGGTGCTATTAAACAATTAACTCTCACATTCGTTTGGTTGCTATTAAACAATTTACTCCCACATTCGTTTGGGTGCTATTAAACAATTAACTCCCACATTCGTTTGGGTGCTATTAAATATTTACCTCCCACATTCGTTTGGGTGCTATTAAACAATTAACTCCCACATTCGTTTGGGTGCTATTAAATATTTAACTCCCACATTCGTTTGGATGCTATTAAACAATTAACTCCCACATTCGTTAGGGTGCTATTAAATATTTAACTCCCACATTCGTTTGGGTGCTATTAAACAATTAACTCCCACATTCGTTTGGCTGCTACTAAATATTTCACTCCCACATTCGTTTGGGTGCTATTAAACAATTAACTCCCATATTCGTTTGGGTGCTATTAAACAATTAACTCCCACATTAGTTTGGGTGCTATTAAATATTTAACTCTCACATTCGTTTGGGTGCTATTAAACAATTAATTCCCACATTCGTTTGGGTCCTATTAAATATTTAACTCTCACATTCGATTCGATGCTATGAAACACTTAACTTCCACATTCGTTTAAAATGTACTTATCTCACACGTTCGTTTGGATAGTATAAAATACTTATCCTCCACATTACTATTGTTACTATACGACGCCTGTCTCTACATTAATTTCCGTTAATATAAATATTAAATGACTTACCTTAAACCTTTTACTAGTCTTAGCCAAATATCTTATCCAGTTTCGTGGCATCTCAGTTTCCGGTTGTTCGTATAAAGACATTGTAGGATTAATAGGTAGCAATTTGTGTTCGACTGGCACCACTTTGCGAGTTCTGAAGAATTTCTGTAAGATGGGAAACTTTCAGAATATTTTAATTTATCTTCTCATAGACATATCTTCTTAACTTTACCCTCCCAATACAGCCTTCATGTAATAATGTAATGTATATTTGCATCATTTAAATATCAAAAACAAGTCATCCATATCTTGGACTCAGTAACATCAATAAAAGAATGTTAGATACCAATGACAATGTTACGTTCCACAATGAGGTCCCCAAATATGTTACAGATTTACCGAACTATAAATTTAATTAGCATTCAAATGGTTGTCAAATTGTGGACCAGACAATAGTGATGTTTGAAAATAAGCCCATCGTATAAACAATTACCGGTAAAAAATATATGCCAAAAAAAAACAGAGTTTCTTGTCGGATTTTCTCGATGACTGATATGTTTTTTTCCAAAACAGGTAGGTAGTAAAGGGTGGAGTTTCGGGTTTGGGCTACGGCAAATATCACGTAGTTTTTTCAAGCACAAAATAGTATAAAAATTTGAGAAAATCAGATTAATTCAAAGTAAAACATCTTTTTAAAAGAAAAATAATAATTCTAATTGTGTATGTGCTTTTTAACAGATCCAAAGCATTTATACTGAAAATATAAATCATGAGAGATCTCACGTGCGATCAGGACGGGGCCCCTCACGACATCTCATCAGAGGGGAGAGTGGGGTCAAAACATCCTAAAAAACACCTCACGTAATTTCTGTACGCATAAAAGTGATCACCAATGTCACTTTTGATGGACATTAATGTCCATCCAAGGACTTTAAGTCATGTAATCGCATTTTAAAACTAGCTGTGGTCGCGATTTCGTCCGCATGGAACCTAATGTAAAAAAAACAGTGACTAACTTTTGTTATCTATCATCTGAATGTATTAAGTCCATTTACTTATCTGCTATTCTCTCGTACTTAGGTTGCGTCCTCATTAAAATTACAATAACTTTTGATAGATTGAACGGATTTTAATGAAACCAAGAGTAAATGTTACTCCAGTATACGCTTTATGGTTTTTTTCTATCGAGAACGGAGTACTTTAGTAAACAGAAAGAGATTTCTAAAAATGATTAAAATGTATTTTATTACTTATTCCAAGACGTCTGCAAGTTATTTTCACAAAGATCTAAAAAGTACAGATACCTTAATTTTCTATTCTTATTATATTTATAGATTATACTTACGACAATAGGGTTTTCGCTGTCTGCCTTTTTTCTAATATGAAGGATGTGATTCATGAGTACTTTAGGCACTATCCAGGGGAACATATGTTTGGCCATCAAATGTACAGTCTTGAAGAGACCCGGTCTTTGTTTCGACGCCGTATTTACACGGAGCTTGAACAACTTTGCATTGCTCTCTACATACTGCCAAAACTGATCAAGACCTATCGCTATAAGGCTGTAAAATAACAAATCCTTCACTACATTTTACCTTTAAATTTCGCTAAATTAATTAATTGCATTTACACCCTTAGGATTGCTTTCTACAAATGAAATTCGTATAGACTCGTTTAAGAGATTATAATATTGATAAACAAAATTAACAAACATAACTAAAGTCACCCAATGTACTAAGTTTCCTAAATATCGAAATCTAAAAAAGATTAAGTAGGTTTATTTAGCTTTGGTATGTTTTTCAAAATATTAAAATTAGCAATGTATATGATTACCATTAATATGCCCAAATTAATTAATTTAATTGACATAGTCTTCAGCGGCGGTACTATAATTACACAACTAATAATATAATGCATTACTATACTTATGCGATGAATAACAAATGATTAAAAACGCAATTATTATGTTATTGCTTTCCCAATACTATTGTTGAAAACGACAACGCTACACCGTTATTATTACAATAAAAAAAATATTGATGTGAAACATCTAAATCAATAGCGTAGGGTCATACCGAATTTTGGCGTGGCGACGCGTCGCGGTGTCTCGTGTCGCCACGCTATATTGTGTTAATTTTTTTTAATAATAAATATAAATGTTTATTGCATAAACAACTGTCTTTTTTAATTCTTAATATTTTATTTTTGATTCTGCCATGTTTATATCCTATAATAAAATATCCTTTTATGCAAATTATTTACGTACATTTTCCTTTACAAAATAATTTATATGTTTCAAATCTATCAAACGTCCCCAGACAGCTCATAATTTTATATGTACAACCAATAGGAGTGAAAGAATGGAGAAATCGTTCCTTTTTTCTCTGCCAAATATGTTATGTACGTTGTATACGCATACGTAGTGCGTACTATGCACATATATATTACTAGTGAGCCCGGCAGACGTTGTCCCGCCCTGATTATAAAAAAATCCTGGACAAATTATATACCAAAACTTTCCTCGTGAATCACTTTATCCACTGGTGAAAACTGCATAAAGATCCGTTCAGTAGTTTTTGAGTTTATCGCGAACAGACAAACAGACAGACGCGGTAGGGGACTTTGTTTTATACTATGTAATGATTTTCACTGTAGCTCTTCTAATCAAAATTATTGATTGGATATTAAATGTAGTGATAAATTTGTGAATTTTTGAAACCTTAAGGGAAATTTAGGGGACGACATGGTTCGGGTGATGAATGAGTGATGAAGTCACATGTTTTTGCTTATGAAATTCTAGTTGAATAGTTAAAAATTAATTAAAGAAGGTTACATGTTTTCTTAAAAACTAACTGTCTAGGAGTGCTCACAAGTAGGTATTTTTTTAACTCCCACGAGTTATATTACGATTGATGTTGATTTTCAAAACTCGATTTCCAATAGAATGATAGATATCAATCTGCTAACAATTCTTCTAAGACGTAATATTTTCACATTTCATTTTGGTACTACAATTTTTCGATGCTCCCTAAAAGGTGTGTATTCTAAGTATGTTCGATATAAAGGCGTGGCATTTAAAATCGTGAAAAAAAAACGATAAATAACTCACGCGTCTTCCGGTAGTAGATACTGGAACTTCTTGAATAAAGCGTCGCCTCTAAATGGTGCAGGAGGTAATAAATACGGGTACAGGAATACCGTACTGTTGGCTACAACGTTCTTATAGGTGTCGTGGAAGTCGCCGTTGTGTAAATTGTTGCATACTAAACGACGGCGGCTGGATAAATTAATTACAATTTTATTAAAACGTGTGCTCGTCCAGTGGTCGAACTTCGACCATAAAGAAAAAAAAACTTTTTTCAATTTTTGATGTGAAACATCTATAGGCGCGGGTAAACCTGCATTTGGCTTGGCGCGACGTGGCGACGCAAAACACGAACTTTGCACTATTAACGAAATACTCAAAAACATTTGCAAGCCTATCTGTATAAACATACGATTCAAATTGTTTTGTAGGCCACTCGTTATACTAATGTTACACGGCACGCGCCGAAGCCCTAGCGCCCTTTGATAAATGGCGCCAAACATACCGCTCCTGCGCCCAGCGGTGATTTCTTTGAATTTTTGTATTTAATAAAAATTAATATTTATGTGATAAAATAAATAAACAGTCATTATTTTATGGAAAACATTTGTAATATTTTATCTTTTCATTATGCCATAGCTGATTCCTGTCGTAATCTGTTATTTTATGCATATAACTTAAACGAAACAATTTCGATGTTTCACATCTGCCAGGCGTCCCGTGACAGTTCAATTTTTTTTAATTGTAACACTAAAGCTCATCACTAACTATTAAAGAAAAAATGAAGAAAATAGGTTGAGGAACAGAGGAGAGATGTAATTAAACGTTTCCCCACTGCCTTTTTTATACATACACATATATTTATAAGTCTCGCCTCTCGCGTACCTATGGAGCGGTATAGTGATTGCGGTCAGGTTATGTAGTAAAGATTATGGGTAGGGTGACACTGATATTAAATAAAAAGTTCTAAAGACCTATCACATACACATTTGGTAGGTGGTAGAGCCACGCTGAAGCTATTACTGGTTTCAGCATGAATGGCTCGGCTCGCCTGGGGCAGTACTTGTGATGAACACATGTCGGTAGCGTATTCTCTAAAGAATTTCTAACTATAGTCCACGAGTTAAAAATTTGTCACCAAGCACCTATAGCTATATTTTGCACTTAAGATACAGTCTCTCAAGGTTTGCGCTGTCCTTTTAGGCCAGACTCATTTAACATTAGGTGAATATATTGCAGAACGTTAATCCTATATAGTATATATTTCCACCACCCTGAACGAAGAATTTGGATATTTCTATAGACATCTTTGCGAATTCTGCTTCTTCGCTACCACGTTTAGGATTTTTTTTAATAAGTACTTATCGTTGTAATACAGCGTACGTGCCGAAAATGGTAAAAAAGGATCTAGGGTTAGGATATTACGATTTTCAATAACATTCTTGATTTAATTTTATTTTTACAAATGGTCGACAAAAACCTAATTATATCCCCAAAAATTTTTCAAGGTCCAGATATGAAATGAGATATCTAATTATACCAGAATACTTACGATTTCTCACAGTCAGCGTGAATGAATCTGAAAAAGAGAAATCAGTTGTTATAAACTTGTTCTCCATATATACCACTAAATTTTTTTTTTCGAACTGATTACGCTATTGACCTAGCAAGGTCTTAACAGCTTCACCGGACTACTAAGGCGAGCACTTAAGGCACTCAGCCGATTTTATTTGACAACTAGCTCAAGGATGCACGGCCCACCTCGGCTTGGGCTGTTGCGGGACTCATGCAATTCGCGACCTATCTGAGCTAACCTAAGCTACATATTCATACTTATATGAGTTATTGAAACTTATATGTGTACCAAGCATACATACCTCAACAACTCTTATATGTATTTTGTGTCGGATAATTTTTTCTAAACTATTTTAGTTTGATAAGGGAAAAAATAAAACCCTTCCACTTTCATGTGTAAGCATGTGTGCGTGCACGTGTGTGGAGGTGATATGTGTAATGTTGTTGCAGTGATCTAAGATTTTGTGTCACTGTATCGCGCGAGCAGCGCACTCAAGGGCTCCACGCCGAGGGAATGGACGTAGGCTTGAGCCGCTGCCGAGGGGGCCTAGTCTGGTGTGCGGGAGCGAAATTTACCCCCAGACTAAACCCCTAGAGTTCTATATAATTATACCACTTTTACTCGTGTGTCAGAAGGGCGTAAGTGCCATAATAAAAATCATGCTAATTAAAATTAAACTTTATTGAACATAAATACGTAAATTTTAAACCACTAAAACGATAGTTCCGAGAGTAAATAATAGATTACGACTGAAGGAATAATTCGGTAACGTATAACGATAAAATTATTATCGCCAACACTTATTGCGACTACAGAAGAAACAAATGTGTCAAACAAAAACGAGAATTAAAAAAAAAAACAAAATTGTCTATTTTAAGACTGTAATCTTAATTTGAGATTCCAGGGGTTAACAATTAGTTCAATGGATACGTTTGTTAGTAGAAAGAATTTTAATTGAACAAGTTCATAAGAAAATAAGATAATTCATCGTTCTTCATTAATTAATTATTTAATTTAAGTTTATATGCAAAAAAAATTGGGATATGTATGTTTGCCTACAACTATGAGTGTTTTTTTAAAATGTCGAATATTCATTTCGAAATTAGATTCGAACATAATTATTCAAATCAAATTGATTTGACCAATATTCGCACACCTCTAATATAAACTAACTAGCGGACCCGGAGAAAGTTGTCCCGCCCTGATAGTAAAAAAGTACATTGACAAATGATATATCTAAACCTTCCTCGTGAATCACTTTATCTACTGGTGAGAACCGAATAAAAATCCATTCAGTAGTAGTTTTCAAGTTTATCACAAACAGACAGACAGACAGACGTGGCAGAGTACTTTGTTTTATATTATGTAATGATTGTATACGTACTTAATCATTTCTGCATTTTCAGGAGTGTCTTCCGCGACGGACTTCTCCCATGACGTCATAAGATCTAAAGCCGGTCTCAGATTGCACACATTCGCCACTGAATCCGGGTTCGAATCGCACATCTCGATGAAAGTTTCCTAATAAATAAAAAAATATTCGATTATATTTATATAGTAACAAATGTGTATACAAAAAAAAATGAGCCGTCACGGGACACCTGGCAGATGTGAAATATCAAAATTGTTTTGTATAAGTTATATGCCTGGAAGAACAGATTACGATAGGAATCAGCTATGGCATAATGAAAAGATAAAACATTACAAATGTTTTCCTTAAAATAATGACTATCATTTTATTACACAAATATTCATTTTTATTAAATAAAAAAATTCAACTAGGCGCAGGCGCGGCGTCATTGGCGGCATTTATCAAGGGGCGCTGGGTCCTCGGCGCGTGCCCCGTAACACTAGTATAACGAGTGGCCGACAAAATAATTTGAATCTTATCTTTATACAGATAAAGTTGCAAATGTGGTCCTCCGGCACTCTCACTGACCGAACGAAACGCAACAATGCAAACACTGTTACTTCACGTCGGTTTTCTGTGAGAGGCTGATACTACCCCGGGCAAGCCGAAACCATGCTGAAACCAGTAATAGCTTCAGCGTGGCTCTACCACCTTTAATTGCAACTGTTAACTGCCACAGCGACAACGAGGGCTAATTAAAATCTATGTAATTTGTGTGACGTAATTTATGGATGCCCTTTATGTATACTGTTACACAAAAAAGTTAACTTTGCTTGTTAACTTTGAAAATCCCTTTTTTGAAAAAAAGACAGAAACAAAATGCTAATTTCAGAAAAAGGGAAGAAAGGAAAAAGGATGAGACCTTAGTCTCAGGACGGATGGATGGCTGAGGTATTATAACAGACATAATGATGACTAGGCGGGAAAAGGCAATGGATCTGCAATATAGGGTATACATTATTTTCTTTAAGGATTAGAGAACGCACAACAGGCAGACATAAAAAGAAAAAGATGCTAACAATAAGCCTATAAAAGTTTTTTTTTATAATTTAATTCAGGGTTATTTTAGCATATACTCACAATATACTTCTTATATGACGGACCATAATTCCAATGTATGGGGTGGACATAAAGCTGTAAAAAATTGGAGGTCGCCAACTGTATATGCTGCCTTAGTTGCTGTTGTAGTATTTGTATTTGTTCGGGCAAAATCTAAAAACGAAAAGAATCACCTGTTATTTGATACTAACCGATACCCGAGTCTTCGCCCGCGACATCTATTAACTTAACAATATATTTTATGTAAGGTTGTGTGAATATTACTCGAATCGAAAACAATTATTCGATTCTAAATTCGTAGTTATAGTTGGAACTATTCGAATAGGTCGAATGTTAAATTTGAAATTCGAATAGAATTTTTCGGTTCGATTCGTTAACGATAATTCGTTAATTTGAATAGGTCTAATGTTAAATTTTAAATTCGAATAGAACTTTTGCGGTTTGATTCGCTATCGATAATTCGTTAATTCGAATAGTTATAATGATTCGAACAGGTCGAATGTTCAATTTGAGAATCGAACAGAATTTCTCGTTTCGATTCACTATCGAATAATTCGTTAATTCAAATTTTCGCACACCCTTAATTTTATGTGGAGAGGAAAAAACAAAAGCACTACACCGCTGGCCCCACTTCTCTACAACGAGAAAATAAATATCGCTGAAGACGTCTTCCTTATAGAGATCGTGGTTTCTTAAAACTTTTAAAACTTTATGCAGTGTAATCTTAATATAACGAGCCTCAATATAAGAAATTTCTCGAATTAACGAATTTTTCGAAATCATTGACAGTATTATTGATTATTTTATTATTTTGGCATTTTTTATGAAACATATTTTCTTACCGTAAAATCCGGGTCAATCTCGACTTGTATAACTTCATTTTTCGAGGACACATCGTTTAACTTCAGATAACGAAATATTGGCGGCGCTTTCACATTATCAGGCGGGTGTGGGTTCGATTCCTCTTGTTCTTTTACGGCTATTTTCACGCGAGACTTAGGCCTGTGTAATATAACATTATTTTTTTAAACAGTTCCTTAACGCGGCTCACGATACGAGATGACTAGTAGAATTCATCACGTAAGAAAAAAGCGTTATGCTACTTCCATACGACTTTCTGTGTCACTTACTATTCCATGTGTGTGTGTAAAAATTCGAGCAGGCAACTATTGAATACTCCCAGTTACATAAAGTTTATAGTGAACGCGAAGAGACTATAATAAAAAAAAAAAAATTCAAAAATTAAACCGTAGCGCCACCTACCGGGTCAAATTGTGAATTTAAACCATTCTTGAATGCACCTGAACATACACACATACAGAAGAATCTATACTAACATTACAAAGCTGGAGGGTTTGTTTATTTGTTTGATTGAACACGGTAATCTCAGGAACTACTGGTCCGATTTAAAAAAAATCTTACAGCGTTAGATAGTTCATTTATCGAGGAAGGCTATATAACACCAGGAGTGTTATAATAATAAATAATTGGAGTGTAGCACCAATGAAGAATATTTCAAAATCGGGGTTTATTTCCCTTTTGACAGCTTCAGCTGCGTGTTAGCGTTAGCCCAAAGTAACTGTTCCACATGGACGAAGTCGCGGGCAGAAGCTAGTTATAGTATATCATTACATAGTATAAAACAAAGTCCCCTACCTCGCCTGTCTGTCTGTCTGTTCGCGATAAACTCAAAAACTACTGAACGGATCTTTATGCAGTATTCACCAATGGATAAAGTGATGCACAAGGAACTTTTTGGTATATTATTTGTCCAAGTTTTTTTATAATCAGGGTGGGACAACGTCCCCTGGGCCCGCTAGTATAGAGATGAAAATGAAAAATTAAAAATATATAGATAACATACAGAGAAAGAGAGAATCGCATAGAGGGTCTAACATAGTAATAAAAATAGAATGAAATCTTACTTTGGTAAAAGTGGCTTTATTTTAACCAGCTGCGATGCTGGTTTTTTTTTAGGTTCTATACATTCTGTAGGCATTTTCGGATTTTCACTACTCTCTTCTGGTTCAGTCTTACCAATAGATATTCTTGTATTTGTATCCTTTTTTTCGAAGGTCAATTTATCTGATATTTTCAAAACTACCTCCTCGTCATCGGATATTGGTTCCTGTTTACCCTCCCAATGTGTTGTTAACTAAAAAATTAAATTTATACATAACTTCTACTTATATACTACTTATTCTACAGTAGTTGTACTCGTGACTACGTCCGCGTGGAACTTAATTCAAAAACCAGTCTTTCCTTTAGTGTATGTTGGATATCTATACTAATATTATAAAGAGGTAAAGTTTGTGACGTTGTGGGTTTGTGAGTTTGTGACATTGTAGCGTTGTAAGGGGTATGCTCAGGAACTACTGGTCCGATTTGAATAATTCTTTCAGTGTTATATAGCTCATTCATCGAGAATGGTTATAGGCTATATATCATCACGCTAAGGCCAATAGGAGCGGAGCGCAGGTGAAAAATGTTTCAAAATCGAGATGTTTTTTTTTTTGAGAGATTCTGCTCTGTGGCTGCGTTAGCCCAGAGTAGTAACTATTACTATGCGGATGAAGTCGCGGGCAGGGGCTATAATCTATATACTAATATTATAAAGAGGTAAAGTTTGTGAGTTTGTGACGTTGTAAGGGGTAATCTCAGGAACTACTGGTCCAATTTGAATAATTCTTTCAGTGTTATATAGCTCATTCATCGAGAATGGTTATAGCCTATATATCATCACGCTAAGGCCAATAGGAGCGGAGCACAAGTGAAAAATGTTTCAAAATCGAGATGTTTTTTTTTTGAGAGATTCTGCTGTGTGGCCGCGTTAGCCCAGAGTAGTAACTATTACTACGCGGAAGAAGTCGCGGGCAGGGGCTATAATCTATATACTAATATTATAAAGAGGTAAAGTTTATGAGTTTGTGACGTTGTAGGGGGGTAATCTCAGAAACTACTAAACCGATTTTCTTTTACCAATAGAAAGCCACGTTATTTGTGAGTGTCATAGGCTTAATATCATCACGTTAAGGGCAATAGGGGCGGAGTAACAATGAAAAATGTTTTAAAATCGGGGCTTTTTTTCCTTTTGAGAGCTTCCGCTGCGTTTTAGCCCAAAATAACTATTCCACGCGTACGAAGTCGCGGGTAGAAGCTATTAACTAATTATATTATCTATACTAATATTATAAAGAGGTGAAGTTTGTGATGTTGTGACGTTGTAGGGGGTAATCTCAGGAACTACTAAACCGATTTTGAAAATTCTTTTACCAATATAAAGCCACGTTATTTATGAGTATCATAGGCTACATATCATCACGTTAAGACCAATAGGAGCGGAGCAACAATGAAAAATGTTTTAAAATCGGAGTATTTTTTCCTTTTGAGAGCTTCCGCTGCGTCTTAGCCCAAAATAACTATTCCACGCGTGCAAAGTCGCGGGCAGAAGCTATTAACTAATTATATTATCTATAATCTATACTAATATTATAAAGAGGTAAAGTTTGTGAGGTTGTTGGGGTTAATATCTGGGCAGTCGGAGAAAAATGGTCGAACGAAAACGTTTCTTACGAACGCTGCCTTAATTATGAGATATATATGATTGAGTTCTAGAGAAAAGTTGTAGCTTGATAATGCCTATTACCGCCCAACGAAGTGGGCACGGGTCGGCTAGTTATTTATACATTATATGATATCATGTTTTTGTCAGAGATTTCTCGTAATCAACTCGAGTAGTCATTCAAATTACAATAACTTTTGATAAAGTACACCTATTTTAATGAAACAAAGACTAAATGTTACTCAAAAACATGCTGCATGATTTATCGTATTATTATTATATCGTAGTATTATTGATGAGGATTTATCGTGAAAATTATACTTTAGCGTGTCCAAACAAACCGACAGACAGATAAAATAGTTGAAATGTATTTTATTATTTATATTCCTCCTAGACACCTCCATTTCTTAGAAAACTCTAAAAGTACAAACACGTTAAATTTACATTCTTATTATATGTATAGACAGATGTATAATGGGATGACCTTTGCTTGTTTATATATTTAATTAGAAATAAAAATGATTGATTGTGCTTTGATGAATGAATGATGTATAAATTATTGTACGTACATCAGTTTGGCTTTTATCTGTAAGCACAGTGGTAGCGAGGTTCTCTGCCAGTTGCTCATCCTCCACAACTTCAGGCATTATACCGAACAATTCAGTCACTAAATCATTCAGTTCCTTTTTTGATATTTTAATTATACTTTTGCCAAGGTTTTCTTCGTCGTCGTCTGCTGTAATTATTAAAATGTTATACACCTACTAGTAAAACCAGTAGAAACTATATGCGTAGAAAATATTAGATATTACAGGTTTTATGTTCTTTATAGAATATAGCATTATTTTTTACTTTTGTGTTATGAATCTCATATATTTTATATGGGGCAAACTCTACAAAATGAGAGTCTACTTTCGTGTTTCATCGATGTTATAGTAATATTAAAAGTCACTATGTAATTTTTATGTTAAAACTAGGACTGTTGATGGCCTTACCCCTGTACAAACTCGATTTTAGCAAGTTTTACATATAATAAAGTATTCTGATGATTTTACGAGGTATTAAAAGAGTTTAAAAGTTAAACAATACGCAACGAGCATAGTTTTGTCCTCCCCCCTTTATTCTACTTTTTCTATATGAAATGGCAGCAAACAGGCAGACAGCCCATCTTATCGTGAATAGTTACCGTCGCCTATGGACAAATGCAATACGAGGGGTATCGCTATTGCGTTGCCGGCTCTGAAGAGCGTGTTTTAAATATACGATTCGACCCACTGCATATGGCGTAACGAGCGAAACCGGGTACTGGCAGCTAGTAGAAAATAAAAAAAAGACCATACCAGCATCAGGATCAGCAGCCACATTGTACTCCGGGTCAGTTTCATCGTCGTCTTCGTTCTTCGAAGTCGACGCCGGATTGAGACACTCGGTAAGAAACTCGTTCCATAAGTCATCCACCGCTGGCATCGGTATGTCATCCGGTGGAACAAACGTACTCTCTATGTGCTCTATGGATGTCGATGAGAGTGACAGTTTGGATCTCGTACGACGTGCTATTGTCGCATCTTCTTCGTCCAGTTCGAGTTTCCTTTTCGTTGCTGATACATTCTAATAATTAAAAAAAAAACGTCCAAAAGTGCCTATGATATTTAAGTGACTGAGTCACTAGAGGTGTTCTTCCTTTACGCTTAGCGTATCATCATCTTGGGACTCATCGCCATTACCCAACAAATGGAAAAGGAAAATCGCAGTCACTTAAATGTTAATATAAATAAAAAATCCAAAAATAAATATGTCCATAGTACCAATAGTATCTTCAAGTAAAAATATAGCTTGGTAAAAATCGAAACTAGAGAAAGTGTTCATTAGAGTGTATAAAAAAAAATGGAGATATTACCTGAGGTACTACAAAAGGTCCATCTTTGATAACTTTAGGACTAGTTGTGTGTTGATTATTGGGTGTTGCCGGTGTCCGTGGCTGAGATTCAATGTCACTGCATGATTCCATTGTTTGATCATCGTCACTCTGTATTAAGGAATATCGAACATTTCATCAAAAGTTTATTCCTCATACACATTCTATTAGGATCTTGAATATAACTATTCAAAGGCATATACATAATAGGCATATATTTGATGGTGGTAGAGCCACGCTGAAGCTATTACTGGTCTCAGCATGAATGGGTCGGCTACTCCGATGCCTCCTCTCGATAGAGGTCCCGGATTGCCTCCTGCGTTCGATAGCATAGATAAAGCGGAATGTCTTGCCGCGAGTTTAGAAACACAGTGTTCACCGAACACTGATAACACTGACCCTATCCATATTAGGTCGATCGAATTGTCGGTAGAGCATGCACTAGCGTCCCCTCCCGTGGATACCCAAACCTCAATAACTTTCGATGAAGTTTCGACCGCCATCCAGCGTCTCAAGCTTAGGAAGTCCCCAGGTCCCGATGGAATCAGGAACGAGGTACTGAGACTCCTTCCCGATCACATCATAGCTCTATTGGTCTGCATCTTCAATGCGGCCATGTCCCAGGGCCACTTTCCAGCCGCCTGGAAGAAGGCCGTAGTGATAGGCATACACAAGCCCGGCAAAAAAGCTACGCTTCCCGATAGCTATCGCCCGATTAGCCTGTTAGATACATTAGGTAAATTATACGAGCGGCTCCTTCTGAACCGTCTCCAGGTTTCGATTACAGATTTAAAATTAATACCACCTGAGCAGTTCGGATTTCGCGCCGAACACTCTTGCACGAATCAAGTACACCGCCTCACGGAGTACATTTTCTCTAATTTTAATGCCGACCCAAAACGTAAACCGAAACGCACAATTGCAGTCTTCTTCGATGTCGCCAAAGCCTTCGATAAGGTCTGGCATGGAGGGCTCATCCATAAATTATGTAAATCTCACGTACCCGATAAGTTAATTCATATTATCCACGATTATCTCACTGATAGGACTTTCCGCTTTAGAGTGGATGGGGAACTATCCCTGCCCCACCCGATACGCTCAGGTGTGCCACAGGGCTCCATACTCGCGCCCTCGCTCTTCAATCTTTTCATCAGTGACCTACCTCGGTCTAAACGGGTCGAAGTAGGTTGCTATGCTGACGATACCGTTATTTACACTTCCAGCTTGCGGTCGGACTTTCTTAGGAAGCGCATCGAAAAGGCCGTTTTCACACTCGGTAAATGGTTTCGTCGATGGCGCATAGAAGTTAATCCTGATAAGAGTGCCGCGATACTCTTCGATCCTTTACGACGTAGTAATAACCTCGAGCCCATCAGGCTATACGGAACCGATATACCTTGGGCCGACGAGGTCAAATATCTCGGTGTTACATTAGATAAACATTTAAATTTCGAGTCACATATAGATAGAGTGCGAAACAAAGCCGCTATGGTCTTGGGGCGCCTCCATCCGTTGCTTTGCTATAGGAGTAAGATGTCCCTCAGACACAAGCTCACTTTGTATAAGACGTGTATCCGTCCCGTGATGACATATAGCAGTCCCGTTTTTGCGCATATGTCAAAAGATAATTTTCATAAGTTGCAGGTTCTTCAAAACCGCGTTTTACGTAAAGTGACCAGTGCCCCGTGGTACATCCGGAGAGTTGATCTACATAGGGACCTAGAGATGCCTTCTATCTGGGCGTACGTAAAATCACTTACGATTAGTTATTTTGAAAAAGCCGCGAATCATCCCAGTCCGTTAGTGGTATCCGCCGCAAAATACAAACCCGTACCAAACGCTGCGCGTTGTAAAAGACGACCGCGACATATTTTTACCGACCCTCCCGATGAAATAACGGCAGTGAACGATCAGTACCAGCCTGTCTCTCCAAACAGAGCGTGCTCACGCCCACGCCCGCGTAACCACAGATCACGCCGCCGTGGTCTAGGGATAAATTTCGTTCCCGCACACCAGACTAGGCCCCCCTCGGCAGTTGCTCAAGCCTAGGTCCGTTCCCTCGGCGTGGAGCCCTTGAGTACGCTGCTCGCGCGATACAGTGACACAAAATCTTACATCACTGCGACAACATTACACATATCACCTCCACACACGTGCACGCATACACGCTTACACATGCAAGTGGAAGGGTTTTATCTTTTTTCCCTTATCAAACTGAAATAGTTTAGAAAATTACCCGATACGAAATATATATAAGAGTTGTTGAGGTATGTATGCTTGGTACACATATATGTTTCAACAACTCATATATGTATGAATAGTTAGCTTAGCTTAGGTTAGCTCACATAGGTCGCGAACTACATGTATCAGGCAACAGCCAAAGTCGAGGTGTGCCGCGCACCCTTGAGCTAGTTGTCAAAATAAAATCGGCTGAGTGCCTTAAGCGCTCGCCTTAGTAGTCCGGTGAAGCTGTTAAGACCTTGCTTGGTCAATAGCGTAGTCAGTTCGAAGAAAAAAAAAAAAAAAAAGGGTCGGCTCGCCCGGGGTAGTGCCACCCTCTCATAGAAAACCGACGTGAAGTAACAGTGCTTGGATTGTTGCGTTTCCTTTGGTGAGTGAGAGCGCCGGAGGCCCACCTCCCTTCCCCTTCCCCCTTCCTTTGCTCCCCCCTCCCAACCTAGGCTGGCAACGCACTTGCGACTACCCTGGTGTTGCAAATGTCTGTGGACGGTGGTGATCGCTTAACACCAAGTGATCCACCTGTTCGTTTGCCTAATATGATATAAAAAAATGCAGAAACAGATTAAGGAAAGTCTTGTCAAAAATTACACTCAACATTATTTATAATGATTTACGAATCACGTGCCTTGTTATATAAGCTCTTATTATTCACAAATAGAGTATACATAGGAAGTGTGAGGTCATTAATTTTGGTTTACAAATAGCGACATCCTTATTGGAGGGGCATATTACAGTCAAAATCTGTTCAAGGACATCGAAGGGACTACTCATATTTAGTCGTAACAACCAATGATGTTTTCGAGATATGGCATTTAGCCCGGACCTTTGTTCTAGGTCAATATAACCGGTATGTTGTTCTAAACGATGTCGCCAGAAAAGGTTTTGACTGTAATTGTATTCAGCTAGTAGACTACAGGGCAATTTCTATATGTAATTGGGCCAGTGATCTAAGTGAGAATCTCCCAACTCCTTGTGCATTATGGCTTTAATGCCTGTTAACTCGGTCTAGTTGACAGGGAAGGAGTGAATTTAGGCTGTAGATGAAGACTTTACGTTGACAAGTATAATTGTCCAAAAAAAATATATATATTTAATTCTGTCTTTATTATAAACGATGTGCGGCAATCCTAGACAAGCCCAAACCGTAATGTAAAACACTTGAAATCGGTTTTACAATTTAAAATGCTTAAAAATTCTGTGAATATAAATATAGTCTTACCTATTGTAACCGTCATTTAAACTCCTAATAAACGTTTTGTAAAAAACGACTTCTTTAAACTTTATTTCCATCGGTTAAAAATTTTTCGTCTATCTATCGCATGTCGCATTACAGGCGGCAGCGAAATGGGCGCAAAGCGAAAGTCGAAAATTATTCACTGATTTAAATAGATATCGTGCTTAGTTTCTAACATACGTCTATCATCCGAAGGATTGTATTCATTATGTATTCCACACTCTTATATCAGAATTCAATTAAAATGTATAGTTGGATAAAGCTATCTAAGACAAGAGTTAACTATTGATTTCCCATTATCATTCCCATTTCCTAATTATTAAGTTA
The DNA here is from genome assembly GCA_036509395.1 of Antheraea yamamai. Classification (NCBI taxonomy): domain Eukaryota; kingdom Metazoa; phylum Arthropoda; class Insecta; order Lepidoptera; family Saturniidae; genus Antheraea; species Antheraea yamamai. The sequence goes on from AP028442.1 coordinate 14,386,236, forward strand.
AAATTAAAAACGCCTAAAACGTAAAATGCGTAAGATCCAAAAAAAGTTTCACTTGCACCGTGGTTTCATAAAACCACACAATTTTTTTATTACCTGGGCATCATCATGTGTCGGTTCATATTCATCATCATCTTCATCTTCAGGAAGATCTTGTGCAATCAAGGCTGTCACTTCTGGCCTCGTCTTCACTGGTATGTGGTTAATAGGTGACAATTGTAAATCCCATGTTTTCCATGATGAAGCCCTTGGTGATACTTTCATCAATTCTCTGTAAATTGTATTTTTTTAAATCTTAATATATATATTTCTTGTGTGCGTGTGTATGTGACTGAACTCCTCCTAAACGACTGGACCGATTTTGATGAAATTTTTTGTGTGTGTTCGTGGAGATTCGAGAATGGTTTAGATTCACAATTGGACCCGGTAGGTGGCGCTGCGGTTGACTTTTGGGATTTATATTTTTTATTATCAAGGCAGGACAACGTCCGC